>SJYA01001167.1:0-62215 GCA_006410615.1 Neotragus moschatus | reverse complement strand
TTAGTGAAAGAAAGAAATATTTAAAATTCTCCAAATATTTGGAAATTTGATTAGCATACTTCTAAGTAATCTGTGATTCAAATTAGATAATGCAAGATAATTTAGACAGTATTCTGATTTTAAAATAACATATCAAAATTTATAGGAAGTAACTAAAGCAGTGAGTAGAAGAAAATATGTAACTTAAAATGCCTTTACCATTAATGAAGGAAGTTTTCAGATAAATAACCTCTTGTATGTTAATAAATTTTCAAAAATAAGAATAAATTAAACTCAAAGCAAGCAGAGAAAAGAAAAGAAATATAGGAGACATCGAGGAAATATAAAACAGAAAATTAGAGAAAATCAATAAAACCAAAAGTTGATTCCTTTAAATATTAATAAAGCTGACAAATATTTATCTAGACTAAGAATGAAGCAGATAAGACACAAATTATCAAAATCAAGAATGAAAGATAACACATTACAACAGACCATATAATTTAAGGGATTATTATAAATAATTTTTGGCATTATATTGGACAGCTTAATGAAATAGGCAATTCCCTAGAATCACACCAGTATCAAAACTTATTCTAGAAGAAAAAACATTAAAATATACCTGAAGTAAGTAAAGACATTGAATGACTAATTAAAAATTTTCCCACACAAGTGGTACAGCACAGATGACTTACTGGTGAATTCTATCAAATATATAAAAAACAATAAGTCTTTAGCAAACTCTATCAGATGATAGAGACCAAAATTATACTTATTTGAAAGCCAAAGACACTGCAAAAAAAAGAAAACTATAGACCAATAGACATCTGAACATAAATACAAAAACACAAAACTATTAGAGCTGAAAGCTGCTGCTGCTGCTGCTGCTAAGTCGCTTGAGTTGTGTCCGACCCTGTGCGACACTATAGACGGCAGCCCATCAGGCTCCCCCATCCCTGGGATTCTCCAGGCAAGAATACTGGAGTGGGTTGCCATTTCCTTCTCCAATAGAGCTGAAAGCTAGCAATAAATAAAATGGGTTAGATGCCACAACCAAGTAAAGTTCATTCCAGAATGTGAGGTGGGATTAACATTAGAAAATTAACATAACACCCACTATTAATAGAATAAAAGAAAAAAACTACTAATTTCAATTTACACAATTAATGACATTCAGTTAATGTCAGATTACAAATGCATTTGACAAAACTCAATACTCATTCAAAATAAAAACTCAACAAAAGTAAAAAGGAAATTTCATTTATCTTATAAAAGGAATCTAGGGAAAACCTCCATCTAACATCATAATTAAGCATAAAAGACCGACTTTTTTCTAAGATCAGGAACAGGCAAGGATGTCTACTTGCACTACTTCTACTGAACACTGTATTGAAAATTCTAGCTACTTCAACAATGAAGAAAAAGTTAAAAGGTACTAAGGATATCCATGGTGAAAAAGGAGGGAAAAGATCTCTTTAATTGTAGGTAACAGCAAATTCTGAGACATATACACATAACAAATTCTAAACAAATTCTATACAGAACATGCTAAGAAATGTACACATTACAAAACCGCTATAACTAATACAACACTTAAGGAAGCCCATAGAACACAAAATCAAGATACAAAAATCAATTAATTTATGCTAAAAATAAAGCACATAAAGAAGAAATGAAGAAAACAATTTGATTTATAATAACATCAATATATAAAGGACTTATGAGCAAATTTAACCAAAAATAGCACAAGATTTGTGTATGGAAAAATACACTAAGAGATATTAAGGATGTAAATGAATGGAAAGGCATTTCATGTTCAAAAGATAGAAGAAACAATATTGTCAGGAAAGCAATTTATTCAAAATTGACTTACAAATTTAATGCAATTGTTATCAGAAACCTCATAAAATTATTATGGAGTTTAACAAGTTGATTCTTAAATGTGTTGGAAATTCAACTGACTGAGAATAGCCAAAACAATTTTGAAAAAAAAAACAGTAAAGTTGGAGGACTTATACTACATGATTTCAAAATTCACTATAAAACCACAGTAATAAATGCACTGTGTTATTTGTATAAATATATGCATAGACGTTGTTCTGAGAGTGATGCATGGAGCTTTGGCAGCCTCCTCTGGGAGACCTTCAGCTTAGAGGTCTGTCCACACCCTTGATTGAAAATCTTCATTATCTGTGATTATCTGAGGACTTATGATGTTTCTTCTCTTCCTTTCCTCCTGAACTGTTCCCATTTCTCTTTCTTTTCTGTCTTTTCTTTATCATGCCTAGACTCCTTTTTGCCACCAGAGGAGATTTTATCCATTTTTTCAGATTTAAATGAGTGGCTGCCTTTTTCTTTGCCTGAAGATTTTGACATTTTTTTTTTTCCTTGTCTTTCTCATTTGGATAAGGACACTCACATGGACTTCCACTTTTGTGTTTTGAAACCCCCATTGTTCCATTTTCCTCTTTCCACCTCTTGGTTAAGTCCGCTGGCACTTCTTGGTCATTGTTTGATCCCTTTTCCACTCTTTCCTATCCTTTTCATCTTTTTTTTTCTCTTTCTCTGGATCTTTCTCTTGACTTGTCCAAATCTTTCTTGTCCATTTCTCTCTCCTTACTCTTGGACAGTGGTGGAAGAGTATGATTAATGCAGAGTTTTGCTGAAGACTCCTTGAGTTCGATGAGACTGTCCTTTACTGAGGAAGAATGTGATGGAGAAGGATGGGTATCAATTTTGCGACATTTCTGTTCCCTTTCAGGCTCTGTAATATCTGATCGGGGAACAGGTGACTTCAAGGACCCAGAAACTGGTGTTTTCTCTCCTCCTTTAACATTTTCCTTTGATTTCATTTCCTTTGCTATATCTCGTTCTCTGGATGGCTCCTTCTCTCTTTCCTTTTCTTGAGTTGACTTTGATTCTACATTCGGGACAGTGGTCTTGAATTTCTCATCTTTAGCTTTTTCTTCCTTCTTGAATGTTTCTTTCTCTCTGTCAGATTTCTTGCTTTTTCATCTTTATTTGGCCATGCGTCACTCTCAGAACGATATCTCCCATAATTGAGAGCTGCTGGTGCTGTCCATGTAATGGGAATCTGCTTTAAATCAGAAGATGAATACACACCACCATCCTCTTGACGAGACATTCCAAAGTCACTGGTTTTCAGAACATTATTTTCACCTCCAGGGAGTTTCTTGCAGCAAGGTCCCTGTGTATACAATTTTTACCTGAGATTTGCCATTCAGAAGCAGCATCTAATAAAAATGTCACTGTTTTAGGTCATCTTTCTTTCTCAGAAAGGAGAGGAAATCATGTCCTGGAACAAGTCCATTAATTTTGTAGATAGGCTGTATTTGTGTGCTAACTTTTATGAATTTTACAATATTGGTATGATTATATTGCTTGAGGATTTTGGCTTCTTGTAAAAATTTTAATTTCAGTTCCTGGGAAAGATCATCTTCACATATTCTAACAGGGATACCAATTTTATGTTTTAATGTACCCTAAATGTAGCATCAAAATTTCCCTTGCCCAGTAATTATGACAGATTCATTATTGAGATGGAGAAGGCAGTGGCAACCTACTCCAGTACCCATGCCTGGAAAACCCTATGGACGGAGGAGCCTGGTGGGCTGCAATCCATAGGGTCGCTAAGAGTCAGACATGACTGAGTGACTTCACTTTCACTTTCATGCATATAAGTCAGTGGAACAGAACTGAGAACATTCAATGGAACATTCTCTCCTTCTGGAAGCAGAATGTACTTCTGTGGAATTACACTTCCAAAATGTGCAGTTTATTATGTTGGCTTTAACTCAGTAAAGTTGTTAAATAAAGCCCAGCCACAATGTCATACTATACAGTCAAATATTAATACTTCAAAAAGCGAGATATGTGTATTTTATTTATAGCATTTTCATTTGCTACATGTGTATTCTTGGAATTCCTTTGTGGTGTAGTCATAAAGAATCTGGCTGTCAGTGAAGGAGACACAAGAGATGTGGGTTCAATATCTGAATTGGAAAGACCCATGGAGTAGGAAATGACAGTTCTTGTCTGGAAAATGAGTGTTCTTGTCTGGAAAATGAGTATTCTTGTCTGGAAAATTCTATGGACAGAGGAGTTTGGCGGACTACAGTCCATAGGGTAGTTTGTACATACTAACTAGGGATCAATTTTGTTTTTTAGGTAAAATTGAGAAGCATCTTACTTTAGGGCCTACTCCAACAGTCCTAGAAAATGTAAAAAGTTTTTGGCTGTCTGTGACTGGAAGCATGATAGAAAAGAAAACTGACTTTCCTTTCTTGCTAACTTTTTACCTTTTTTGGTAAAGTCAAAGGAAGTGAAGTGAAGACGTCGGTCAGTCATGTCTGACTCTTAGGGACCCCATGGACTGTAGCCCACCAGGCTCCTCCATCCGTGGAATTTTCTAGACAAGAGTACTGGAGTTGGTTGCCATTTTCTTCTCCAGGGGATCTCCCCAACCCAGGGATCAAACCCGGATCTCCGGCATTGCAGATAGACACTTTATCCTCTGAGCGACCAGGGCCGAAGGAAGACCTGATAGTAAATGTGTAGTTTTAGGAATGAGACAATATGAGAATATATTTATTTGAACTGAGAGATTTTATGAATGTCATCTTCATGTACTGTGAAATTTGGTATGAAATAAAAGATGAAAGTATTTATTTAAACATTGTTCCAAGTAATTAAAAATCTGTGTTCCTTGGAGCTCTAATGACTATCTACTTTTAAGTGAAAACACATCACTAAATTGTTTCCTCATACATAAAATTAGGAATTTGGTCAGATAATAGCAAAAAATATTGTCTGTTTGTAAAATGCTACATTTCTAGAAAGTATGCTGCATTTCTATTCCTCTTGTTAATAAATTTCTTTAAGATGAGCAAGGTTTTATTTTTCATTTTTATTGAATTATTTCCCTAGACTTAGTCTAAGCAATTTATTTTATATTTTAGACATATTTTTTGATGAATGAAGAATCAGGGTGAAAGTTGTCAACAAACCACTTTGTTTAAATAAAAATACAAAAAACATTTAAGAACACAAGATATCAGTCTAAAGAAACTTTAACATATTAATTGTAAAGGAAAAAAAAAACGAGACATATCACCATCTAAACAAAATTACTTTGTTTTAAAAATAAGTAACTCTCAAAATGGTTAGTTTTATTATTTTACTTATCTTAATTATGAAATGATGTGTACTAAAGTCTGATTTTGATGTGTTAATAGAGTTTTGTTGTATTCATTTGCTAACTTCTGTCTGACTCTTTAAGATCCCATGGACTGCACACACCAGACCTCTCTGTCCTTCCCTGTCTCCTGGAGTTTGCTCAAAGTCATGTTCATTGAGTAGGTAATACTATCCAACCATCTCATCCTCTATTGCCCCCTTCTCGTCTTGCCCTCAATCTTTCCTAGCATCAGGATCTTTTGTAATGAGTTGGTTGTTTGCATCAAGTGGCCAAAGTATTAGAGCTTGAGCTTCAGCATCAGTCCTTCCAATGAATATTCAGGGTTGATTTCCTTTAGGATTGACTGGTTTGATCTCCTTGCTGTCCAAGGGACTCTTAAGAGTCTTCTCCAGCATCATGATCTGAACTCATCAGTTCTTTGCTTCTCAGTCTTCTTTATGGTCCAGCCCTCACATCCATACATGACTACTGCAAAAACTAGTTTTGACTATACAGACATTTTTCAACAAAATGATATCTCTGCTTTTTAATGTGCTGTCCTGGTCTATCGTAGCTTTTCTTTCAAGGAGCAAGTGTCTTTTAATTACATGGCTACAGTGACACTCCACAGTGATTTTGGAGCCCAAGAAAATAAAATCTGTCACTGTTTCCACTTTTTTCCCCTTCTATTTGCCATGAAATGATGGGACCAGATGCCATGATCTTAGTTTACTGAATGTTGAATTTTAAGCCAGCAGTTTCACTCCTCTTTCACTTTCATAAAGAGGCTCTTTAGTTCCTTTCCACTTTCAGCCATTAGAGTGTTATCATCTGCATATCTGAGGTTGCTGATATTTCTCCTGTCAATTTTAATTCCAGTTTTGTGATTCATCCAGCTTGGCATTTTGCATGGTATACCCTGCACAGAAATTAAATAAGCAGGGTGACAATATATAACCTTGATATATTCCTTTCCTGATTTGGGACCATTCCCTTGCTTTTTCCATGCCCAGCTCTATCTGTTGCTTCTTGTCCTGCACACAGGTTTCTCAGGAGACAGGTAAAGTGGTCTAGAATTCCCATCTCTTCAAGAATTTTCAACAGTTTGTTGTGATCCACATAATCAAAGGTTTTAGTGCGGTCAATGAAACAGATTTTTTTTTTTTTATCCCCTTGTTTTTTCTATGATCCAATGAATGTTGGCAATTTGATCTCTGGTTCCCCTGCCCTTTCTAAATCCAGCTTGAACGTCTAGAAGTTCTCAGTTCACATAGTTTTGAAGTCTAACTTAAAGGATTTTGAGCATTAACTTGCTAGCATGTAAAATGAGTGCAGTTGTGTGGGAGTTTGAAATGTTTTTGTTATTGCCCTTCTTTGGGATTGGAATGAAAACTNCCTGCCTTTTCTAAATCCAGCTTGAACGTCTAGAAGTTCTCAGTTCACATAGTTTTGAAGTCTAACTTAAAGGATTTTGAGCATTAACTTGCTAGCATGTAAAATGAGTGCAGTTGTGTGGGAGTTTGAAATGTTTTTGTTATTGCCCTTCTTTGGGATTGGAATGAAAACTGACCTCTTTCAGTCCTGTGGGCACTACTGGGTTTCCCAAATATGCTGGCATATTAAATACAGCACATTTACAGCATCATCCTTTAAGATTTGAAATAGCCCAGCTGGAATTCCATCACCTCCACTAGCTCATAGTATGCTTCCAAAGGCCCACTTGACTTCACATTCTAGGATGTCTGACTCTACTTTAGTGGCTGGGTCATCAAGACCTTTGTTGGATAGTTCTTCTGTGTATTCTTGCCACCTCTTCTTAATCTTTTCTGCTTCTGTTAGATTCTTGCCATTTTTGTCCTTTATTGTGCTCATTTTGCATGAAATGTTCTCTTGGTATCTCCAGTTTTATTGACGTTTGTATTATTTATATTTGCTTTAATACAGTTCTTCTAAGGATACCTATAATATATTGATTAAATCTTTTTGTGTTAACAATTGTTTTCTAATATCATGGCAAAGTTACTATAAGCAGAATGTCCTTCTGTGGAATTCTACCCTCAACATAAACTTAACTGGAATCCAATAAATTTCATTAGATTTTCAGCATGGTAAAATCATGTTTCTCTCTGTCATTTGAAGTATTGTGACAATAAACTAGACCAGTTTGATGAATGGGGTGGTTGAAGTCCATATAATCTTCCCATGAATGTATACTATATGTTCTGTTTCCAGGAGGGTTCAAAATATCTGGAATGTCACAAAATAGGATTTGCAAATTTTTATTTTGGTGCATTGTTAAATACATTTTCTCTTTCATGTTGCTTGATGTCCAGTATATCTAAGTAAGAGAAGCAATGTTTTCTCAAGATTTTTTATTCAAGCACTTCCATTTTGGTGGACTATTTTTAAACACTATCATGCATATGTTTCTGAGATATTACCATTTTGATCTTTCGCAGTATGCTGTTATTCTTATACAGTGTAAAATTTTTCACCACAACAAGAGCAAACATGTTTAATTGATGTAAAATATCAAGTAGAATTCAGTCACATTTTTTCCTAAAATTATTTTCACAGTAGATGTTTTATGCAGGATATTTTAAAAGTAAAGAAGATAGAGAAACTCATGTAGGTCACTTCTTGCCAGCATCCCAAATAAAATAAGATCATGATATTTGAAGGGAGCTATGACATTAGAGGGTCTCATTTTATTTTACATTTAACTGAGCATGGAGAAAAATTTCACTGTGTTGAAACAAATACTTCATTACACTTCTGACTTTTTTTTTATTGTTCGGCTGCCTTACATAAAAAAAAGATATTATTCCTTTATGATATCTGGGGCATCGTATAGCAAAATGTTAGTCTTACCAATGTGATGTGTTGTCCGCATAAATATTCCACCTGCTTAGTATATTTCAATTTCATTTGTCATTATTAACTTCCTTTATATTTGGGAATGTTAATTTACATAAAAAATTTGAAATTAACACCTCAAAAATAATGATTTGATGCTGTATCTCTTACCCTATGGAGACAGATAACTTTTACATATTTGCCCACTGTAAGAAATCCTCTCTGTTTCATAATTGTTACTCATTCTCCAAATCTGGGGTTCTCTACCAAGTTTGCTATACCTGTCCCAACTGACTAGAGACTAGAAGTATGAATAAGGAAAGGACAGCTGAGCCAATTAGACACTCCCTGAAAGAAATTTGAAATTGGATTTGAAATGACAGATATAGGTCATGTAAACTTTAGAGAACTGGTTGTGATAATACAGTAAATAAGATAACCTGTCTATTGTACAAAAAATGAATCAGATGTGAAAGAGACATGTAGCACCTGACAAGCCTTAGCTTAGTTCCCAGCATGTTTTTTTCTTTTTGCCTCAACCCTCTGTGTCTTGACACTACTCTTTCTACCTGATTTTTTAACCTGAGACTTATCATTATAAGGAAATTACTGTAAGGTCTTAAGCTAGTTTTAATAAAAGATAAAAATAAGAAAGAGATGTACTGCTTTCTATTGACCACACACTGCTCTAAAACCTTATTCATATTAACTCATTTAAGTGTTGCAGCTCCTAGAGTTAGGTATTATTACTATCCTCATTTTTAGATAATGAGGATACCAAGGCACATTGTCATTGTTTAGTCACTAAGTTAGGTCCAACTCTTTCGTGACCCCATAGATTGTAGCCGACCAGGTTCTTCTCTCCATAGGATCTCCCAGGAGAGAATATTGGAGTGGGTTGCCATTTCCTTCTCCAGGGAGTCTTCCCAAACTCCTGGTTAGCAGGCAGATTCTCTACCACTATGCCACCTAGGGGCTTCCCCTCATAACTTATGCCTCTTTTATATAAGGCAGTTGAATAAAAAAAATATGGAAAGTATAATAATGAATTTATATAAACACATTAAAACTTTTGTCCATGCTCTATTAAACATAGACTCCAATACTTGCAGCTAGAAAGTCTAAAATAGGTTTCCTGATACTAAATAAATAAAACCAAGCAAAATAAAACAAACCAAACAAGTAGACAAAANTATGGAAAGTATAATAATGAATTTATATAAACACATTAAAACTTTTGTCCATGCTCTATTAAACATAGACTCCAATACTTGCAGCTAGAAAGTCTAAAATAAGTTTCCTGATACTAAATAAATAAAACCAAGCAAAATAAAACAAACCAAACAAGTAGACAAAACAGGAACCATCTTAAATAAGGAACCTAGTGAAGAGAGTTACATGAAGCAGAGAAGACGCTTGAGAATCCCTTGGACTGCAAGGCGATCAAAATAGTGAAAACTAAACATCTATTTCTGCTTTATTGACTATGCCAAAGCCTTTGACTATGTGGATCACAATAAACTGTGGAAAATTCTGAAAGAGATGAGGATACCAGACCACTTGATCTGCCTCTTGAGAAACCTATATGCAGGTCAGGAAGCAACAATTAGAAACGGACATGGAACAACAGACTGGTTCCAAATAGGAAAAGGAGTACGTCAAGGCTGTCTATTGTCACCCTGCTTATTTAACTTCTATGCAGAGTACATCATGAGAAACAATGGGCTGGAAGAAGAACAAGTTGGAATCAAGATTGCCAGGAGAAATATCAGTAACCTCAGATATGCAGATGACACACCCATATGGCAGAAAGTGAAGAGGAACTAAAAAGCTTCTTGATGAAAGTGAAAGAGGAGAGTGAAAAAGTTGGCTTAAAGCTCAACATTCAGAAAACTAAGAACATGGCAATTGGCCCCATCACTTGATGGCAAATAGACTGGGAAACAACAGAAACAGTGTCAGATTTTATTTTGGGGGGCTCCAAAATCACTGCAGATGGTGATTGTAGCCATGAAATTAAAAGAGGCTTACTCCTTAGAAAGAAAGTTATGACCAACCTAGATAGCATATTGAAAAGCAGAGACATTACTTTGCCAACAAAGGTCCGTCAAGTCAAGGCTATGGTTTTTCCAGTGGTCATGTATGGATGTGAGAGTTGGACTGTGAAGAGAGCTGAGTGCCTAAGAATTGATGCTTTTGAACTGTGGTACTGGAGAAGACTCTTGAGAATCCCTTGGACTGCAAGGAGATCCAACCAGTCCCTCCTAAAGGAGATCAGTCCTTGGTGTTCATTGGAAGGACTGATGCTGAAGCTGAAACTCCAATACTTTGGCCACCTCATGCAAAGAGCTGACTCACTGGAAAAGACTCTGATGCTAGGAGAGATTGGGAGCAGGAGGGGAAGGGGACAACAGAGGATGAGATGGCTGGATGGCATCACTGACTCGATGGACGTGAGTCTGAGTGAACTCTGGGAGTTGGTGATGGACAGGGAGGTCTGGCGTGCTACGATTCATGGGGTTGCAAAGAGTCGGACACGACTGACTGAACTGAACTGAAGAGAAATCCACCCTGAATATTCATTGAAAGGACTGATTCTGAATCTGAAGCTCCAATACTTTGCCCACTTAATGTAAAAAGCCCACTCATGAGAAAAGACCCTGATGCTGGGAAAGACTTAAGGCAAAAGAAGGAGGAGGCTGCAGAGGATGAGATGGTTAGATAGCATCACTGACTCAAAGGACATGGATTTGACCAAAATCCAGGAGATAGTGAGGGACAGAGGAGCCTGGTGTGCTACATTCAGTGGGGTTTAAGAGTTGGACATGACTTAGTGACTGAATAACAATGGTACTTTTTTCATACAAAGACCAGAAACAAAGACACTCCCTTTGTAAATTATCACTTTAAGCCATTTTTTCTCAAAGGAGATGGGTAATATTGTCCCCAGTGAAAGACAATTAGTTCTCCGTGGAGAAAACAATTTTTATGTATATAGGCATATGTATATTGTATGCATGATATCAAAATTACNACTTAGTGACTGAATAACAATGGTACTTTTTTCATACAAAGACCAGAAACAAAGACACTCCCTTTGTAAATTATCACTTTAAGCCATTTTTTCTCAAAGGAGATGGGTAATATTGTCCCCAGTGAAAGACAATTAGTTCTCCGTGGAGAAAACAATTTTTATGTATATAGGCATATGTATATTGTATGCATGATATCAAAATTACATGTGAAAGGCAATTAGAATAAGCTGTCCTAAAAAGCTATTTAAGAGGGCAATAATGAAAAAAAAAAAAAGGTTAAGAAACATCGCTTTAAATTAATTGGGTTTTCCTATGTATATGGAACTCAACTTCCTCCATGATACAAACTATATATTTTTTTCCTTTCTTTTTTTTTTTTGCTTAGAATTTCCTAAGAATTTGTACTTCTAGGATTTGGAATAAGCTTTTATCTACACTTCTCGAGTTCAAAGGCATTATGCAAGTTGTTTTCTGAATTAAAGAGCTGCAAAAAATATTTATGTTTTCTGTCATTAAAAAGCATTTCAAAAATAACACTTTTTTTGAGCTCTCATTTGACCAAAAATAGCTTTCCTTTTAACTGATGAAACTTGTCGCTGGCTCATTCTTCCATGGGAACAGCTGCTCGTTGTATGTTTGAACATATTTGCTTAAGAAATACAAAATTATTAACATTCTAATCCTCTAACCTTTTAAGGCGAGCCAGCTGTGATTATTCACAGCTAGACCAGAGCATTTAGTTTCAGCTTTGTAGAAATTTCTTCACTTTATTTCTCATAGACTATTACCTGAACAATTTGATTTTCTGAGTAGGAGCTATGCCATATGTAAATCAACCTCAACTATTAAGGAAAATGTTAAAACATGTATTAATCGGTTTTTGCCAACAGTAAACATTGTTCATTGCATTTTCATCTTATTAAAAACTTATAGCACTTACTACGTACTATAGTACTGTTTTGAACACTTTAAAATATTAATTAGCTTAATCTTTATGAGTAGGTGCAATCATTACCCTGGCTATTTTTATAATTTAAGAAACAGAGCCAAAGAGTGGTTAAGCAAATTGCCAAGGGCCACCCACATCTGGTAAGCTCCAATGCCACATTCAAATAAAGGCCAGCTGGCTCCAAACCCTAATTATCATTAAACTCCAATATTCCAAGCACCTAATTAATTATCTTTCTTACTCTTTCTTATTTATCTTTACAGAAACCCAAAGATGTAGCATGGTTATTACTTCCATGTTAATGGATGGAGAACATGAAGAAGATGGAAACAAAGTTTGAGTGCTTGGCCCTAAATCTCATTATTGTTAAGAGATAAGCATCAGACTTGAACCTGGATCTTTTCTGACTCCAGAACCCCTATGCTGCACTGTGACAGGACCTCACACCAACTGCCTCTCAATATATCAAGTTAATATGTATCATTTATGGAAAATCACCACACAAGCTAGTTTATATCACTCTAATAGTTTGGCATAAATCAGTCCACTAGTCACAGACTAAAAGTTTGTTTCTCACCTGTAATAGCATTATTCTCCCAAGAGAATAATTGCTCTATCAAGTTGGTTGACACTCTGGCCACAGAGTTTCTTTTTTATTTACAAGAATTGAAAATACCTGTCTCTTTATAGTTTTGAATTATTACTGCAGTAGCCTTTTAATTTGACCTTGTAGATCCCAATACAGATGGTAATCACTCACTTCTTTCCCAGGTTCTAGGTGTAATGGGTCCTATCCCAGCATGTTTACCATGTTCTGAGTTCAGATATGAAGAAGGCTGCCATCTACAAATATATGTACTATCTTATTACCAAAGAAAGTGATTAACTTCAGTTCAAAGTGATAAATATTCATATAGTAGTATCATAAGTTATACCATATCATGCTTTATATTGTATTGAGTAACTCACTTAAAACCTCACATCGCAATCCAATTATGTTGGCAAGACAGATATTTTACTACCGTTTTATAGATGTTGAAATGCTCCAATGATGTCTAATGAAGGTAAAGTTAGAGTTGGGACTTGTTTGCGATTGTGTAGATTCTATTAAGTATATATTTGGCAAAAGAGTGAAGACAAGAATGCTGCTTCCCACTGAAAAGGTTAGTTATTGTTATTCTGTAATCCAGTATGGACCCAAATAACATTGATATCTATAATACAACAACTGGGTAAAACATTTAAAAACTGAAAAGTGAATAGGTATGTTGTTTTGTGGACAGATTAATACATTCCAAATAGTTCATATACACTATCTGTATCTCTTATACCCTCTCTCTGACCCACCCTTCCTAATACTTATTTCCCTGATTTGTGGTCACTTGAATATCTATCTATATGGGCTGTGCCTCCACATACACAAGTGAGAACTTAAGAAGTTTTACCCCTTCTCACGTACTATCGTTTGATGCATTCAGGCTTACATTATAGAGAAACGCTGTGTGATGCAGATATCAGTATTCACTTCCTAACACTGAGAAAGTAGTTATCATAGAGAAATAAAACTATGAGATATTCCACAGAAGTGGGAATATTTGACTTTAGTTATGTCAATGAATTAATTATAAAGTATTATCTTTAATTTATTCTTGTTCTTTTTATCTTCATAGAATGTTAGAATGAAGTATCTATGCATTCAATATAGTAAATGCCTTCTTTTGTGGAAAGTCATTAAGGTCCATCTGTGTCCCAAGACAGTAAGACAGGAGCTAGTGGTAAAAAAAATAGAGTTAACTTCAAATATTTATGTGCATATTTATTTAACTAAAATAAATTATATTTTAATTTTATTGCTTTGATTAATAATTAAATGAACATTCATTAACTCTATATGCAATCCAAGAACGAGAATATCATTTATTTATTTATTTATTTTTTTGAGAATATCATTTATAACTTGGATCACAATTCTATTCTCCTGTGCTATCTGTTTTACCTTTAGAGGGAACAAGTATATTGTATTCTGTGATTTTACCTCCTTTTTTTCTTGTTCTTGCTTTTGTTTTAATTTTAGCTTGCATATGTGAAGCACAAACGATATATTATGTGATATTTCTTGCTTGAGAACTTTACAAACATTATATCAAATTATGTAGTTTTCTGACAATTCAGTTTTCCCTCAATATTATGTTTCACAGTTTTCTTTGTCTTGTGGTATATAGCTGGTATTCAGTCATCTTCATCCTTGTGCAGTAGTCTACTGTGACACATCACAATTTATTTAACCATTCCTTTGTAGATAACTATTAGAATGCTTTTAATTTTATTTTTTTTTCATATACAGTGCTATATACATGTTTTTCTCTTCATCTTCTTGTGTGCATGCAAAAATGTTAGATCAAAGGATATGTGAATAGTTAATATTATAATGTAATAATAAAATTTTCTCCCATCCAAGTACTAGCCAGGCCTGATCCTGCTTAGCTTCCAGTATCAAATGAGATTGGGCGCGTTCACGGTGGTGTGGTGGTAGACAAAATTTTCTAAAGAAGTTGTATAGTTCATACCCAATCTGTATATTATCATAGATGTATATTCTTTTAATTTTTGGTATTTTCAAAGTTCTTCATTATGGAATTTAGTAAATGTAAAGTTCTGTTTATTTCCACACATTTTTTTTGAATGATAGTTTTATTAGATACACAATTCTAGGTTGATATTTACTTTTCACAACATCTTGGTAATATCTTCTACTTTCTTTTGGTATCATTTGTTGATACTAAAAAAAAAAAATGCTGTCTTTCTAATTGTTGCTCCTTTATAAATGACCTATATTTTCTCTATATCCATTTTTAAGGCTCTTTTACTTTGTTCTGAAGCTTCAATGTAATGACTTTGGACTTGACTAACTTCTTATTTGTGCTAATTTTAATATATATCCATGTATTTCATGAATTTATATTACCATTTCTCTCAGGACTAGAAAATTTGTAGCTATTTTATCTCAATTCACTTTTAAAAATTTCTCCCCCTACAATACAAATTAAATGTATACCATACATTTTCCTTCTGTTCTGTCCCCTATATCTCTTGATTATTTCCTAATTGTCATCTCCTTTTAAGGGAATTACTTAAATCTGGGTGATTTCTTCAGATACATTTTCCAGCTTTCTTATTCTTTCTTCAGTTGTTTAATATCTGTAGATTAATATGTACATTGGCTTTTTTTTTTCCCAAGGAATTTATTTTACATCTAAAAAGGCTTTGTTTATAATTTGTTTTCAGATCTTTCTGTTTCAATTCTGATGTCCCTTTGTTGGAATTTTTTTAGTTTAATTTATTCTTTAAATATTTTTTACATAGTTGTTTTACATTATATGTTTGAGAATCTTAAAATCTGTAGTTTTTCAAGGTCAAAATCAGTTATTTGCTTTTCATGCTTGTTTTCCAGTGTCTTTATTGGCCCTCGGCTGTGAACTCATTGCTTGACCCTAGTTTCTGTGAATGTAAAAGGGATTGAATTAAGGAAACTTTGTTCCAGAGAGGGTTTAACTTTACTTCTTCTAATATCCAATGGTCCATTTCTGAACTGAAAGCACTGTGAAGAAGAAGTCACTCAGTTGTGTCCAATTCTTTGCGACCCCATGGACTGTAGCCTATCAAGGTCCTCCGTCCATGGGATTTTCCAGGCAAGAGTGTACTGTAGGCCCCTGCAAAATTAATGAATCAGTGTTGGGTCCCAGAGTCAACTTTTGTATTTTTCAGCTGATTCACGACAGTAACTAATCCACTTCAGCTACTAGCATTTTCCTCTAAGGAAAAATTAGTCTTATTGGCAACCAATCCACTGCCAGCAAAAAGCTTTCTTGGAAATGAAAGGTTGTTCCGGAACTATGAAATACGCCAGGATTCTTGGCCTCCAGAGAAAAATTCAATCCAGGGCCAGAGATGAGACTTGATTGCTCAGAGCTTTTGTGTAATAAAGTTTTATTAAAGTATAAAAGAGATAGAGAAGGCTTCTGACACAGACATCAGAAGGGGGCAGAAAGAGTGCCTCCTCGCTAGTCTTTAGCCAGATGTTATATGGCTACCAGCAGTCTGCTGATTGGAGAAAGGAAATATCTCACAACTCAATGAATGGCACCAGGCCCCTCACCCACAACATGCATTTTGAGGTAACATTGGCACAAGGTTGTCCCAGGCCATAAAATTATTGACATGAATCTTGAAGAAAGGCAGATTTCCAAGCAAATACAAGTCTCATTAACATAGCTTAAGAGGACATTTGCATGAGCAAAACATACTGGTTTGTCAAGTCTGTTCTGAGTCTTAGGGAGAACCTACTTGAAGACAGAGTCCAGGGTAAATACATAGTTTGTTAACATAGCTTAAGACAAACATTTCCATAGGAAAAATGCATTGGTTAGCTCAAGGTTTGAGAAAAGTTAAGTTCAGGTGGAGTTAGGTGTCTTCATGGCAACACAGAATTTTAAGAGAAACCTCTTTTTAAATTTGTATAGAGAAGGGGAAAAACTCTTAACACTTGTAGTTTGTTTCCTCCCTGCCACTTAAAGAGAGAGAGAAAAAATGTCTGATACCTGCAGCCTATTTCCTCCCTTTGGAGACCCCTGGCCTTCCTCCCGTTGCCCTCTCAGGGGAAGTAAGATGGGGAAGGGACAGTAGTTGTGTTGCAGGAAGAGCCCGAAACTGGGCTCTTGTCTAACACTTGGAAATGAACTGTCCGAGGAGACACGTGTGGTGACAGAGCAAGAGATTTTATTGGGAAAAGGCACCTGGGTGGAGAGCAGTAGTGTAAGGAAACCCAGGAGAACTGCTCTGCCACCTGGCTCACAGTCTTGGGTTTTATGGTGATGGGATTAGTTTCCAGATTGTCTTTGGCCAATCATTCTAATTCAGAGTCTTTCCTGGTGGTGCAAGCATCGCTCAGCCAAGACAGATGCTAGTGAGAGGGATTCTGGGAAGTGGACGTTCACATGGTGCCTCCTTTTGATCTTTCCTGAAGTCTTCCGGTTGGTAGTAGTTTATTAGTTCCATATTCCTTATCAGAATCTCCTGTCATAAAACAACTCATGTGAATGGTTACTAAAGGACCTGACCAGGGTGGGCTGTTTCAGTCAGTGTGTTCCCCCTAATAGTTGGAGAACTATTTTTTACCATTTAAGAGAGAATGGTGCTCCATTGTGATGGTCTATCCATGGAACTATCTCAGTGAGTACCTTTTTAATCAAAAGGCTGGAAAATAAGTTTAAAATAATGTCATTACTAATGTCTATCACTGCAGATGGTGATTGCAGCCAAGAAATTATAAGACACTTACTCCTTGGAAGAAAAGTTATGACAAACCTAGATAGCATATTCAAAAGCAGAGACATTATTTTAGCGACTAAGGTCCGTCTAGTCAAGGCTATGGTTTTTCCAGTGGTCATATACGGATGCGAGAGTTGGACTGTGAAGAAGGCTGAGTGCCAAAGAATTGATGCTTTTGAACTGTGGTGTTGGAGAAGACTCTTGAGAGTCCCTTGGACTACAAGGAGACCCAACCAGTCCAATTCTGAAGGAGATCAGCCCTGGGATTTCTTTGGAAGGAATGATGCTAAAGCTGAAACTCCAGTACTTTGGCCACCTCATGCGAAGAGTTGACTCATTGGAAAAGACTCTGATGCTGGGAGGGATTGGGGGCAGGAGGAGAAGGGGACGACAGAGGATGAGATGGCTGGATGGCATCACTGACTCGATGGACGTGAGTCTGAGTGAACTCTGGGAGTTGGTGATGGACAGGGAGGCCTGGCATGCTGCGATTCATGGGGTCGCAAAGAGTTGGACATGACTGAGCGACTGAACTGAAATGAATGTCTGCACTACAAACTTAAACTTTATATTTGAGGCATGGAAGTTGAATCATTAACCCTTTTACAGAAAGATATGTCTTTCTGATGAGTTTATGGCTTATAAAAACTGACATATATTGCTGTCTACGGAAAAAATTATTTCTAAAAACAATTATTTAATCTTCCACTTTTTCCTATCCCACTGGCTGTTTGTGGAGGGAATTAATTAAAAAGATATAAATATTTGAGAATGAAGTTGAATAGACAAAGGTGGACCAAATAGGATGTCTTGAAGGCTAATGAGATTTAAAATTATGCAAATAAAACCTTGGTTAAATTTGCATGACAATTTCCACATGATGACGTATACACACTGTAAGTTCAATATTTAAGGAAAACAATAAAATTACCAGTCAATTCTGCTAGATTGGATAAGAATCCCTAAAGGCATACTGGGATGTGAGAGGTTAAAACTGACTAAACTGATGTGCTAATATTTTTTTTAGCTTTATCTATTTACGTTCAGTAGTTCTTAAATTTTCCTCCCTAAATTTTTCCAACTAAGGGGTTAGGGAAAAAAATAAAATAACGTAGTTTCAGTGTTCATTCTGTTCAGGGAGGTAGAACCATTAGCCATTATCAGATAGTTATTAAATTTTACACAAATGTATAAACAAACTAGTTATAAGTTAGTCTTACAGAGATAGGAAGAAGACCAAGGGGCCCAGTCAGTGAATCTCACAGGCCAAATGGACCTGCAAAGGAGAAGGTGTTGGAGAAATCTGAGTGAAGTCTGAGGATCTGCAGCAAAGCATCTTGTCATGGATATTGGCCCTTTACTGGTCAGCAGGGTCAGTAGTTTGAAAAACCTTGAAACGGAGGAGGAGAAAGCAAGTGACAACTAGAATCTGTCAGCCGTCCTGTGTCTGTGTGTCACCATAACGAAGCACTAGTTCCTGTAGAGAGCAGTGAGTGTTGCTTCACTGTGCCTCCCTGTCCTCACAGTTGTACCTTGTCTACCCACATTCCCTGGTGGCTCAGTTGGTAAAGAATCTCTCTGCAATGCAGGAGACCTGGGTGTCTTCCCTGGATTGGGAAGATCCTCTGAAGAAGGGAATATTTCAAATATTCTTCCCTGGAAAATTCCATCGACAAAGGAACCTGGTGAGCTACAGTCCAAGGGGTCACAAAGAGTCTGACATGACTGGGTAGCTAACATTTTCATTTTTTTTTTTTTAATCCACATTAACCCAAAACAGTACAGAGTAGGAGATTCTAGGAGATGTAGTTCCAATTAAACAAAACTGATTAAGGAAAATTCTCAGACAATCACTTTCAATTGAAATTAGTAGTTGTAGACATTTCTCACTTACCAAAGAATAACAGTAATAAAATTATAAGATATTAAATTTCATTGGAAGGTATATTTTCCTTATTAAAAGTTAAAATAATTTTCCTTATTAAAGATATACATGTAGCTTTACATATATTAAAGATATATATATATAACTTTACATATATATTACATACAAGTTTAAACATACACACACATATATATACATGAAAGTGAAAGTGAAGTCGCTCAGTCATGTCTCTTTGCAACCCCACGGATGGTACCCTACCAGGCTCCGAGGTCCATGGGATTTTCCAGGCAAGAATACTGGAGTGGGCTGCCATTTCCTTCATACACACATACATTAACAGAAAAATTAACTTTACAAAATGTTATAGGCCTGGATATAACAGAATCATGAATTATTTAATATTGATATGAATTTTCTATTCACCAGATGATTTTTCATTTTTTTGCACATAGCACAAGAACTTTCTTGATAGATTTATAAAGTCTTATTATTAAAAAATATGCTTCTCTGAGGAAAACTAGTATGTTCCATTAAATGTAAGAATTTTAGAAATACGATAGAAGGCTTCGATTTAATGTTCTATCAAAAGGCACTAAGGAATTTCCCAGAAGAGATATATAATGTAAACATATATTAATTCATATTTTCTGAGTTTTTTTCCTTTCATTCTAATAGGAGAATTTATTTAATTTGTGTTATCTTAGGCTCTTAAAAATATGTGCAGATTTTGTGGCAATATAATCTGATATTTAAAACATTATAGTAAATAAATTAGTATTTAAGCAAGTAAGAGAGATAAAGAAATTTGTATTTGAGTTAAAATAAATATGCTTGCATTTAAATAAGTAAAGATCTGTTCCTCCACATTTTTGACATGTTATCCAAAATGTAATATTTAAAAGAATTTATTTAATCAACAAACATGTGACTCTCCTTATGTTATTTCTCCAATACATGCTTTAGTAGCTCCGCATCTCCCTTGGGATAGCACACAGAATCTTTAGTATAGGCTTCATATGTTTTGTAGTGGGGCTAAGCTACAGTTTCAGGCTTATCCTTGCACTTTCTCATAGGCACACTCTCTCCAGTATCCTAAACTATTTGTGTTTCTCTGAATGACTCATACATTTCCTTGTCTGCCAGGCTTACCACTATGCTTTAATAATTAATTCCCATATGCTCTGAAAATTCTGTAAGTGGCAATGTCAACAAGCAATTTAAACCAAGGAGTTTGAAGGGCAACCCACTCCAGTAATTTTGCCTGAAGAATTCCATGAATCGAGGAGACTGGCAGCCTATGGTCCATGGGATCACAAAGAGTTGGACGGCATTTAGTAAATAGTGAATTTTATGTAGCATTATTTTTATCACTTTTCTTTTCTTTTCTTTCTATTTTTAATTGAAGTATCATGGTTATCTTGGTCACAAAGATTTTTCTTGTATAGTTCTGTGTATTCTTTCCACTTCTTCCTATCTTCTGTTTGTGCTAGGTCCATACCATTTCTGTGCTTCATTGTGCCCATCTTTGCATGAACTGTTCCCTTGGTGTCTCTAATTTTCTTGAAGAGATCTCTAGTCTTTCCTATTCTATTGTTTTCCTCTATTTCTTTGCATTGATTACTGAGGAAGGCTTTCTTATCTCTACTATTCTTTGGAACTCTGCATTCAGATAACCATGATACTTCAGTTAAAAAATAATATTATATTGCAAATAAAAAATAATGTAACATTGCTTTGAAATATTATTTAAGCTGTTCTGTGTCCTTAGTCATTCAGTTGTGTCCAACTCTTTATGACCCAATGGATTGTAGTCTGCTAGGCTTCTCTGTCCTTGGGAATTCTCCAGGCAAGAATACTGGAGTGGGTTGTCATACTCTCCTCCAGGGGATTTTCCCAACCTAGGGATTGAACACAGGTCTCCCACTTTTCAGGCAGATTCTTTTACCATCTCAGTCACCAGGAAAGCCCATTATATAACCTACAGGTGTACAATGATTCCCAGTTTCTAAAGGCTATGCTCCATTTATAGCTATTATAAAATATTGACTATATTTCTTTGTTGTAGAATGTATCCTTGTAGCCTATGTTATATATGATAGTCTGTTCTTCTTAATCCTCTACCACAATATTCCCCCTCTCCCCTCTTTTCTCTTCCCTTGTTAATACTGGCTACTTCTCTGTGTCTATCAGTCTGCTTCTGTTTTGTTATATTCACTAGATTGTTATAATTTTTAGATTCCACATGTTAGTGATATCATACAGTATTTGTGTTTCTCTGACTTATTACACTTAGTACAATGCCCTTCAGTTCTTTCTTTGTTGCTCCAAATAGCAAAATTTTATTTTTATGGCTGAGTATAATTCCATTGTGTGTGTGTATGTGTGTATGTGTGTGTATATACATCTTTAGGCCTCCATCTGTTGATAGACATGTAAGTGTCCATATCTTGGCAATTATAAATAATGCTGCTCTGAACTTTGAGATGCATGTATTTTTTTCTAATTAGTCATTTTACTTTTTAAGACACATACCCAGAGATGAAACTGCTAGGTCATATAGTAGCTCCAGGTTTAGTTATTTTGAGAAACCCCTGTACTGTTTCTACAGTGGTTGCAGCAGTTTACATGCCCACCAACAGTATAGGAGGGTTCCCTTTTCTCCACATTCTCACCAACATTTATTACTTGCATTCATTTTGAGGATAGACATTCTGACAGGAGTGAGGTGATATCTCATTATGGTCTTGACTTGCATTTCCCTGATGATTAGCAATGTCGATCATCTTTTCATGCTCCTACTGGCCATCTGTGTGCCATTTTTGAAAAGATCTATTCAGGTCTTCTGACTTTATTGAGTGGTGGCTTTATTTTTATATTGAGTTGTATGAGCTGTTTATATATGTCGGTCGTATTATTTGCAAATGTTTTCTCCCATTCATTAGGTCATCTTTTTGTTTCATTAACGGTGTTTCCTTGGCTGTTCAGAAGTTTGTAAGTTTAACTAGGTCTCATTTATTTATTTATTGCCCTGAGAGAATTTACCTAAAAAAAAAAATGGTATAATTTATGTCTGATAATGTTTTGCCTATGATCTCTTTTAGGAATTTTATGGTGTCATGTCTTATGTTTAGTCTTTAAACCATCCTGAGTTTATTTTTGTTTATGGTGACAGGGTATATTCTAGCTTCATTGATTTCCATGTGGCTGTCCAAATTTTCCAACACCACATGCTGAAGAGACTCTCTTTTTCTCATTGTATTTTCTTGCCTCCTTAGGCAAGAACTTAGGTGTTTGGTATGGGTTTATTTCTAGGCTCTCAATTCTGTTCCATTGATCCATATGTCTGCTTTTGTGCCAGTACCAAACTGTTTTGATTACTGTAGCTTTGTAGTATAATCTAAAGTCAGGGCGTGTGATTCCTTTAGCTCTATTCTTCTTTCTCAAGACTGTTTTGGCTATTCAGTGTCATTTTTGTTTCCATGCATATTTTTAAATTACTTTTTATAATTCTGTGAAAAATGCATTGGTATTTTGACAGAGATTGCATGGAAGCTCTAGATTGCCTTTGATAGTATGACCATTTTAACATTATCCCTTCCTCAGTCCATGAGCATGGTATACCTTTCTATCTGTTTGTGTCAGTTTCTCTCATCATTATCTTACAGTTGTCTGAGTAAAGAACTTTTACCTCCTGAGATAGGTTTAGTCCTAGGTTTTTTATTCTTTTTGATGTGGTGGTAAATGGGATGGTTTTCCTAATTTCCCTCTCTAACCTATGTTGTTAGTGTATATAAATGCAGCAGGTTTTGGTATATTAATTTTGTGTCCTGCAACTTTACCTAATTTATTGATGAACTTTACTAGTTTTCTGGTGGCATCTTTAGGATTTTCTGTGTGTAGTATTCTCTCATCTGCAAACAGTGACAATTTTACTTCTTCCCTTCCAATTTGATTCTTTTTATATCATTTTCTTCTCTGATTTCCTTGGGTTAGGACTTCCTATACTATGTTCAGTAAGAATTGTGAGAGTGGACATCCTTGTCTTGTTCCTGATCCTAGAGGAAATACTTTTAGCTTTTCACCATTGAGTGCGATGTTAGTTGTGGGTTTGGCACAGCCTTTATTATATTGAGGTATAGTTCCCTCTCTGTCTACTTTCTGGAGAATTTTTATGAACAATTGATCTTGAATTGTGTTAAAATCTTCTGTGTCTATTGAGATGATCACATCATAGACAAATGATATCTTTGTCTAGTTTTGGTATCCAGGTGATAGTGGCTTCATAGAATGAAGCCTTGCTCTGCAATTTTTTGGAATAGTTTGAGAAGGATAGGTATTAACTCTTCTCTTAGTGTTTGTTTGAATTCTATCTGGTCTTGAACTTTTGTTTGTTGGGAGTGTAATAACTACTGATTCTGCAATGGCACCCCACTCCAGTACTCCTGCCTGGAAAATCTCATGGATGGAGGAGCCTGGTGTGCTGCAGTCCATGGGGTCGCTAAGAGTTGGACAAGATTGAGCGACTTCACTTTCACTTTTCACTTTCATGTATTGGAGAAGGAAATGGCAACCCACTCCAGTGTTCTTGCCTGAAGAATCCCAGGGATGGCAGACCCTAGTGGGCTGCATAATCCAGTCTATGGGCTCACATAGAGTCAGACATGACTGAAGCGACTTAGCAGTAGCAGCAGTTTCACTACTGGTAATTGGTTTGTTTACATTTTCTAGTTTTCCTGGTTCACTCTTGGGAGATTGTGCCTATTTAAGAATCTGTTTGTTTCTTCTAGGTTGTCCATTTTATTGGCATATGATGAACAGGAGATTTAGCAATAAATAAAATGGGAAAAGTTCTCTTGTGCCCTTGTGAAACTTGCATTCTAACAGTGGAGATATGCAACAAATAACAAAGTAATTTGTTACCTATTTCTATTAATTCTTTATATTTCTTACTTAGAGTTACTTTTAAATATCCCTATTAATGAAAATGGAGAATATGACAGGGTAGGGAAAATTTTATTCCTTTTCCTCAATACTTTCCATAATATCTGGTCCAAGGTAACCATTCAATAAGCAGTTGCTGAATAAACTCATTAATAAATGAATGATAGCTGCAGAATCATAGAATTTCCCCCACATTTTTAATATATAATTTCTGACTCATTCTCATGTGTATATTGGGTGATGCCCCAACTCTGTACAAAATATATTTGTTTTATAAGTTTATATATTCAGGATTTGAAAGGTTTACAAATGCTATGTATTGTTGTTGTTCAATCACCTAGTCATGTCCAGCTCTTTGCAATCCAATGGACTGCAGCACACCAGGCCTCCCTGCCCCTCACCATTTCCCGGAGTTTACCCAAGTTAATGTTCATTGCATCAGTGATGGCGTCCAAATGTCTTATCCTCTGATGCCCTCTTCTCCTTCTTCCCTTGATCTTTCCCAGCATCAGGGGCTTTTCCAGTGAGTAGTCTGTTTGCATCAAATGACCAAAATACCAGACCTCAGCTTCAGCATCAGTTCTTCCAGTAAATATTCAGGGTTGATCTCCCTTAAGGTTGACTGATTTGATTTCTTTGCTGACTTTGAGAAGTCTTCTCCAGCACCGCAATTTGAAGGCATCAATTCTTTGGTGCTCTTTATGGTCCAGCTCTCACAACTGTACATGACCACTGGGAAGACCATGGCCTGGACTATACAGACTGCTGTCGGTAGAGTAATGTCTCTGCTTGTCAACACACCGTCTAGGTTTGTTATTACTTTCCTGCCAAGAAGCAATTATCTTGATATATGGCTGCAGTCACCATCCACAGAGATATTGGATCCCAAGTAGAGAAAATCTGTCACTATTGCATTTTCCCCTTCCATTTGCCAGGAAGTAATTGGGCTGGATGCCATGATCTTAGTTTTTTTTTTTTTTTTAATATTTGGTCTTAAGCTGTATTTTTCATTCTCCTCCTTCACCCTCATCAAGAGACTCTTTAGTTCCTCTTTGCTTTCTGCCATTAGAGTGGTATCATCAGCATATCTGAGATTGTTGGTATTTCTCCTGCCTATTTAGATTCTAGCTTGTAACATCCAGCATGGCATTTCTCATGATGTGCTTAGCATATAGATTAAACAAACAGGGTGACAACAGACAGCCCTTTGATACTCCTTTTTTGATCTTGAACCAATCAGTTTTTCCATACAGGGTTCTAACTGTTGCTTCTTGACCTGCATACAGGTTTCTCAGGAGACAGATAAGATGGTCCGGTAATCCCATCTATCTAAGAGCTTTCCACAGTTTGTCATGATCCACACCATCAAAGGCTTTAGCATAGTCAATGAAATAGAGATAGGTGTTTTTCTGAAATTCCCTTGCTTTCGCTATAATCCAATGAATGCTGGCAATTTGATCTCTAGTTCCTCTTTCTTTTCTAAACCCAGCTTGGACATCTAGAAGTTCTTGGTTTGCATAATACTGAAGCCTAGCATGCAAGATTTTAAACATGACCTTACTAGTATGGAAGATGAGTGCAACTGTCCAATAATTTGAACATTCTTTGGTACTACCCTTTTTGGGAATTAGGATGAAGACTGACCTTTTTCCAGTCCTGTGGCCACTGCTGGATCCTCCAGATTAGGTGACATAATGAATACAAAACCTTGATGGCATCCTCATTTAGTGATTTGAGTCGTTCTGGTGGAATTTCATTGCATCCACTAGCTTTATTAACAGCAGTGCTTCTTAAGGCCCATTTGATTTCACACTCCAGAATGTCTGGCTCTGGGTGACTATACACACCATCATAGTAATCAGGTTCATTAAGATCTTTTTTATACACTTCTTCCATGTATTCTTTCCTTCTCTTCTTGATCTCTTCAGCATCTACTAGGTCTCTACCATTTTTATCCTTTATTGGGTGGAATGCTACCTTGATATTTCTATTTTCCTGAAGATATCCCTAGTCTTTCCCCTTTTATTGTTCTCTTCTGTTATTAAACACTGTTCATTGAAGGAGACTTTCTTATCTCTCCTATCTGTTCTTTGAAACTCCGTGTTTAATTGGATATACCTTTCCCTCTCTCCCTTGCTTTTTGCTTCTCTTCATTCTTACACCATTTGTAAAGTCTCCTCAGATAACCACTTTGCCTTATTTCTTTCTTTTCTTTTCTTTCTTTTCTTTTGCCTTCTTCTTCTTTTTCATTAGGATGTTTGATTTGCTGCCTCCTGTATAATACTATGGGCCTCTGCCCATAGTTCTTCAAGGACACTGTTAACTAGATCTAGTCCCTTGAGTCTATTCATTACCTCTACAGAAAATTCATACAGAATTTAAGTCATATCTTGGTGGCCTAGTGTTTTTCCCAGTTTTCTTCAATGTGAGCCTGAATTTTGTTATGAGAAGCTGAAGATCTGAGCCACAGTCAGCTCCAAGTCTTGTTCTTGCTGATTGTCTTCTCCATCTTCAGCTACAAAGAATATAATAAATTTGATTTCAGTATTGACCATTTGGTGATGTCCATGTGTAAAGTCATGCTTTGTGTTGTTGAGAAAGGGTGTTTGCTATGACCAGTGCATTCTTTTGGCAAAATTCAGTTAGCCTTTGCCCTGCTTCATTTTGTTCTCCAAGGCCAATCTTGCCTGTTACTCCAGGCATATCTTGACTTTCTACCTTTGCATTCCAATCCCCAATGATGAATAGACTATCTTTTTTTTTTTTTTGGTGGTAATCTTAGGAGGTCTTCTAGGACTTCATAGAACTCATCAACTTCAGCTTCTTTGGCACTGGTGGTAGGGGTATATAGGCTTGGATTACTGTGATGTTGAATGGCTTGCCTTGGAAACAAACTGAGATCATTCTGTCACTTTTTAATTTATACCCAACTGCTGTATTTCAGACTCTTTTGTTGATTATGAGGGCTACTCCATTTCTTCAATGGGATTCTTGCCCACAGTAGTAGATAAAATGGTCATCTGAATTAAATTTGCCCATTCCTATCTATTTTAATTCTCTGATTCCTAGGATGTCATTGTTTATTCTTATCATCTCCTGCTTGACCACATCCAATTTTCCCTGATTCATGGGCCTGACATTCCAGGTTCCTATACAGTACTATTCCTTGCAGCAACAGATTTTACTTTTGTCACCAGCCACATCCACAGCTGAGTATCGTATCTGCTTTGGCCCAGACACTTCATTCATTCTGGGGCTATTAGTACTTCTTCGCTCTTCACTAGTAGGATATTGCACATCTTCAGACTGAGAAACTCATCTTTTGGTGTCATAGCTTTTGGCGTTTTATACAGTTCATGAAGTTCTCATGACAAGTTCAGTGGGGTGGTTTGTTATTCCTTTCTCCAGTGGATCACATTTTGTCAGAACTCTCTGCTATGACCCATCCATCCACTTTGGGTGGCCCTGTACTGCATAGTTCATAGCTTCATTGAGTTACATAAACCCCTTCACCATGACAAGGCAGTGATCCATGAAGGGGACAAATGCTGTATTCTTAAGTGTAAATTTTCAACAAAAACATCAGTAATATTAAAATGGATATTTCTGAACCTCTGCATCTATATATTATATATTTTTAAGTCTGTGTGTGGGAGCACATAATTCCAGAAAAACATAAACATCTATGAAATAAAAATGAGTATTAATGACTGATCATACAGGTGGGAAAAACTATGGGTTGAAATATACAGAGAAAAATTGGTACATGGTTGCCATCAATTCTAAGTGTTATCTTTTATCCTGTACAAATGTGATTTCTCCCTCACTTTGTAGTTTAGAAAAATAGTTCACCATTTAAGGCTCTAATCCTTGCTTTATTAGAGGGGAGTAACAAAATAAATGTGCTCATATTAAGAGATTATTATTCTACATTAGAAAAAAAAAAGCAAGGTTAGTAGAGAGTCTATTATGTGCAAATGAGTGGTTGTACTCATGAAGTTATAATACCATAATGACTTTATAAGCATTTGTATCATGTTCATTGCAAGATGAGCTTCTGTTTATCTACTTTTCTTATCAACATTCAGTTTGCATTTTCTTCCAGGTTGTTTTCTTTTTGTATTTATTTCAAGCCAATCTATAGAAGTTAATTATTTTCTACTTGCAGTAGGAATGTGAATCTTAGTAAACTAGATCTAAACAACTTCAGCTTATTAGGAAGACAGGGTATGCTAGATATCCTTTTTCCTTCTCTATCCATCTATCACCAGATTGACCTATTTATATGAGTATATTTATTCTCTCACCTTTGGCTCCTCTTTCAGTTCAGCAAGTGGGGAACAACAGAAAGTGTTCTAAGTGAGGGAGGAGAGTGATGCATTGGGATTTTTTTTTTCCTCTTGCACAGGTCTGGCTTCATGGGTGTGACACCTGTGCAAATCACACATGGTCCTCCACTATAAAGGACTGGACATTGATTCAAGCAATAACTCAAGGTGAAGAAAGGATACAATATATTTTTAAGCAAATGCAAGAAATTCCAAATGTCTAAAAGGGATGTTCTCACTAAGTATATTTTGGTAGGCTGTTGTGTCTCCAGTTTGTTCCCACTGAAAAGTAGAATAAAGCTTATCAGAATAAGAGTTGTAAATCTGCATGACATTACCATACACACATAACAAAGACAAACTTTGACTCTAGAGATTTGTATGGCTCAATGGGGCATCTCATTGCTAAAAGATGACAAGAGTGACTTGTGTTCTCATAGTGAAAGTTTGTGTAAAGTATTTGAGATATTATACTGCATTAGAGATTGAACTATAATCACTGGTGCTGTTTAATGTTGATCTGAATGTTTTATACCTTTGAATGTGCTACCCAGAGCCCTTGATTTTGAGTGTGCCACATATCAAAAGAAGTAATCAACCTCTGGTCTACAGTATATTCAATTATGACTGAAAATAACTAAAATTTATTCCTCAATGTTGGACTCCAGCCAAGATCTAAAGAGTTTCCCTGATTATACTAAGTAGCTTGGAGTCCACCCCATTGGCATAAAGAAGACACAGAAAAGTTTTAAGTAAAGGAGAGCAATGAATCATTTTATGTTGTGGGAAAAATAGCTCTGATATATGAAGAATAAAATGCTAATTCAGAAGACTTGGAATTTCAGATCTGTGACAGTTTCCATGCCAAATAATGGTATAATAATGTTTGAACTTGTCATCTAGCCTAAAAAAGGAAAGAAAGAAAGGGAGAGAAGGGAAGAAGTGAGAGAATAAAGAAAGAAGGAATAAATGCATTAACTTGCACGTTAGCTGAGGTGAACACAGTGCTTTAGAAAGACAAATCTTACTTTGGTCTTTATTCTTAACTTGGAGAAGGGTATATTTTACAATATTTGAAATTTCTCCCTTTCATTCACAATTCGATATATCTCTCCATATATAAATATATATTTATTTATAAATACACACACACACACACACACACACACACATATATATATATATATAATCATTCAAAGATATTCTGAAAAATGTTTCTAAGTAAATATTATCAGGAACAATATCCTAAATCCAATAAAGTTCTTCACATCCTAGTTCATCTTCAGTTTTCCCAGACATGCCATTTTTACTTCTTATTTATCATTTCTGAAATCCTTTTCTTCAACAAACACATCTCAGAATGACAGCTTTTCCCTTCCAGTAGTTCAGCTTTAACCTCGGTGTTATTTATTTGACAAAATACCCCAGAAACTGCTGTTGTTCCATTGATTCCTGGTGGATTGATAAAGTTGTCATCCTTCCTATCTGTGTCCAGTAAATGGATTCTTATCATAATTGTCACGGGACATTCGAGTCAGAGTAACTCTAAGCAAGTAGAGCAAGTCTCACTTTGGTTTGTATGCTTGGGGTGGTTTTGAAAACTAGATTTTATATAGTTTCTATAAATTTCAGAATATAGCAATTTAAAAAAATTGATAAAAGTAATTTACTTTTGCTATGGTTTCCTAACTTCTGTCTCACTTCTTCTGCAAGGTATTTCCCTTTCCCATAAAAATAATAGTAGATAAAGAGATGCCCTCTGCAAATAATGTCTGTTTATATACAAATTAAGTCTAAATCTTAGAGGAATTTTTATGCATATGATGTGTTAGGAAAAAATGTGAAACAAAAGAAATAGAATGCATTTATTAATACCCTTTATTTGAAAGAATTAAAGGTATATATTTTGACAATAGGGAAAAATGTCTTTGGTGGGAAAAATTTATCAGTCAAAATGCTTAATTTATCAAGGCAACCTCTAGTTTTCTCTACTGACATTATCACAATTTAGAGCCTGTATACTTTATTCATAATACTGATGATTATATATGGATTATTTTTCTTAAAGGCTACCACTCTACAAAATACAAACAAAGGATGAGAAAACTCTAAAAAGAACTGTTTTTTGGTTATATATTCTTTTTAGACAATATATTGTGACCATTTCAGCAGAGTACACATGCTATAATAATATATTAATAGTTTCATCTTTTTTGAAAGAGTATATTAGAACATCTAATAAATAGAACATCACCTTTCTTTTTCAAAATGTGATCAGTTTTGATTACCTGATCACATTTTTAAAGTAGAAAAGGGGAAATAAAGAATCTATTTGTAAAGAAGGAAAGGCCTTCTGGGTAGCAGTTGGGGCAACCAAATTCTTCTCAGCTATGTTTTCTCTTGCAGAACTTTAATAAAGTAAAGAATTGATTTATTTGCCTCTTTGGGAGACAAATAATTAAGATTATTTTAACTATTGTATCCTGGGGCTTATATATATTTATATTTTCAAGCAGTGAACATGTATTGCCCTTTTTTGTTCATCAGGTTTACATATTATCCACTGACTTTCTGTGATTACAAATGACAGCTGTTACACTGCTGTCCTCTCTGCATTTCATCCAGTATTCCAGATATCATTATAATATAATCTTTGTTTCAACGTATATTTCATGTTTAGGCTTCTTAGGTGACTCAGTGATAAAGAATCTGCCTGCCAAGAAGAGGATGCAGGTTCAATTCCTGGGTCAGGAAGATCCCCTGGGGAAGAAAATGGCAACCTGCTCCAGTATTCTTTCCTGGAAAATCCCGTGGGCAGAGGAGCCTGGTGGGCTGCAGTCCATGGAGTTGCAAAAGAGTCAGATACTACTGAGTACACAAATAATTGATGTTTACATTTTTATGTCTTCCTAAATATTATTCACAATGGTATAGTGGTGTATTATCTTTATTTTTTTCTTGTTATTTTCTGTTACACTTGAAATTAAAAATTGTCTTTCTTTCTTTCACTGAATTTTCCTTTTGCATGCATGTGTGCCAAGTCACTTCAGTCTTGTCTGACTCTTTGCAACCCTATGGACTGTAGCCTTTCAGACTCCTTTATCCATGGGATTCTCCAGGCAGAAATACTGGAGTGGGTTGCCACTTTCTTCTCCAGGGAATCTTCCTGACCTAGGGATCCAAGCAGCATCTCTTACATCTCCGGCATTGGAAGGTGGATTCTTTACCACTAGCGCCACCTGGGAAGCCCTATTTTCCTTTTACCTACTATTAAACAAGATTTTAAAGAAGATTTAAATAGATAAACCTTCTTAAACTGTCTAATATCATTTCAGTGCAGCTTTGCAGAAAAAAACATCATGTCTGCTAATCAGTTTGTTTTTTCTTCTTTGGAGATAGCCCTTTTCATCTCAGAGCAACCTATTCCCTTTGTCTCAGGATTGGAGATCCTATTTCCCTAAATTTAGAATTTTTTCTTTGTTGAGTTTCTTGTTTGTTTTGGAATAAAGTAGTCTATGGTAGTTTTTCAGGTTTAAACTATGGCACAGTAAGGCAATAAACCTCTACTTCCATGTTTATTGAATTACATGGACATGATCTAGACTGGTGTCCTTTCTGCCTGAGGTACAACTTTTACTTTATTATCTTGGGAATGATCTAGACCATCAAACTGAAGATCCCCTTTACTTCTTTCCTTTATTGGCTATTTTACAATTAGAAAACATAGGTTTCTGAGCAAAGAGAAGTTTGGGGAACGAAGAGGGACTTTCATGGCATTAAAGGGGTCAATTAATTAAGAAGATCCTTAATGTTTCCTCATAGACATTTCAAAATATAGAAAGTCAAACTCATAGAAATGAAAAAAGAAATTAACAAGCTCTTAATTACAGTCAGATTTTAATATAAGAGATTTCAATACTCCTCCAGCAATGGCAAACAGAACAAAACACACACACACACACACCGCTTAGAAAACAAGTTTGAAATTTCTTTAAAAATTAAGCACACATCTGTCATCGGGTCCAATCATTCTTCAGAACGAACCCCTCGTGGCTCAGTCAGTAAAGACCCACCCCCAATGCAGGGGATGTAAGAGACCCGCCCGGGTTTGATCTCTGGGTTGGGAAGATCCCCTGGAAATGGCAACGCACTCCAGTATTCTTGCCTGGAAAATGCCATGGACAGAGGAGCCTGGAGAGCTTATAGTCCGTGGGGTTGCAAGAGCCAGACACGACTAAGCAACTAAACCACCACCAAACCACCATATTCTTCTTCTACCAAAGTGATCACCAAAGTGATGTCCACCTAAAATGTCCATACCAACTTTATTTGTAAAAGTATAAGCAGGAAACAGCCTACATGTCTATCAGAAGCAAATTATGGCTTTTACATATAATGAAATAAGATCATCAATAAAAACTAACAAAGACATAACCCTATGGGATGACTATAGGGCTAAAGTGCCTTTTTTTTTTTTTTTCATATTATATCAAGGGTACATGCTTTCAACCCTTATCACTGCTTATGGTGACCTTTGTCATCCGACTGAGATAGTGCTTGACAGGGTTCTCCACTGTAATATTACTCTCTTTCTGTTTTTCATACATTCCCTGGAAAGAAGTTAGTATGCACAGGCCATCTTTATGGAGGGACAATTAAGCTTTACCCCCTCTAGGGCAAGTGTCTACATAAGTTCTTTGGTAAGTCTACACAAGTTCTTACAGTCCATAGGGTTGTAAAGGGTCAGATGACTGAAGTGACTTGCTTTTTTATTTAATCTTAGAATATTTTCCTTTTGTTTGTCGTGTTTAACAGAATTTGTGTTTAATATGATCACTGCTACGATATATTCAAATCTGTCATTTTTCTGTTTGATTTATATGTGCCCTGTTGTTTCTTTGTTCCCTTTTTTAGCTTTTATTCTGCCTCTTTTGTATTGAGTACTTTTGAAGGTTTTATTTCACTCCCTTCATAGGTTTCATTTATTTGCTTAGTGTTTTTAGGATTATAGGATACAGAAGTAATTTATCTCATTTGACTTTCTAATAATATCACAGATTTTTACATAGGGAATAAGCATTTTACAACTATTTACTCTCACTTCTCTCCTAGCCAGTGTGGTTTTGTTGACATGCAAATTATTGATTCAATTTTGATATTATCTGTGATAAAGTTTAAGGGTTGTTTTTTTTTTCCTGCCAACAAGTAAATTAAAATGGATATTGAAAGAAATGGGCTTTGAGAAGAAAAAAAAACATGGGGCAGAGAGGTATAGGATAGAAAATAAGTATATATACTAGAAAATTATTATTATTTTGCCTTAAAATGTCACTTTTCTTTAGAAGCATATTTGAAATACATGTATTGGCATTCTCTCCCTGTTTATCTTCACCAACACTTTATTTCTTTGTTGTGGTCTAGCTCTATCAGGTGTCATTTTTTCTTCTTTAATATTTCTTGGCATAATACTACTCTACTATCAATAATTTTTTTAGCAATTTTGTTTCTAAAATAATCAGCATTTTGCTTTTGTTTTTAAAAGATATTTTGCCTGAAACTATAATTCTAAGTTGATAGTTTTTTGTTTTGTTTTGTTTTCGTTCCAGAGCTTTAGTGTTGTTTCTGGCTTGCCTTCCAGGTTTTGTTGTTTCAAACTAGAAGTCAGCTGTCATCTTTATCTCTGTTCCTCTGTATAAAATGTTTCTTTTACTGTGAATTCCTTTAAGATTTTATCTCTGTTTTTAACCAACTTGATTATGATATTTCTTGATAAAGTTTTCATCACGTTTCTTCTCCTTGGGGGATGGTTGAGCTACTTCAATCTCTAAATTCATTATTTCCAACAGATTTGGAAACTGTCCTTTTTTTTTCCTTTCAGTATTTTGTCCTGTTCCTGTCCTCTATGAGATTGACAATTGTATCTTATTATTTCTTGAAACTCTGATAATTTTTTTAGTTTTTTCTTCTCTTTTTCATTTTAGATTTCATTTATTGTTATGTTCTCAGTTTCACTAATTTGTTTCAGTGTGTCTTCTGCTCTTTATCATATCCATTGAGTTTTTTTAATCTCATTATAATTTTTATTGCTATATTTTAAATATCTGTCATGTCTTTCCTTAATAGGCTCCCACCTTCCTTTAACTTAACAAAATATAGAGCATATTTATTATAACTATTTTAATTGTGTTTTTTTACAGCTCTTTTAACATCCTCATCTATGTATTATCTATGACAGTTTTCATTGGTTTTGACCAATTGCTTTTCCTCCTTTCATCAGTTATATTTTTGAGCTTCTGGTATTTTTGATTAGATGCTAGATATAATGAAGTTGATTTGTTGGTCTCTGTTCATCTTCCTATAACTATTAATGAGCTTTCTTCTGGGATGCAGTTCATTGTAAACAGTACTATTTTTTTTTTAAGACTTGTTTGAAATTATTGGTAGGTGGTACCAGAGCAACCTGTAGTCAAGGGCTACACTGAGCCTACACTGAAGCAGCATACTTCCAAGCACTCTTCCCAATAGCCCATGTATTATGAGAATACTTCAGCAGCTGGAGAAGTGAGTTATACCCAGTCCTGTGTAAGTTTCTTATATTGTTTGCTTTGTTCCATTTCTGTTATTCCTTTTCAAACTTCAAATAGTTGTCTCCCATACATGCCCTTAATCTATATTTAGATGCTAGCTTAAGAGGAATTCTCTGAAGATTTCCAAGCCATCACTCTAAACTGCTTACTTTCTTCCAGTACACTGCATTGGGAACTCATTCTAGCCACTATGGTCTTCTCACATCCTCAATTCTGTCTTCTTAATTTAGGAGGCCCAGCAAGTTCTATGCTTTCTCTCATTTCAGTATTACCTGAAAACTCTGATGATTATAAACTGAGGCAAATGCTGGGCTCTTTGGGTTTGTTTTCCCATCTTAGTGGTTGCTGCCCTTCATTACTTGATAGTCAATGTCTGAATAATCATTGTTTACATACTGTCTGATTTTTATTTAAGAAGATAATGGAAAATCTGATCTTTGTTCAAACTTGTCTAGATGTGAAAGTCCTCATTCTTTTGTTTTGATAATATGAGAAATTAATCTATTGCATCAAGCTAGTAAAATTTTGAAATATCTTTATTATATCAGCTAATATTAATGGAACTTAAACATTATACCTAATCTATGTGTCACGGAGTTCTTAGAATGTGTCTTGGCATATATAAACTATCATTAGAGCTCAATGAACTCTAATTCAGCAGCTGTGCCTTAAATAATTTGTACACTTTTGAAACACCTGTTTAGAACATTTGCTTCAATGTTTCTTTTTTCTCTCCAGTGAAACTAACATCTCTTAAAGGAAAAAGTTGAAACACTCTAATTTCCTATATCCAAATAGACTTAATTTCTGATTCCTAGAACTCTGTTCTCTTGGTTATAAACATTATCAGGTCAGATGATTCCATAATAAAATAAAAGCGAAGTTGCAATTGAAAGTCTGAATTAACTATTTGATTGACAGAACAAGAATAAAGGAGTTTTAAGATGTGTATAAGAGACAGGGTACACCCTGGCATAAAAATATATATAAAATTTCCTCACAGCTTCCCATCCAGGAAAGATAACAGGATTTAGATATGATTTATCCTTGACTTTCCACTGTAACTATTAATAACATACTATTACATTTTATAAATTAAATGTAATATATAATATTATATAATAAATGTAATATAATATATNATTTTAATATATATATATATATATATATATATATATATATATATATATATATGGGCTTCCCTGGTGGCTCAGATGGTAAAGAATTTATATCTTTAATAATAATATATTATATTACATTTATTATATAATATTATATATTACATTTAATTTATAAAATGTAATAGTATGTTATTAATAGTTACAGTGGAAAGTCAAGGATAAATCATATCTAAATCCTGTTATCTTTCCTGGATGGGAAGCTGTGAGGAAATTTTATATATATTTTTATGCCAGGGTGTACCTGCTGAATTTTAGACATTGTTTTTCTTTATTACTAATATAAAGTGTGCTGTGTGCTAAGTCCCTCAATTGTGTTTGGCTCTTTGCAACCCTACAGCTTGTAAAACAATTACATATACAAGTGTAGGGACTGGGTTTTTATTGTGACCTTGTATTCGGTAAAATCTGAGAGGAAAAAATGGAGTCAACACACTTACTTCATGCTTATTTCCCCTATATCCACTTTTGAAAATCCAGCCCATTGGTAATGTAAGAGTTAAGGTGCATCAGAGCTAGTTTCAAGTAAAAAATTATTGATTCTGAAAAGTTAAAAGGAAAATAAAACAGGAATGAGAATAATCGTAGGTAGTAAGCCAGCCAGAACAACAGATGGTTATAAGGAAACAGACTTAAAAGACTTGCTTCCTCATCTGATTTTCACCCAAGACTTTGGAACAAGATAACTGGGTTGTATTCCAAGATTCATGCTAAAAATAGGGCCTGGATGAGAATTTCCATTACTGGTATATTACTAGAGAAACTAGCTTTTTCAGCACTGGGGAAAGAAGAGACTCCATGTTTCCTCAGGGCCTATATAGCAGGATTGCTTTTCTCTGTAGTCTGTTGAGCAGCCAACATGAGTCCAGTGAATTCTGGACTTAGTCCCTGAAAGAGTGCCAAGTATGTTAAATAAGTTTCACGTTGGGAGCATCTAAGATCGAATGATCATAGCATCATTAGATTTAAAATGCTCATGAGGCCAAGTTCTAAAGGCAACAACACAAAATTATCAGACTTTTTAAAATGCCAACCGTGAGGATGAATTGATTTAAAGAATGCTTATCAAAAGCATGGTATATGTAGGATTCATCACAAAAGAAAACAAAATAGAAAAGAAAACAAAAAAAACTTATAAAGCAATGAACAGGAAAAGAAGAAAGAGTACGATTTAATATATTATATTAAAATCTGTCTGTACTAAAACACACAAAAAAAGGTCCAATGAGGTTTTAGGGACCAAATAAAAATTAAAGAGAGTTGTTGAAATCTACAAAGAATAACAAGGAAGTTAGGTAAGCAGCTGTCTCATTGAAGTGAAAAAGATTAGCTAATATCCACCAGTTAAGAACTTAAAAGTGTGGCTTAAACTCTCCCTCTATTACTTCCTTTCTGATTGGGTTTTAGGGAAATCTGTTTTTGTGGATAAAATCTGATCAAGGTCAGCCCAGGTGGTGGCCCACATGCTGCAACTTAAAAATGGTTGGATTAACCTCATTTCCTACAACCCCAAAAAGGACACATCTCAGGAGACTGAGTTGTAAGCCTCTTTATAGAAATGTTAACATAACTTCAAGTGTGAACTTTTTAATTCCAGCTCTCTTCATTCGTAATTAAGATGAATAGATTCATATATAGATAGTTTTTCCTCTTTGCTCAGGGAAACCAGTTTTCTAAAGTAAAAAGAAAAGGTGTTTTGATGAAGTCAAACTACAAATTAATCAACTGGTTTTTAAGTATATCAAAGAGCCAGAGAGAATAAATCTTCTCAGGGAAAAAGCAATGAAGGCTATTAGCCAAACAGACTATAAATACACAAACTTAAAAAGCAAGAACATGCAGCCATGGCATCCTGGGTCCCTGAGCGATTCAAGGAAGACATATGAATATAGGTGGTTGGAGAGGGGTTTATTGGAAGAAAGGAGTTCAGGAAAGAATGTAAGGAAAATAATCCTTTTCTTACCTCTCTTTCTCCTAGAAAAGCCATTTTCAGTTTCTTTCTGTACATGAAAAGATATGGCGGGGGGTTGATATGGAGACTTAGAGCTTTGCTATTCAAATGCAGTCTGAGAACTAGCAGCATGGATACCACTTGAGAGGTTGATAGAAACAGAGAACTCGTGCCGTGCTCTAGACCTGCCAAGTCCTAAAATCAGTAAGATCCCTTAGTAATTGGTGGGCATATTTAAGTTAGAGAGCACTGATTTCAAACCTTGACTCTGCTGTCAGAAAAACCTGGGTTTGAGTTTCTGGTCTACAAATTATTATGTAACCTTGGATAAAGTATTTAACTTCTAGTAATTTTTCTCTGCCATAAAAAATGGAGATAATAAGGACATCGAACTAATGAATGTATTGGTTTAAATGAAATATCATCTTAAAATTACCACAATGCCTGGTATATCAAACAAACTCTATATACACTGAATAGCAGGACAACAGACTTAGATTAAATGACTAGAACAAAATTAGAAAATATGTAAGAGATAAAATTAACTCTTTCCTTTGTTGTGTTTCATTTGGTGATCCTGTATCTGGTGTGAATGTGAACTCCTAAGTAGGCTCTGTGCTATATTCCAGCTTTGGCTATAAAGCAAGAGTGATTCATTTAAACAAAGTAATAATATTTGGCCATTCTATCAGACAAGTGGGATTAGATTCTTAATGTAACTAAATAACTGGGCAGATATCATCATTAAAATAACAGGAAAAAAAGTAACAATAAAGAGCTGTTGCTGTCAACAGCCTTGCTTACATGAAAAAAACTGAGTGGAAAGTTAAGGTAGAATATAATTACATGGCTGTTGGAGATGCTGTCTAAAAGCAGTAAGTTCAGTTCAGTTCAGTCGCTCAGTCGTGTCCGACTCTCTGCGACCCCATGAATCGCAGCACGCCAGGCCTCCCTGTCCATCACCAGCTCCCGGAGTTCACTCAGACTCACATCCATTGAGTTCGTGATGCCGTCCAGCCATCTCATCCTCTGTTGTCCTCTTCTCCTCCTGCCTCTAATCCCTCCCAGCATCAGAGTCTTTTCCAATGAGTAAACTCTTCTCATGAGGTGGCCAAAGTACTGGAGTTTCAGCTTTAGTGTCATTCCTTCCAAAGAAATTCCAGGGCTCATCTCCTTCAGAATGGACTGGTTGGGTCTCCTTGCAGTCCAAGGGACTCTCAAGTGTCTTCTCCAACACCACAGTTCAAAAGCATCAATTCTTCCACGCTCAGCCTTCTTCACAGTCCAACTCTCACATCCATACATGACCACAGGAAAAACCATAGCCTTGACTAGACGGACCTTAGTCAGCAAAGTAACATCTCTGCTTTTGAATATGCTGTGTAGATTGGTCATAACTTTTCTTCCAAGGAGTAAGCGTCTCTTAATTTCATGGCTGCAATCACCATCTACAGTGATTTTGGAGCCCCCAAAACTAAAGTCTGACACTGTTTCCACTGTTTCCCCATCTATTTCCCATGAAGTGATGGGACCAGATGCCATGATCTTAGGCTTCGTAAGCCAACTTTTTCACTCTCCACTTTCTGCCATAAAGATGGTGTCATCTGCATATCTCAAGTTATTGATATTTTTCCCAGCAATCTTGATTCCAGCTTGTGCTTCTTCCAGTCCAGAGTTTCTCCTGATGTACTCTGCATATAAGTGAAATAAGCAGGGTGACAATATACAGCCTTGACACACTCCTTTTCCTATTTGGAGCCAGTGGTTGTTCCATGTCCAGTTCTAACTGCTGCTGACTGACCTGCATACAGGTTTCTCAAGAGGCAGGGCAGGTGATCTGGGATTCCCATCAGTGTGTTGCTATTCTAAATCTCTGACTTACCTATAATATTATATCTCCAACTACTTCATTCTTAGCATTGGCAAATTCTATAGCATAATTTTGGTACTTCTTTTGTAAGTATAGAGGGAAATTTTTTTTCATTGATTCATAGCTTTAAAATCATTCTGATTGCGGTAGGTTCCAGCCAAAATTACCGTGGCTACTGTATTTGGGCCAGTCCTTGTTGGTCAGAAAGCTTTAGAAGGTAGCATATACCTGCGTTTATATATCCATACCCAAAGAACCATCTTCATGATAATCCCCTTTTTACTGACTTTGATGCTTGGAAAGTTGCAATACAGAGAGATAACAGGTGATATTTCTCTGACTTAAAGGAGATGAAACCATGCTGATGATCAGCTTGTTAACAGATATTATAGTAACATATAACTAAAGCTCTTAGGCCTTCATTTGGCAAATGAAGGTTAATGATTTTACCTAAGAGAATTATTATGGGGCTAAAATCAACTAAACATTAAGCTGCCTGTCAAGTGCTTATCAAGGAAGGAGTCCAATAAGTGTTAGTTTTCCTTCACTCTCAACGAAGCATATTGTTTCATATCAGCTCAGTTCAGTCACTCAGTCATGTATAACTCTTGGCGACCCCATGGACTGCAGCAGGCCAGGCTTCCTTGTCATCATCAACTCCTGGAGCTTGCTCAAACTCATGTCCATTGAGTTGGTGATGCCATCCAACCATCTCATCCTCTGTCGTCCCCTTCTCCTCCTGCCTTCAATCTTGCCTAGCATCAGGGTCTTTTCCAATGAGTCAGCTCTTAGTATCAGGTGGCCATCAGGAAGCTTCAGCTTCCGCATCAGTCCTTCCAATGAATATTCAGGATTGATTCCCTTTAGAACTGACTGATTTGATCTCCTTACTGTCCAAGGGACACTCAAGAGTCTTCTCCAGCACCACAGTTCAAAAGCATCAATTCTTTAGTGCTCAGCCTTCTTTGTTTCAACTCTCACATCCATACATGACTACTAAAAAAANGACACACTCCTTTTCCTATTTGGAGCCAGTGGTTGTTCCATGTCCAGTTCTAACTGCTGCTGACTGACCTGCATACAGGTTTCTCAAGAGGCAGGGCAGGTGATTTGGGATTCCCATCAGTGTGTTGCTATTCTAAATCTCTGACTTACCTATAATATTATATCTCCAACTACTTCATTCTTAGCATTGGCAAATTCTATAGCATAATTTTGGTACTTCTTTTGTAAGTATAGAGGGAAATTTTTTTTCATTGATTCATAGCTTTAAAATCATTCTGATTGCGGTAGGTTCCAGCCAAAATTACCGTGGCTACTGTATTTGGGCCAGTCCTTGTTGGTCAGAAAGCTTTAGAAGGTAGCATATACCTGCGTTTATATATCCATACCCAAAGAACCATCTTCATGATAATCCCCTTTTTACTGACTTTGATGCTTGGAAAGTTGCAATACAGAGAGATAACAGGTGATATTTCTCTGACTTAAAGGAGATGAAACCATGCTGATGATCAGCTTGTTAACAGATATTATAGTAACATATAACTAAAGCTCTTAGGCCTTCATTTGGCAAATGAAGGTTAATGATTTTACCTAAGAGAATTATTATGGGGCTAAAATCAACTAAACATTAAGCTGCCTGTCAAGTGCTTATCAAGGAAGGAGTCCAATAAGTGTTAGTTTTCCTTCACTCTCAACGAAGCATATTGTTTCATATCAGCTCAGTTCAGTCACTCAGTCATGTATAACTCTTGGCGACCCCATGGACTGCAGCAGGCCAGGCTTCCTTGTCATCATCAACTCCTGGAGCTTGCTCAAACTCATGTCCATTGAGTTGGTGATGCCATCCAACCATCTCATCCTCTGTCGTCCCCTTCTCCTCCTGCCTTCAATCTTGCCTAGCATCAGGGTCTTTTCCAATGAGTCAGCTCTTAGCATCAGGTGGCCATCAGGAAGCTTCAGCTTCCGCATCAGTCCTTCCAATGAATATTCAGGATTGATTCCCTTTAGAACTGACTGATTTGATCTCCTTACTGTCCAAGGGACACTCAAGAGTCTTCTCCAGCACCACAGTTCAAAAGCATCAATTCTTTAGTGCTCAGCCTTCTTTGTTTCAACTCTCACATCCATACATGACTACTAAAAAAACCATAGCTTTGACTAGATGGACCTTTGTTGGCAAAGTAATGTCTCTGTTTTTTATATGCTAGGTTTGTTTTAATATGTCTAGGTTTGTCATAGCTTTTCTTCTAAGGAGCAAGTGCCTTTTAATTTCCTGGCTGCAGTCACCATCTGCAGTGATTTTGGAGCCCCCCAAAATAAAGACTGTCACTGTTTCCATTGTTTCCCCATCTATTTGCCATGAAGTGATGAGCCTGGATGCTGTGATCTTAGTTTTTTGAATGTTGAGTTTTAAGCTAACTTTTCACTCTCCTCTTTCACTTTCATCAAGAGGCTTTTTAGTTCCTCTTTGCTTTCTGCCATAAAGGTGGTGTCTTCTACATATCTGAGGTTATTGATATTTCTCCTGGCAATATATTGTTTCATATACATATGCTATATAATATACATTGTATTTTGAGCTGGAAATATTGAACAACATATACTTTATAGTGCATGTTTTGTGACCTACCATGTAAGACAAATAGCACTTTAACCCATCTGTTTCTGTTTTGATTCCTAAATACCTCCTGCCTTCCATTTTATACCATCTCATAAATGAACAGTGATGACCAAAACCTTTCTGGCACAATTTGTAAATTAACTAATTAATTTGCTAATTTTAAACAATTTCCAAAACACTCTCTCAAGTTTCTCCTATCCATGGATGATAATGTGAGTCACTGACAGAACTACTAACTTCTTTATGCCTATTCTAACTATGCAGAGTTTTCTGCTAGCTTCAAAAATTAGAGTACTTAAGAGCAAATAGAAAATTCAGGGAGACTTATTTCACACAAAGATGGTGAACATATCGAATAAATTGCTAACTTAGACCAGCGGAGCAGATAATATAATTTAGTTTAGCATTACAGAATTTATTTCTAAAGGAAGGTGAAGATGGCAGTAAGGAAGTAGAGAGAATTAATGCCAGTTGGCTTGGAGAATGTCAGATAAACCCAGATGAAGATTCTTTAATGCTCACATGACCTTCCCCCACCTCTTGTCTTGGTATTCTTTATGTCCTTAGGACCTTTTAATTTTGCAGAAATGAATATAACTGTGACTAGCTTAGCAAAAATTGCTGCTGTATACCATAATGCACGCTATAAACCATGCCGGGATCTTAAAGTGCATAGTCGGGCTGCAGATGGCACTGTTAATTTCTATTACAGACTCTAAAACCATGAGGGAGTTAGTTCTTGCCTCACTGCCTCACTATTCTACAAGAACGATTTTTGATAGTTTTCCTTACTGCACAGCTTTTCTGCAAAGTGTTTGTCTTTTAGAAAGACCAAAAGGAACTTACTGCTTTAAAATTAAAAAAAAAAAAACCTGTGCAAAACTGCCAAACTGCTCTGAGCCCTGCCTCCTGCAGTCCCCAGTTTGCTAGCCACCTTTAAGAAGGGACAGGTATCTGCTCATTCAGAATGAGACAGCCTTCTTCTGGGCTTTGAGAATTTATGAAAAGATCAGCTATCTGTTTCATACCAAATGTAGAGCATAATATTAGTTTCTAGCCAAGAAGGTTCTTTTAGGATGGCAAAGTTAAATAGGAAGGTAAACATTAGAATATATGTGTATACATATATATATCCATACACATATAAAAATGAATTTTGCATGTTCTGACATATGATTCTGTATCCTTTAATGGCGTATTACTTGAAATTATGTGCATTATCTGGTTTCACCCAATAGGTTACACATTTGTAAATTCTGTTTTTATTTTTGGGTTTCTGTGATTTTGAAACCTCCAAATGCTTGTCAAATCCAAGAAACCAACCTTCTAGCCTACCTCTAGGATGAATCACTGGCAGCACATATGCTTTGTATCAGTAAACCTCACTTAGGTTCTTAGAGATATCACATAGTAAGTTTGTAATGTACTGTCCTTCTAACCTTTTTGTCTTTGTTTCACTATCTAAAATATCTAATTATAAGATAAAGTGAATTAAAGAATCAATGTATAGTGCTAACCATAAGGCAAGGCATGCAATAAATCCACAGCAACTTTGACTGTCTGCTTTTGGATGTTTCTTTCATAAGTAAGTCACTACTATCACTTCCAAGAAGTTTTAGGCAACCTACAATTCTCCCATACCAGTCAATATTTTAAGATCGGTGCTGATGGTTTAGTCACTAAGTTGTGTCTGACTCTTGTGATCCCATGGACTGTAGCCCTCCAAGCTCCTCTGCCCTTGGGATTCTCCAGGCAAGAATACTGGAGTGGGTTGCCATTTCCTTCTCCAGAGTTTTTAAGATTGAATATCCTTAGAACTAAAGGATCTTGAGTATGACTTCATTAATTACCAATATCATATCAGTAGTTAAGTACTTCAGTCTTTCTGATTAATCTTTTACCGTGTATGGTTAGATGATATGAGTTGAGTATGAGTGCAAGTTTTTAAGTTATTTTGCTTTCCCATAAAATAATATTGTATAGATTTATAATATGCCTCTTTTTCCTCAGTTTTTCATGCTTAAGTTAAATGGTTATATTAAGAAGGCATTGTTCTTGCTTCTTTCTTGACACACAGGTTCCTAATAACAATTTCCATTGAACGGCTCACCTTGATGTACAGTAAACAGTGTAATATATTTAAAAGTTAGTAACCCCCTATTGAGAATCTAGTCCATCTCCTCATTTATATATTGGCTAATGAGTTTTTGGGTTCTTTTGTTTTTTTGTGTGTTTTCTGAAGACATATTCATTCAACAGATTCACCCATTATATTTGTTTTGTATAAAAGATATCTTGTTCTTTTTAATATCTTCAATATCCAATACAGTTTTGGCATATAATATTAGCTTCATTAATTTGGTTGAATAGGAGAGAATTTCAAGAGGTATGGGACATATGTATACCTATGGCTGATTCATGTTGATTTATGGAAGAAGACAATATAGTATTGTGGAGTAATAATCCTTAAATTAAAAATAAACAAAAAAGAGAAACTGTCCTTGCCCTCGAAGATGTTACATTCTAAAAGAAGAGAGAAGCATTACAAAAATCACAACTTAAAGTAACAAATAATCCAGCCAAAGCAAGATATTTCTGAAAGATTTACGGAGATACAATTTACATACCATAAAATTCACCTTTCTAAAGCATGCAGTTCAGTAATGTTTAAATATTTACAGAATTGTACCAGCATAACTATAATATAATTTTACAGTATTTTCTTTGTCACTTTCCATTGACCACTCCACCCTGCCTTGTCTTAGGCAACTACTAATTTTCTTTCTGTTTCTACATACGCATCTTTTCTGTATATTTCATATAAATAGAACAATAAAATATGTGGTCTTTTGTGGCTGACTTTTATCATGTCACATAGTGTTTTCAAGGTTCATTTATGTTGCAGTATCTATCATCACTTCCTTCCTTTTACTGTCAGATATATATCCATTGAAAGGATATACCAAATATTTGACACAGCAATTTTGAATTTCCTAAATCAACGTGTATACTCACCAGCATATGTATGTTTGATAGTGTATTTGCACTGTTTTTCTCTTAAATGCCCAGCAAAGTCTTTCTTTTTTTAATTGTTGATTTTTTATTATTTTTTAATATAAATTTATTTATTTTAAATGAAGGTTAATTACTTTACAATATTATATTTATTTTGCCATACATCAACATCCTGAACACCCCTCTCCTCCCTCCCCGTACCATCCCTCTGGGTCGTCTCAGTGCACCAGCCCCAACCATCCAGTATGCATGAAACCTGGACTGGCGATTCGTTTCATACATGATATTATACATGTTTCAGTGCCATTCTCCCAAATCATCCCACCCTCTCCCTCTCCCACAGAGTCCAAAAGACTGTTCTATACATCTGTGTCTCTTTTGCTGTGGTTCATATACACAATGGAGTATTACTCAGCCATTAAAAAGAATACATTTGAATCAGTCCTAATGAGGTGAATGAAACTGGAGCCTATTATACAGAGTGAAGTAAGCCAGAAAGAAAAACACCAATACAGTATAATAAGGCATATATATGGAATTTGGAAAGATGGTAATGATAACCCTGTATGTAAGACAGTGAAGTCTCTTTCTTAAAGTTCTTGATGCGCCAAACTCAACAAGGATTTAAAAGATTGATAATACCGACTGGGGTATTGGGATGCATACTTTTTGGAGGAACCTTGACAGTATGAACCACATTATTAACTGTTCTTAATCTTTTAATATACCTTAAAGAAATTATTTGAAATGTATAAAAAATATATACAAAATTATTTTTGATAGTGATGTTTGGAAGGGTTTAATATTATAAGCCAAATTCTCTACAAAATCAGATTGCTTACAAAAGCACCAACATATAGTCATATCACTGATACACTTCACTGATAAAAATGACAATGTAGATCCTTATTTTTGGCCTGGAAAGATTGAGATATTTTAATGTAAAAAATAAGCGTGCATATAATTAAGGACATATAGGTTGATATCTTTAGCTAGTTAGGTAATCAACTATCTGTGTTCTTATGTATAAATGGAAGGTTAATGAGTATATGTGGGGTTGGGGTGGTTTTTGGTGGAGGGGAGTGGCATTAACCAATAAGCTTAGTTTATGAGAGACATACAAGGTGAAAGATAGAACATTAGGCCTGTAGAGGTGAAGTCAGGGTGTTGTAACTTAGGCACACACTCCTTGCCCTTCCCACACGCATACATAGAGCTGTAAGCCCATCAGAGAGTATGCAGACCTTGATGAAAGGACAGAAGAGGAGGAAAAATAAATATGCAAGTTACTGCAGTTTTTGAGCTTGTCGTTGACTAGTGTGCTAAAAGCTAGGAAGCACGTGACAAGGATGACTAGGTCCTGATGCAGGGCATGGCTAGAACGTTGACTCCAGAATGCTGACAGACAACTAGCACATCACTGTGAGCCTGTGCTAATTTGTGGCATTGGTGCGAACAAACACAGAGCAACTCACTGGTGTATGAGGCAACTTGTGCTCATACCCAGTCATGTCTGACTCTTTGCAACCCACCAGGCTTCCCTGTCCATGGAATGCTCCAGGCAAGAATACTGGTATGGGAGCCATTCGCTTCTCCTGGTGATCTTCCCGACCCAGGGATCAAACCCAGGTCCCCTGCATTGCAAGCAGATTCTTTACCATCTGAGCTACCAGGGAAGCCTTCTCAGTAGGAAGCTCAGGAAACAGAAGGGGGAAACCTCACCTCGGTCACCCAGAATTCCAGACAAATGTTGAGCTCCTCCCAGGCTGGGAGTTTCCAGTAACAAACTTTCCTGATAAAGGTCCACAAGGGGCTGGTCAGGTACATCTGGCCACTGGCTCAGAATGAAAATTGGTCTTTCTGACAAGGCAAAGATCACCTCTAACAGGGGGATAATTTGCAGATCTGAAAATCACATCTTCCTCAAGTTTGAGTCTGGCAGTTATCAGATCAGAAGGTAAGTAATGAAGGAAGCTGAAGAGAACTCCTAGGAAATGGGCTTCCTGACAGGTGTCTCTGCTCTTGTGGAGCAAAACTTTGTTTCTGGATAAGGGCTTAGGGTATGCAAAACCACGAAAGCTGAAAAGTGTCAGTTACTAAGATTTTGAATGTGAAAGAGATGTTCGAGGAGCTATATTTTAAGAATTTATTATGTGTTAGGCAAAATTCTAATTCCTTGTGTATATCTCTACATATAATCCTTATACCACTCTACAAAGTGGGTGTTAGCATGATTCCCAGTTTATAAATAATGGCCAAGTATGGTGAAGAAAAGTGATTTGTCCAAGGTCACATAAACAGAGGCAGGGATAAGACTAAAAGTGAAATTCTTCACTGAACTTTATTGAACAAGATGAAAAGAGAAGACTGGTAGTTTATGTTTTAAACTGCATTGTTAATGTTCAGTCGCTAAGTCATGTCCACCTCTTTGTGACTTCATGGAATTTGGCCAGCCAGACTCCTCTGTGCTCTGTCTTCACTCTCTCCTGGAGTTTGCTCAGATTCAGGTCCATGGCATCAGTGATGCTACATAACCATCCCATCTTCTGCTGCTCCTTTCTAATTTTGCCTTAAATTTAAAAGCACTTTTTAAATGCATGTGTTTAACTTAACTATTATTTAACAAACCTATTATTTCTTGGTCATACTTTTTCCTTGATTGTGCCAATATATCTAAGAATATTTAAGGAAGTTTAGTGTGAATGTATTTCAGAGTTTAGTTAAATGTGCACACAATATTTCCACTTAAAAATTATTGTTATTGTTTAGCTGCTCAGTTGTGTCTGACTCTTTGCAACTCCTTGGAATGAAGCACACCAGGATTCCCTGTCCTTCACTATTGTACAGAGTTTACTCAAACGAATGTCCATTGAGCCCATGATGCCATCCAATCATCCCATCCTCTGTCACCCTCTTCTCATGCCCTCTATCTTTTCCAGCATCAGGCTCTTTTCCAGTGAGTTGGCTCTTTGCATCAGGTGGCCAACATATTAGAGCTTCAGGCAGATTACTTTAAAAATCTATTCTTAAAGCAGAGAGAATATAGTGGCTGGAGCCCTATAAATTAACCAATGTTCAAAATAATTTTTTCAGCCTGCTACTTATAGTGTACCCCTATCCTGACCTTCAGTGTGTCTAGATTGGATTTTACCAGAAACATAGCCCAATCTTGTCTTCTTCCAAAATTGACTGTAGAATGAAGAGGCAGAGTGTTTTCTCTCGTTGTATGTCTTTATGCCATTACAGTCCGCTGATAGCCCAAGAGAAGACTAAGGTTCCTATTTCATCTTCTAAAGTATGCGTGTGTGTGTGTGTGTGAGTGTGTGTGTTAGTTGCTCAGTCATGTCTGACTCTTTGAGATTCCACAGACTGTAGCCTGCCAGGTTTCTCTGTCCATCGAATTCTCCAGGCAAGAATACTGGAATGGATTGCCATTCCCTTCTCCAGAGGATATTCCCAACCCGGGAATCAAACTCTGGTCTCCTGCATTGCAGGCGTATTCTTTATCATTGGAGCTACAGGGAAGTCTGATTCCCATAAACTTTGCCTTTTAACTCATCACTTCACTCAGGAGTATGCCATGATTTGTGTGTTGGCTTGTCGTTTTCAAGGTCTAGTTGGGGTTTAGTTAATTGGTTTAATTCTTTCTAAGTCCTACCTTATGCCACCTTGCCAGAAACTTCTCCCATATGCAGACCAGTCCTTCTATCATAATGTGTATGTGTGCTAAGTCGCTTCAGTCATGTCCAGCTCTTTGTGATCCCACGGACTGTAGCCTTCCAGGCTCCTCTGTCCATGGCATTCTCAAAGCAAGAATACTGAAGTGAGTTGCCATGCCTTTCTCTAAGAGATCTTCCTGACCCAGGGATCAAGCTCGCATGTCTTATGTTGCATGTCTTACATCTTGTGCATTCACAGATGAGTTCTTTAACCATAAGTACCACCTGGGAAGCCCCTTCTATCATAATACCTCCAATATAATCTCTGCACATGGAATTTCCCAATATTCCTAAATGCTCTATATTTTCCTTCCTCCTTTCTTTCATTCTATTCTTCCCTCCCTCCTTCCCTTTCCCATTTTCCTTCTCTCTTTCATTAACATGTAACTTTATATCTTACAGTTGCCAGTTCTTCTGCTAAGAATTTTACCCTACTTTTCTGCCTAGAGCACTTACATACATCTTTGTAATTCAGTTGATCTCTAAAGCTGATTTCAGTCTCTCCAATGTTTCCATTTCTAAATAATAAATACATTATATATTTTTGGTTTGTACTATGTCCAGTACATAAATTTCCCTTGTTCTTAATCTATGGAAAGTGAGATTTCATTCTTATGAATTTTCATACTCAATACACTAGCTAGAAAAATATGTGACAAATAGTAACTATTCAATTTCTTTCCTAATCAATAAATCAGTGTCACTGTATCATGAGGAATTATGACAATTGGCATTATTCAGAATACTCGCCCAGACGTATCTTTTTTATATCCAAATAACATGAATCTGTATTCTCAATTATATTGGCTTAAATATTCACATCCAGGACTCATACTTATAATGCAAAGAAAGTATTCAAAGAGTGCATTGAAATATGTTTAAGGATACACTAAAATGAGAATGTGACCTGAAAAATCAAAACAGAATAACCCCTACCAAGTGTCCATTATGCAAGACATTATGAATGAGATCTCTACAGGAGCAAAATATTTCCCCCATAAATGATAGAGTGTCATGGTTGACTTTGATCCCAAATGAGATATGTAAAGTTGGCTATTGAAAATTACAACTTTTAATTTCACAATTATATGTGTATCAATTATGTTATAAAAGTCATATGGTTCCTTTGTACACATAACACTTGAGTAATTTTTATTTTTCTGAGTATTTTTCAAAGATGGTTCTTAAATAAGATAGTCTTTCTGAGGAAAATAAACAGAAATCAATCACCATCCTAATCCGGATAATAACAAGTACGAAATTCATGCTGGCTAGAGCTTTTAACGGTACCCTTAAGTCTGTGGGTTGCTGAAATATTTGCTTCTGACAGGAATGGAAGCATATTTAATCACTACCCTCTATAATTTATTAGGGCCATATGATCTTCACCATTATGCATGTGGAAAAAGCAAAAGGCACTGGCAAGATTCAGAACTAGCTTAGGCATCTGACTCCCTGCAAATAGAAACTAGAGTAGCTATAAATGTAAGCATGGAGCATGAATTTTGGAAAGGAACATTAAAAAAAAATCTCTGGGAAGATCAAAGACTATTAGGAGCTGGTATTGGTGGCACCATGGTTGTAAGACTTTTAGAGAATGTCGCAGTCTGCTCACATTTCCATAACAAAATGCCACAGACTGGATAGCTTAAACAACAGACATATATTTTTCCCAAGTCCAGATTGGCTGGGAAGTCCAGTATCAAGGTGCCAGTCAACTTGGCTCCTGGTGAGAGTCTCTTCCTAGCTTCCAGATGGCTGTGGTTGGGGCTGTATATTCACATGCACCTTGGCATGTGCAAAGAGAGAGAGAGATCAGGCTTTCTGGAATCGTTCTTATAAGGAAACTGATAAAATCAGATTTAGGCCCCACCTTTAATAAAACAATGACTTTATTGTGTATTCTTCAGTCACTAAGAATAAAATAAATAAAATAAGAACAAAATAAAATAAAGAATAAGAATAAAGAATAAAATAAAAAATCACTAACAATAAAATAAAATAAAAGCCTTCAATGAAACAATGACTTTATTGTTTGTTCTTCAGTCACTAAGCCATGTCTGACTCTTTGTTACCCCATGGTCTGAAGCATGCGAGGACTCCCTGATCTTCACNTGTGTATTCTTCAGTCACTAAGAATAAAATAAATAAAATAAGAACAAAATAAAATAAAGAATAAGAATAAAATAAGAATAAAGAATAAAATAAAATAAAGAAAAAGTCACTAACAATAAAATAAAATAAAACCCTTCAATGAAACAATGACTTTATTGTTTATTCTTCAGTCACTAAGCCGTGTCTGACTCTTTGTTACCCCATGGTCTGAAGCATGCGAGGACTCCCTGATCTTCATTATCTCCCAAATTTGCTCAAAATCACATCCACTGAGTTGATGATGCCATTCAACCATCTCACTTTCTGTCATTCTTATCTTCTCCAGCCCTCAATGTTTCTCAGCATCAGGGTCTTTTCCAAGGAGTTGACACTTTGCATCAGGTGGCTGAAGTACTGGAGCTTCAGCTTCATCAGTTCTTCCAATGAATAATCAAGGTTGATTTCCTTTAGGATTGACTGGCTTGATATCCTTGCTGTCCAACAGACTCTCAAGAGTCTTCTCCAGCACCACAGTTCAAAAGCATCACTTCTTTGGTGCTCAGCCTTCTTTATGACCTTATTTAACCTTGATTACTTTGGAAAAGCCCTAACTTTAAATCTAGTCACATCTGTAGGTAGGGCTACAACATTTGAATTTTTTGCATTTGGGAGAAATAAACATTCAATCCATAACAGGGAAGAACTTCTAAATTATTTTCTTGTATCTCCCCTTATTGGCTTGGAAAAATTGAAGTCTGCCTCTTTGCAGGAAAAACAGACAGACATTTAAATAAGCTGAATTAAATGTTATTTCAAGACTAGGTGACACTATTTACTTATCATATCAGGAGGCATACAATGATTTGTTTTCCCTGATTTTAGTGGTGTTAAGATCGATCAGTGCTATGGATGTTTTTGGCCTGATCAATCCATTATTAATTCTTCATCAACCAACTATTGGATCGTTGTTTTAGCAGCTATTGATAAGCGTTGCCCACATGTGTTATTTCTTCAGCAGAATGAAAAGAAAGTGAGAGAGGTAGATGAAATTAGTTTTCATCCACACCTGAAATATACCGATGCCTGATTACACCTCAACAGTTAAGATCCTTCCAGCCTCTGTCTTACCCTTTTGCTCAAGCCCTTTGCTTTCCAGTCACAAGTAGCCCATAGACAGCATATTGAATACAGAGGAAGGTTGGAGCAATAAAGCAGAGAAATGGTTAAAAAAAAAAGACAGTCACACATTCCTTCTCTTCCACAGTCTGAATCATTTTGTGATTAAGAAGCTTTAAATTGAATGAGAAACTGAAGGTTTGATATAACACTGGATTGACATTTTAAAAACCTAAAAAATGAGATTGATCCTTGATGAGTGAAAATGACCTGAAAGATATGGAGTGTGTCAGGAAGCAGGGATAGAAAAGCAGAGATTAAAAGAATAATGCTTTTGTTTTTCTCATACCCAACAGAGTCCAGTTTGTTAAATAAACAAGTTACATTAATATGAATTTGCCAAACAGTTTCCTATATACTGATTGGCCTTCATGATTTAAAGAAAGATTAAAGGAGTTCTTAAAATGCCATCCTCAAAATCCTTAGTGAATTTCATCAGCTGTTTTATAAACCAGGAATTAGCTAATTTCAGAAAGCAGAAATCTGCAAAACATATTGTGGATGTCAGAGATTACTGAATTAAAACAATTCTCTTGTTTGGGAATGCCACAATATTTTTCTTAATTAAAATATGCTCTATATAACTATGCCACAAAGTCATTTTTGGTAGAGATTACTAATCATTTACTTATTTATACATTTACTTATTTCCTTATGTAGATATTGCTAAATTGAAGCAAGACTGGAAGGAACGTCAAGTAAGTGAGCGGATGGTTGTGAGGGACTCACAAAAGATGAAAGTGGACAGATGTGGGAGGCAGAATCATTTAGAGCAGGTAGAGCTGGAGTAAGGGAAAGGGTCACTACCAATGAGGCAAATTTGGCAACTTAAAGTGGAGCAAAGGATCGGAATTGTGAAGCCAAGCAGAATGAGGTCATAATTATTTAAAGCTGGAAACAGTGACTGAAACATGCATATGTATTTTAAATTCCACATTTTAGAGTAGAATCAAATTGTGTGTATTGCATTTTTAACCAAAATTAACTTTTTAGGTGAGTCCCAAGCCCAGGTACTTGTGAATATGACCTTAATTAGTCGATGCAATCAATTTAAAGATGGCACAGTGGAAAAGAATCCATCTGCCAATGTAGAAGATGAGACGCAACAGACATGGATCTGATCCCTGGTCAGGAAGATTCCCTGGAGTAGGAAATGGCAACCTGCTCCAGTATTCTTTCCTGAGTGTCAGGTTACAGTCCATGGGGTCGCAAAGAATCGGACATGACTGAGAAACTGAGCACACACAGTCAGTTCGAGATGCCACACCCATACAAGGAGAGCCTTGTAATGTACAGAACTAGGAGAGAATAAATTTGTATTGTCTTAAGTACCCAGTTTGTGATACTTTGCTATGACAGCCCTGGAAAACTAAAGCAGTTATGTATTATTATCAATTAATAAATAACTGATAGAAGTGGTCTTTGAGTAGAAATGGAACCAGAAAAAAGAAAACAAATATATAAGTATCTACTGCAACTTCTAAGCTAATGATTTTAAAACACAATTCACTAAGTTAACATTTATATAAATTCAGTGAAATGTATGTGATTTCTTCTTAAAAATATTGAAATTAACATTGATAAAAGCCTAATAATATGCTCTCATAAAATATATTGTGTTTCTTGGATTATTCTAGCATTTAGAGTGATATACTCTTTTTATAAATATTTACTGACCATCAATATGCTTTCAGGCACTGCTCTAGACACTGTATATACAACAGTTTTTAAAAAATAGAAAAATATCTTTCCTGGTGGGGCTTCAATATGATGAAAGCAGAAAGATAATAAAATAACTAAATAAAATATATAGTAGTCAATGACGATAAGAGTAATGGAGGAAATTTAAGAGAGACAAAGATTTCCAAAAGTGAGGCTTAATTTTTCAACCTGTTTTACTAGGCAGATACATTTGAACAAAGACTTGAAGGGCAAGAGGGAGAGGACCATGCAGCTTCTGGGTGAAGCACTCAGACACACGTTTGAGTGAGAGATTATACCATATGTGTGACTAGCAGCCTGGGCAGCGTTTCAGCTAGACAAGAGTGCTAAATGAGTTCATATTNTTTTACTAGGCAGATACATTTGAACAAAGACTTGAAGGGCAAGAGGGAGAGGACCATGCAGCTTCTGGGTGAAGCACTCGGACACACGTTTGAGTGAGAGATTATACCATATGTGTGACTAGCAGCCTGGGCAGCGTTTCAGCTAGACAAGAGTGCTAAATGAGTTCATATTAGTTAAAGGATACACATGTCAATGATACACTTGCAAAATCAGTAAAAGATAAAGACCCTTTTCTCTGAGGAAGATATGGCAAGCACTGTTTTAACATGGCCAAATGTGAGTCAGAATTGTTGGGCGACACCATGTATGGAAAATAAAAAGGCAAAGACACAGTAAACTTATGTTAAATTTGATCAGTCCATGAGTTTCTTAGTTGCTGAGCAAATAAATTCATTTTCTATTACTATTGTGTAGCCCAATTTGAATTGGATTTGAGTCACTTGCAGTTAAGAAATAAAAAATACTTTAACTGATCCATTGAATAATTCTGACTCTTGTAAATGCAAATCATAGTTACCCTGAATCCTGTCTATATGATCATTTCACTGTCTTCTGCCCTTGTGCATTAAAGAATTACTTATCCTAAAAAGGCATAAAAGATTTTTATAGAGAATGTATAGCAATTCATATCTATAAAAAGTTACGTGAGAATAATATGACACTCAATGCATTACTATGTGTTTTTGTGTTTAGCAATATTCAAGCTTTAGTTTTAAATTAACCAAATATTGCTTCCAACATCCCCTGTGAATACAAAGATATTGAAAAAAAGAAAAAAGTACACAATAATGGCTTTCTCTGAAACATATTTATTAGTTAAATTACTTAGTCTGTATATACTCTTTCAACTATACTATCCAAGAAAAGTAAAAAATCTTTGAGCATCTACCTTAAAGTCCGTTTCCTCCTTGAGCCAATTCTGCTATTTAAATTCCTTCTGCTTTCTCCATTTTTCTTTCATAGTATGATCTTTTTTTCTGTCATGTTGCTATTTGTTGTTCATAAATTCCAAGGCATAACCGGTGCATGCAAATCACAATGTTTTTATGAGAAGAGGGGTTTAGTGCCAGTACAAAGATTTATGACACCATATATTTTTTTACTTGCTATTAGTCACATAGGCATTTTAATGTTGAGATTAATTTTTAATAACTCTTCCATTTGCATCTCTGGACTTATTGATTTGAAACGTTGTGGTGGTGATCATATCTTTTCATAGTCAAAGGAACTTTAAATAAGCCTTTCCCATAAGACTACACATTTCATATAGTCATATTCACTGAGCTGAAAAATGCTTTGTTGTTTGAAAATGATCAGAGTGGACATATTATGTGAATGATCAAAATTGTACTTAATTTTGAAGAGGCTGTGTAATATCATTTGACAATAGGAAGAAAGAAAATCATTTTATCTTTCTTTGGTACTTAAAATCACAGGCAAAATAAATGCAAAAGACTATAACTTAGTAAGATCCAGTTTATTTAAGAATGTAGAGACATCACGGTGTACCTTCTTTTATTATACTCACTTGAACAAAAATGAACTCTTGTTTTTTAAAGTTACCATCATAATATGGGTCAATAAAACAATTAAGATCCTTCTAGAGAATCCCAGGGACAGGGGAGCCTGGTGGGCTGCCGTCTATGGGGTCACAGAGTCGGACACAACTGAACCGACTTAGTAGCAGCAGCAGCAGCAGTAGTATATTCTTAAATTTATTTCTCAATGGAATTTGACATGCAAAACTTGTATTTAAACGGAGAAATAAATAAAAATGGAGCAATTAGAAACCAGTGCACACACACTCACACACACAAATTGTCATGAAAGGTTTTTAAAAAGTTTAAAAATATCTGAATGTCTAAATATCTAACAGCTGAGAGTGATTAATGGTGCATTCATGAAATGACATACTATGCAGTTATTTCAGTATATGCTATAGGATGACATTAGTGACAAAAAAAATTATATTTTAAGTTAAAGTATCATGGATACGTGAAAGGAGGAATGTATATACATATATGCAGAGAACACTATTGTAACCCATTATAGTATGTTAATAATTGTTATCAGTTGGTGGTATGATTGCAAATGNTTTTATTGGTGTATAATTACTCATCGTAATCTCATGACCATTTATAATTCTGTGATGTCTATTGTAACTTCTTTATGCTCCTTTGAAGAGGCTTTTCAGTAAAACAAATGTAGTACTTTTTTAAAAACTTCAGTAAATTGTATGCAAAATAAATGTTGCCTGTATGACACATTTAATAACAAGACGTGCAAAGCCTTACGGGCCCATGCTGTTCTCAATCTAAAAAATATCTTAGTGCTGGTGATTCCCAAACCATGAAAAACACCTTCACAGAACAGCCCAATCTCCAAGAGCCAAAATGCTACGTGAGATTTGGATTCACAGCTGTGTTCCCGCAAGTGGACAATTGTCATCTGATCGCTCCTTCAGGAACTTCACACACATCATTTCCAGTGACTGCTACCCTTTAATCCATATTTAACCTCTTGCACAGTAAATTCTATTTTGCATTTGTAATTTTCTATTAAAGAGAGTTTTTCCTCCTCCAAAATATTTACTTCATGATAATTAACAAATGTGACTTGAAATTTCTGAGATGAAAAAGGGAGTCACCTAGATGCATTTCAGATTGTGTACATGCAAAATTCCTCCAGTTCCTTTCAGATGCTTAATTTTAAGCATTTACCTTTGTTATTTCAGAGAATTTGAAATTGTCGTTATCCTCTGGAGAATGATGACTCCATTGTGCTGAGTCCCAGTTTTCCTCACCTCTCCATATTCTCAATATTTGGTTAACTGCTCTAGTTTAACTTTCCACTTAGTGTAAGAGAGGATATATTTCTCTGTTGTAACAATATGATAAACATAATTTCTATATACATTTTTTTCTCAATTTTCTTAATCATAGAATCTCTGTAGCAGAGATTCCATATGCCTTGCCTCTTCCTTAACAGATTCTCCTCCTAGGAGAGGGCCAAATCAGGCCCATTCTGCACCCGGGGCTGTGTGCCGCCTCCACTGGACTATTCAGTAAATAGGGGCAGCCTTTTTAACGTCAAGCTAATTCTCTGTGCTAGTATAAAAAGTACTAAGAAATTAATTGGTGTTTTGCATTATTCACAGAAAGCTGTATATTTTCTAGAACTATATATGAAATTATTATAAAATGTTCATTTTACTTCTTAATTTTACTTTTGATACTAAACAGTGCTGTTGCCAATCCTAGCACTTTCTATCACAGTTTCTGCTTTAGACCATTTCCATTTGTTAGACCTACCTATGGTTTAAGCTTATTAAAGAATCATGTGGATCTGTGAAACTATGACTGTAAGTTTTCAGTAAGATACTGACTCCCAATCTAATTTGGTAGGAGACTGAGGGCTTGGACCCAGTCAGCAGGCCCCTATTTCAAAGTGAAGAACTGAATTTTTTAAAATTTATTTTAATTGGAGGCTAATTACTTTACAATATTGTAGTGGTCTTGCCATACATTGACATGAACCAGCCATGGATGTACATGTGTTCCCCATCCTGAACCCCTCTCCCACCTCCCTCCCCACCCCATCCTTCAGGGTCATCCCAGTGCCCCAGCCCAGAGCACCCTGTCTCATACATCGAACCTGGACTGATGATCTAGGTCACATATGGTAATAGACATGTTTCAATGCTATTCTCTTAAATCTACCCACCCTCACCTTCTCCCACAGAGTCCCAAAGTCTGTTCTTTACATCTGTGTCTGTTTTGCTGTCTCGCCTATAGGGTTATTGTTGGCAACTTTCTAATTTTCATATACACGTGTTAATATTATTTTTATTTTGTATTGGAGCATAGTTGATTAACAATGTTGTGATAGTTTTAGATGCACAGCAAAGTGATTTAGTTACACATTGGGGCTTCCCTGGTGGCTCAGACGGTAAAGCATCTGCCTGCAATGCGGGAGACCCAGGTTTAATCCCTAGGTTGGGAAGATCCCCTGGAGAAGGAAATGGCAAGCCACTGCAGTATTCTTGCCTGGAGAATTCCGTGGATTGAGGAGCCTGGTAGGCCACAGTCCATGGGGTCTCAAAGATTCAGACATGACAGAGCAACTTCACTTCGCTTATACGTGTATTATTTCCCAACTTCTTTTCCTATTTAGGTTGTTATATAATATTGAGCAGAGTTTCCTATGCTATCCAACAGATCCTTGTTGGTTATTCATTTTATATATAGCAGTCTGTACATTTCAATCCCAAACGCCCTAACTAGCCATCCTCTACACTTCCCCCCAGTAGCCAAAAGTTTGTTCTCTAAGTCGGTGAATCTGTTTCTAACCTAGTCATTAAGTGCAAGATCATTAAGACTCATTTTTATGACGTATCATGTTAAATAATTCAGACAGTTTTCAAAAACCGAGCAACCTGGCTGTTACTAAAAAAAAGTATATTTCTCTGTGCTTTTTAATATTCCTGTCTACTTTTTTAAGAAAACAAATATACTTGATACTTTTATTAAAATAAGATAGTGAGATAGAATTGATTTAAACCCTGTTTCATTGTATCAATAAATAATATTCATGAACTGATAAATGATGAAGATATATAAAGTTCAATATATGTCAGAAAAAAGTCATTTTTTCCCAAATTTCCTTTTTTATATTTACTGTTTATGTATCAAAACATGTAATATATTTATATTTTTGATTCATTGGCCATGCTTTATAAATGAAATAGTAATTTAAGTTACAAGATTTATATTTTAATAGTATCTCAGAAATTTTAAAACATGACTGTGCATATTAAGGTTTCAAAGGTAGGAATGATGATGGATATTGTGACAAAGCCTTTAATGGATTTTATCAAAGGAATCAGTGTTTCTAGCATACGTTTAGGGAGAAAATTCTGTGCTAAGATTGGAAACTTTGTCCGGCTTTTGTAAAACTTCCCTCCAGAGCACTTCATTCTTTGACAATAAGCAAGCCTGTCACCCAAGTTACAGTAAATCTGAATCGAGAATGATTAAAAGAGCCTCCCTAAATCACGGTATTTCAACGTATATGTGTTGAGGTGAGGGTATAATCTTTAATCTTGGCAATGTGTAATCATGGTATGTGAGGGGTTGGGTTCTTTTTTTTTTTGAAAAATGATAAAAAGAATGGCAAAAGTGATAAAAAAAAAAAAAAAAGAAGAAGAGGAGCTATTTTATGCCAGTTATCAGACAAATCAAATTTAGGGAAAAACAATATGAAGGTGAAGATTTGAAAACTGATTCCCTAAATATTCACTTGGCAATATTTCCACGGTATAATACCCCAGTGTGAAGACTTGTTCATAAGGTTAAGAACACCCAGAGTTGTTCATACCTGTAATTTTTGTTAAACTAATTAGCAGTCATACTTTAGGTCAATGTTTTTCAAATTATGGATCTTTATTATGTCATTAAATTGCTTTGATAAATCTCATGTAAATACATTTTAATTATGATCATTTGAAATAGAAAATATCAAAATACAGAGTTTGTCATAGTAAGAATAAGTGTTATTTTGGGAAATTTATTACTGGGAAATTTGATTTTATGTATGTGTATATGTACACATACATATAGATATATAGATATATCTAGTAGATTATATTGTGAAATATATTTCTTACTATGTATAATATTCAAAGACTATAAATGCAAAGACCTGGTTTGCTAGGCAGTAAAATATAGATTAATACTCAGTTTTCATCATATGGCTGTGAAATTCCTCTCAGAATACTTTTCTTATTTTTTTTCTCTCTCTCTTTATATGCCAAGTACCAAAAACTGAAATTTAAATGACCTTAGTGCTAATATACAGAAAGGGTTATGAGAATCTCATTTTGCAAGAACCAGTTTACCTAGTTGATGTTTTTAAAATGATCTTAGTGGCAAGAAAAATCAAATGAGATGCCTGAGACAGGTTAAAATTTTACAAAGAGCACAGTAAGTTGAAGCAAACCTTGTAACACAAGGTCACGTGGTTTAGGGTTGCGTGCTGTTTAAACAACTCTTTTATATACAGATGTTTGCAGGACTTTTCAGTGATGATGACTGACAATAACTAATTTTCCTGCCTCTGTTTTCCAATTGTGGTACTCACATAAACCAAAAAGAATTGTAAAAATTTAAATATACTGGAAACTGGTGAAAAACTTCAGAATCCCAGAANGTAACACAAGGTCACGTGGTTTAGGGTTGCGTGCTGTTTAAACAACTCTTTTATATACAGATGTTTGCAGGACTTTTCAGTGATGATGACTGACAATAACTAATTTTCCTGCCTCTGTTTTCCAATTGTGGTACTCACATAAACCAAAAAGAATTGTAAAAATTTAAATATACTGGAAACTGGTGAAAAACTTCAGAATCCCAGAAGGAGTTCTCATTATCCAAAGAAAGAAAGAATGGTGAGGAGTGAAGGATGAGAAAGACAAGTAACAGGCTGCCCATTACAGATAAATTCTGTCTATTGGAATTATACAACATTATTGCCTCCTGTAATCCCAGTATAACCATCAGATTTGCTTACCCCTACCCCTAGCAATGGGCTTCCCTGATGGCTCAGATGGTAAAGAACCTGCCTGCAATGAAGGAGACCGGGGTTGGATGCCTGTGTCAGGAAGATCTCTCGGAGAAGGAAATGGCAACCCACTTCAGTATTCTTGCCTGGGAAATCCCATAGACAGAGGAGCCTGGCAGTTAACAGTTCATGGAGTCGCACACAGTGGGACATGACTGAATAGGCATGCACACCCACACCGACAGCAATAGCCATAGATATGCACACGTGTATCTCAAATCAATACATCCCGAAGTACAGTTTTCTCAATAATATCAAGTGTATTTACTAGTAAAACAAAATTTTAAAAAGGATTGTAATGTAGTGTGGGGAATACCAAAGGAAAGTACATATTCTTCTGTTGGATAACCAATAGCCATCAAAGAATCAGTCCTCTTTTCTCAGCATAGAGCATGGGGACCAAATACTTAATGAGCATATGAACATAAAGATGAAGAAGGGCAATGCATGAACATAGGGGTGAATGTATCCTTTTGAATTACAGTTTTTGTTTTTTTTCCTAAATATATGCCCAGGAGTGGGATTGCTGGATCATATGGTAATTCTATTTTCAATTTTCAGAAGAACCTCCAGACTGTTTTCCATAGAGTAGGAGGATTCCCTTTTCTCCACATCCTCTCTAGTATTTGCTACTTGTAGACTTTTTAACGATGGCCATTCTGACTACTGGTACCTCATTGTAGCTTTGATTTGCATTTCTCTAATGATAAGCAATGTTGGTCATCTTTTCATGTGCCTTGTCAGTTCAGTTCAGTTCAGTCTCTCAGTCGTGTCCAACTCTTTGTGACCCCATGAATTGCAGCACACCAGGCCTCCCTG
>SJYA01001166.1:64005-84576 GCA_006410615.1 Neotragus moschatus | reverse complement strand
TGGCAAAACCAATACAATATTGTGAAGTAATTAGCCTCCAATTAAAATAAATAAATTTAAATTAAAAAATAATAGATAAAATTAAAGTACCCTCTATTATTTAACTGTGATAACACAGATAATGTAGAATGTGACAATTAAATATCAATACAAAGTTCTAGTCTATTGACATGTACAAAATTTTGCAAGTGAAAATGTTTCAGAAAAGAATTTCACATATCCTAGACATCAAACACTTGCACAGAGTCAAAGGTAGATTATAGTACACTGTGACACATCAGTTAGCGCTCTGTTAAAAGTGAGCAGTTAAAAGGCAATTGTGATTAAAAATTTTAATTTACTCATCAAGTCTTACAGTGATTGAGAGGTAGCAGAAAAAATACTGGTCTTAGATGTGGGATGAATATGTATCAATGTGTATGTGTGTGTACACATTGGTGTACACACATTGTATATAGATATGCTGTGTGCTGTGCTAAGTCACTTCAGTCATGTCTGACTCTACGACCCTATAGCCCACCAGGTTCTTCTGTCCACAGGATTCTCCAAGCAAGAATATTGGAGTGGGTTGCCATGTTCCCCTCCAGGAATGGAACCCATGTCTCTTACGTCTCCTGAATTGACAGGTGGGTTCTTTACCACTAGGGCCACCTGGGAAGCCCAGTATATAGCTATAGGAGACTTTTACTCCATTCCTGTTGGTTGGCATGTGCATATTTTTTATGCATGGAACGTTATTATGTATAATAACATACTAAGCCTCACAGAGGTTAAGGAGTTTAAGTAAGACCACCCAGTACACATTTAGTAAATTGCAGACCCAGTAGTTGAACTAATTTTAATCTGACTCAAATGACTTTGACTTTTTCTACTATGCCACTCAAAACACTAATGACAATCCTGTCGTTGGTTGACTCGCAAACACTGGCTAACATGTAGATTCCACATTTTCGGATGGTCCCAAATGGCCACAAAGCAACTTGGAATTAGGAGGAGATATGGGCAAAAGAGCAAATTAGAGGTTGAATAACTATTAGTTAACTCTTTTCTTCTACTGCCAAATACTCATGTCACCAAGGAATTGTGCCATAGAAGGCTGCCAAAATTTCCCCATCTTATCTTCCTCTTACGTCTCTGAGATGTTTGATACATCATACTTAGCATTTTCAAGATACTCTCTCAAATTCATGTTAAGCAGATATATTGAGATTTTCTTTTAGGGAGGGCACTGGCAAAGACATTTTAATTCATTCAATAGATAAGAATCTAGTATTTGCAAAGCACTGCAATGTAAGAGAGAACCATAGTCCAGAATTAAAGTGTGTGGGATGTTAGATATTAAACAAGAACTGAAAAACAAGCTGCAATACTATCTTATTATGGGCTTCCCTCATAGCTCAGTTGGTAAAGAATCTTCCTGCAGTGCAGGAGACCCCAGTTCCATTCCTGGGTAGGAAGCCCAAGAGTAGCTAAAAAATCCATCTGCAATGTTGGAGACCTGGATTTAATCCCTGGGTTGAAAAGATCTCCTAGAGAAGGGAAAGGCTACCCACTCCAGTATTCTGGCCTGGAGAATTCCATGGACTGTATAGTCCANCCTGCAGTGCAGGAGACCCCAGTTCCATTCCTGGGTAGGAAGCCCAAGAGTAGCTAAAAAATCCATCTGCAATGTTGGAGACCTGGATTTAATCCCTGGGTTGAAAAGATCTCCTAGAGAAGGGAAAGGCTACCCACTCCAGTATTCTGGCCTGGAGAATTCCATGGACTGTATAGTCCATAGGATTGCAAAGTGTTGGACACAACTGAGTGACCTTCACTTTCATCATATTATGGACAAGTTAATTACTTCATTTCTTGGCCATCAACCCACACATCTAGGACTATCAACCCACATATTCTGGTCAAAAACATTTTCAGAAATCTTTTCTTCTTTCTTTTCTTTTTTTTTTTCCCTCAAATTGGGCCACACCTGGATGTGAGAGTTGGACTGTGAAGAAGGCTGAGTGCCGAAGAATTGATGCTTTTGAATTGTGGTGTTGGAGAAGACTCTTGAGAGTCCCTTGGACTGCAAGGAGATCCAACCAGTCCATTCTAAAGGAGATAGGCCCTGGGATTTCTTTGGAAGGAATGATGCTAAAAGACTCTGATGCTGGGAGGGATTAGGGGCAGGAGGAGAAGGGGACGACCGAGGATGAGATGGCTGGATGGCATCACTGACTCAATGGGTGTGAATCTGAGTGAACTCTGGGAGTTGGTGATGGACAGGGAGGCCTGGTGTGCTGCAATTCATGGGGTCGCAAAGGGTCGGACACAACTGAGCGACTGAACTGAACTGAACTGGTACCAATTGCCACAGATTGTGCTTCACTGAGCACAGAGCCAACTCTGCAAGATAAAGAAGAAGTACTGGGAGAAGATAAAAGTTGCCATGGTATATAGTCTCAGCAGAAAATCTCAGCTAACTTCTCTGATGCTGGATAGACTTCCACAGTTATCCCCATATAGGGTGAGGGTGGTAGGCCCGCATACATGTGATTTCATGTGAGCTACGCTGAGTGGAGGGAAAGGTCCTGCGAGTGCTGACTCGTTTCAGATAATCCAGTTCTTAAAAGATTAGACAGCGGAGGGTTGTTTGCCGCTAGGCATCCTGGGAACTAGATAAATACGTCTCTCCTTCCTAACGTGGTATTTGGCAGAGCCTCCGCATCTCCTTGACGAGGTGTCTCACAGAGCATCAGAGTGTTCTTTCTAACTGCTAAACCAAGATGGACAGGATGTCTGGCTGTTTGGGTTTGGAATATCAGCAGGAAGATCTGTGCTGGAGGTCAGTGTAAGGGAATTATCTGTGTACATATGATCAGTAAAGCCATGACCTGGTTATCTCTCTTCCCAAAAGGAGAAGGGAAAAATACTCTGAGAAAGAAAGGGTCTCAGACTAGAACTCGGAGTCGCAACAAATCAAGGAGGGCATTCTGCAAAGGCGAGCAAGAGGAAGATTCCAAGAGAGAAGTTTAAAATTATTCTACTTGAATTCAGATTTTTCTTTTGAATATTAGCTCTCTATTTCCTTGCTACTATTTTTGTTCTTGAATCATGTGGGTGGGCACTTAATAATTTGGAGTTCAGAGAACTTCAGGAACAGAAAAATTAAATAAGAAATGCTATATTTACCTCAAGTGAAAATGAGGTTTCATTTCAAAGAACATGAATAAGTTTAAAAGATGAAATGATCATATAAATAGAGGATAAGTGTAGTGCCTTTCAGTGACTGCGTCTGGGAGATCTTAATCTGAATAGGTAAGAAAGGTAACAACAAAAGAGAATTAATATTAGTATCAAATGGATTGTATTGTTGCTTGAAATTCACATTCTTTTTTTTAATTTTAATTTTTATTATTTTTTTATTTTCATTTTTACTTTATTTTATTTTACAATACTGTATTGGTTTTGCCATACATTGACATGAATCTGCCACAGATGTACATGAGTTCCCAATCCTGAACCCACCTCCCACCTCCCTCCCCATATCATCTCTCTGGATCATCCCTGTGCACCAGCCCCAAGCATCCTATATCCTGTATGGGTCATATACTGGCGATTCGTTTCTTACATGATAGTACACATGTTTCAATGCCATTCTCCCAAATCATCCCACCCTCTCCCTCTCCCTCAGAATCCAAAAGTCCGTTCTATGCATCCGTGTCTCTTTTGCTGTCTCGAATACACGGTTATCATTACCATCTTTCTAAGTTCCATATATATGTGTTAGTATACTTTAAAAATTATGTATGACTACAATCCTAAAAAAACTCATTTTAAGTCTTTTCCTGGTATATTTAGAAAAAATGGATTCAGAAAGAACTAGAATCACTGTTGGTGCTCCTTCAAAGTATATTTTAAAACAAATGAATAGATTCTTATTTCACAACTTAATGTAGGTACTTTTAGAGTTAAGGGAAGGATATGTTTACCAGAAGGCTGGGATAGGTTTGATGGGCAGTGTAGAGGGTTTTTGGCATTATCTGCACTCTAGTGTCAGATCATAAATATAATATCTTATAGAAAGAATTTTAAAATTTTAATTGTGATATATCTTTATATATTTTATATATAAATCAGGTTTTTAACTTTTCATTTTGAGATATTTATAGATTAACTTGCAGTTGTATAAAATACAGAGAGATCAGCTATACTTGCTATCCAGTTTTTCTCAATTGTAAGATATTACATAGCTGTAGTAAATATCACAATTAGGAAACTGACAACAATACAACACACTCACCTTCAGATTTCACCAGTACCACTTGTGTGTGAGAGAGTGCTTCTGCATGCATTTAGTTCTGTGCAATTTTACAATGGTTTTAACATTTCACTATGTTTTTACAAGTATAGGTAAATGGAATTTGTATTCTGACCTTTGAAATTCAAATTCAGTTGAAATGCCTTTTTTTAAGAAAGAAACAAACTCCATGTAAATTTGATGTAATTCTCTGATAGCTCAGTTGATAAAGGTGGTAAAGAATCCACCTGCAATGCAAGAGACCCAGGTTCCATTCCTGGGTCGGGAAGAACCACTGGAGAAGCGATAGTCTACCCACTCCAGTATTGCTTTGGGCTTCCCTTGGGCTCAGCTGGTGAAGAATCTGCCTGCAATGTGGGAGACCTGGGTTCAATCCCTGGATTGCTAAAATCCCCTGGAGAAGGGAAATGCTACCTGCTCCAATATTCTGGCTTGGAGAATTCCATGGAGTGTATATGGGTTGAAAGAGTTGGACACTGAAAAGTGACTTTTACTTTCACTTATGATTATAAAAAGTAATTTATAGAGGACATTGGAGAAGGAAATGGCAACCCACTCCAGTGATCTTGCCTGGAGAATCTCAGGGACGGGGGAGCCTGGTAGACTGCAGTCCATGGGGTCGCGAACAGTCGGACATGACTGAGCGACTTCACTACCTAGGATAAAGGGAACTTTTTAGTTTATGATATGTAGAGATATTATTCCAGGATGATTGTCTTCAGCTTTTTATCATGCATCTATGCAAAATATGTATTATTTTAAAGAAAGAAGGTAGTTACACCTAATGCCTATATTTTAGTATCATTCTAGCTTTTATCTTAGTAATTGCTGGTAGGTAAAGATGTCCTGATATTTTAGTTTTCCAAATCTTATATCACTGCTCAGATGAGGAACATATGTAAATCCATTCTAGATGGGTCAAAGAGGAATCTTACTTGTTTGGTTTTCTCAGGACACAGTTCTCACTACAAATTTTGAAAAACAGAAATACAGTATTGTAAAGCAAAACAAACTAAAAAATAAAAATTTAAACTTAAAAAAAACAGAAATAAACATACCCATTTATGTGTGTCTATGTGTATGTATATACACCACATATGTGTATCCGTATGCACATGCACATAGACACACAAACTTCAGTAAGCTGTTTCTTCCATTTCATGTGACAGTCAATGTATATGTGTCAGTATAATGCATAATTTTCTGTTTAGTGCACAAAATATACGTGAGGACATAGATCTCAAGAACTAATATTCTAATGTGACAATAATAGGACACATGCTGAAGCTCATTATTTAGATTCTAATTAACTACCTTAAAGGTACCAAAGTATTCCATATGTTTCACATAGTATATTTTCTTTTCTTTTCTCATATGTGACTAGTACCTTTTCCTGTACTTAATTCCTTGGAAAAATAAGTTTCTTAGACAAGATTGTACTTAGAGACTTATATCAGTACATTTCACCATCTTACTGTTTTCTAAACCACAAGTAAAAATCAAATACACTTTTGTGCATATCTTGCCTGCCTTCTAAAATCATAAAGCAAGAAGTAGAAAATAATAATACTGTTTCTAGTGAGTGTTTTCAGAAGTTAAAAATTAGATGAACCATAGAATTGCCATCGATTATAACATTAATGTAAGTTAATTCATGAGTAGGTTAAATTTTTAAAAATAAAATCCTTAACTGCAGCTGATTTAAAATTCTCTTTATTTGATACATTTGGAATATATTTATAGTATTTTGTGTCCAACATTTCAAACAAATTTTGACATGGCAGCAGTTTCTTGTATCTTAAACATTCAAGATGTTGTTACTTTAACTTTCTTTTCAAACTGGTATAGATCAATGTCATCATGAGAAATCAAAAAGCACTTCATGTGTTGAGAATTTTCATACAGTATCTGGATATCACCATAAGGAGATTGTGCAGAATTTGTGTTCCCCATTTTTATAACTTTACATATTGCTGAAAGTATCTAATAGGCTATTTAATGTAGTTTGTAAAATTCTTTAATAAATGGATGATTAGATTGATACACATTTGGAGAGACTTGGCTGCCATTCATGTCTTTGCAATCTCCATGTATTTAGGCTCTGTTATATGTCAGTGAATTAAAATCTTATGCAGAACTACAGCTTCATAAAGACTAAATATATTGACTGTGTTTTTCTGCATTATTGACATTATACTTGTTTATATGCTGTTAGCAATTATGTATTGCTTATAGAGGAGATTATATAAAATATAAATATAGATTTAATTTAAAATTCATGGGGAAAGTCGTATGATTCAAAAGGAAAAGCAATCTTGACATTACTGAGTTATACAAAGACTATAAATATGATTCTTAAAAACATGGATGCAGAGTACATCATGAGAAATACTGGGCTGGAAGAAGCACAATCTGGAATCAAGATTGCCGAGAGAAATATCAATAACTTCAGATATGCAGATGACACCACCCTTATGGATACAAGAGAAGGGCAGATATTGTATTAACAAAGTTCAACCAAAGGAGCAGAATGGAAATAAAGAGATTTTAAAAATATATGCACACATGCTTAGTAATTTCAGACAAGGAAGTCCCAACACCATTTTGTATCTGTTTTTGTATAACTGGGGTAAGACAGATGTCCTGACTAACCTATTGCAAAAGAATATTACATACTATCCATCACTCAGATGTGAATGAACATGTTTGGGAAATTAAAGGTTAGAAAAATATTTGTACTATATTATACATATGTAAGTAATTTTATTGTTGAAAATTCTGATCAAAGATGTGGTCACCTTATTGGGGAGATCTCCCACAGTACCTAACTTAGTAGAAAGCCAGCTTTTCTGTGACAGCTTCACTTTTATTTTTGTCCTGTTCCTTCTGCCTGCCAATGTTGAGCATGAGCTCTGCTTCCTAATGCTGTTTCTGATTGTCCCTGTCACATTTCAGGGACCTGAAATATACCTTTGTTCTCCTCTGGTCTGCATTACTGTACTTGTTCAGTTCATTCATTGGAGNGCTTTTCTGTGACAGCTTCACTTTTATTTTTGTCCTGTTCCTTCTGCCTGCCAATGTTGAGCATGAGCTCTGCTTCCTAATGCTGTTTCTGATTGTCCCTGTCACATTTCAGGGACCTGAAATATACCTTTGTTCTCCTCTGGTCTGCATTACTGTACTTGTTCAGTTCATTCATTGGAGAAAGAAATGACAGTCCACTCCAATACTATTGTCTGGAAAATCCCATGGACAGAGGAGCCTGGTAGGCTACAGTCCATGAGGTCGCAAAGAGTTGGACACGANGACCAGTCCATTCTAAAGGAGATCAGCCTCGGGATTTCTTTGGAGGGAATGATGCTGAAGCTGAACCTCCAATACTTTGGCCACCTCATGCGAAGAGTTGACTCATTGGAAAAGACTCTGATGCTGGGAGGGATTGGGGGCAGGAGGAGAAAGGGACAACAGAGGATGACATGGCTGGATAGTATCACTGACTCAATGGGTATGAGTTTGAGTGAACTATGGGAGTTGGTGATGGACAGAGAGGCCTGGCGTGCTGTGATTCATGGGGTCGCAAAGAGTTGGTCATGACTGAGTGACTGAACTGAAAAACATGGAAATATAATACAGACCTGAATGACCTTATTTAGTATTAAATTATTTGCATAATGCTGATAAAACATTTGCTGTTTTAACTCACATATGAAGTTAAAATGCTCTCTTAAAAAAATTAATAGATCTGAATCTCTTGTCCTACTGATTTTTGCAAAAGAGTAAATGCATTTGATACTGCTGGACAGAAACTAAAAGTGAATCTGAAAGTGTATGATAACTGTTCATCTGGATAAAGTTTGAATTTTAATTTCAATAACCTCAACTGAGAAAAAGGAATATTATTAAATCATAATAGTATTAGGTTTTTGTTTAATTTATGTATTCACTTACTCTTGCTGATTAATTGAGTAGTTAAACGCTATCAGGGGAAAAAAAAGTAAAAATGAGCACAAATTAAATGTGTTTACTTGAATTCTGAATTCATATCACTGTGTTTTATTTTTACAGATATAGAAATGCTTCAGTAAAGTAAAGCATTGATTATAACTTAATTCTTATGAGATCTGTATGACTATATAGTACTGGAAGCTGTATGTTTTCCTTTTCACTATTAATGACACCAGCCAATTCTTTTTCATTGTTTTTTGTTTGTTTGAGAGAGATTGAAGAGGGAAGGTNTATAGAAATGCTTCAGTAAAGTAAAGCATTGATTATAACTTAATTCTTATGAGATCTGTATGACTATATAGTACTGGAAGCTGTATGTTTTCCTTTTCACTATTAATGACACCAGCCAATTCTTTTTCATTGTTTTTTGTTTGTTTGAGAGAGATTGAAGAGGGAAGGTTGCTGCTGCTGCTGCTAAGTCGCTTCAGTCATGTCCGACTCTGTGCGACCCCACAGACAGCAGCCCACCAGGCTCCCCCATCCCTGGGATTCTCCAGGCAAGAACACTGGAGTGGGTTGCCATTTCCTTCTCCAATGCATGAAAGTGAAAAGTGAAAGTGAAATCGCTCAGTCGTGTCCAACTCTTAGCGACCTCATGGACTGCAGCCTACCAGGCTCCTCCATCCATGAGATTTTTCCAGGCAAGAATACTGGAGTGGGTTGCCATTGCCTTCTCCGAGAGGGAAGGTTATGAGTACTCAAATAACTTACTGAAAATTAAATTTAATAGAATCTAAAATGGAAATGTATTTCCTAGAGGAAGTCAGAAAGGCTGCTTTCTTTAAGCCTGAGACCTTGGGCTTCTTAAGGGCCAAAAACTTACATACCTTATGTAGTTACATGGTAATTTATATCAGTCATGGTACATAACATAAAGTTGATGTTTAATATTTATACAATTGAATTTTAAGTGTTCAGGAAACATAATTGTGAAATTAACATTTATTTATACCATAATTTGGCCCAAACAATAAACGTTGCCATCAAAAGACAATCTATAATCTTGGTAGTGTATTTTCTACCTAACTCAAATTCTTTAGAGCTATGACTGATATAGCCATCCATAACAGCAAACTGTCCTTTCTAACCTATGCAGATAGATAAGATGATCATGATCCTTCTACTTATGATTTTATTTTTTTTCATGATAAGACTAGTACTTTAAAAAAATTATTAGAATACAGTTGATATATTAATACAATGTTGTGTTAGTTTTAGGTGTATGAAATGAAAGTCGCTCAGTTGTTTTCGATGCTTTGTGATCCCATGTGCTTTATGAATTATTTATTTTATATGTAGTAAGGTGGTATGTGGAGAAGGCGATGGCACCCCACTCCAGTACTCTTGCCTGGAAAATCCCATGGAGGAGGAGCCTGGTGGGCTACAGTCCATGGGGTCGCGAAGAGTCAGAGAGGACTGAGTGACTTCGCTTTCATTTTTCACTCTCATACATTGGAGAAGCAAATGTCAACCCACTCCAGTGTTTTTCCCTGGGGAATCCCAGGGACGGGGGAGCCTGGTGGGCTGCCATCTATGGGGTTCCACAGAGTTGGGCACTATTGAAGTGACTTAGCAGCAATGTGTGTATGTCAATCCCAGTCTCCCAATTTATCCCTCTCCCTCACCCTCTGATAACCATAGTTTGTTTTCTACATATGTGACTCTGTGTCTGTTTTGTAGATAAGTTCATTTATACTTTTTTTTTTTTTAATTTAGATTCCACATATCAGTTTAGTTCAGTTCACTCAGTCAGTCACGTCCGACTCTTTGCAACTCCATGAATTGCGGCATGCCAGGCCTCCCTGTCCATTACCAACTCCCAGAGTTTACTCAAACTCATGTCCACTGAGTCAGTGATGCCATCTGGTCATCTCATCCTCTGTTGTCCCCTTTTCCTTCCTGCCTCCAATCCCTCCCAGCATCAGAGTCTTTTCCAATGAGTCAACTCTTCGCATGAGGTGGCCAAAGTACTGGAGTTTCAGCTTCAGCATCAGTCCTTCCAATGAACACACAGGATGGATCTCCTAGGATGGACTGGTTGGATCTCCTTGCAGTCCAAGGGACTCTCAAGAGTCTCCTCCAACACCACAGTTCAAAAGCATTAATTCTTCAGTGTTCGGCTTTCTTCACAGTCCAGTTTCCAGTAAGGGAGTTGGGAGAGAACAGGGAAGGACTTAGATTGCTGGCAGAAGTAAACACAAATACCTGTGGGGTGATAAGTGGTGAAATCTGCAGGGAGTCTAGGATGTCAGTATTGACTCTTGCTTGTCTTCTGTAACAGAAACTCTGGAGTTGTCTGCAGAGTAGATGCCTGAGAACTGTGATCATTCCCATTGTTTGGCTAATATTGGTAATTCTTGTTTTTCTTCCTTACTCCTAGCCATCTCACTTATGTCTCAGTTTTGCTGTTTTGTAGCTAAGGTAAAAGTCAAGTAAGATAAGGGGAGCTTCTTAGTTTTGGGTAATGCTGGCATGGGTGATGAGATAATGTAGGCAAAATAAGGTATTCTTCTTATTTTTAGGTTGCTATTCTCAAGTTTTTTGTTCCACAGCATTGCTGAAGTTTCCTAAGTAGATTCCCAAATTCTTAAAAAACTGTTTCATGGTCATGGTTAGCTTCTAATTGCTGATATCTGTGTGGGGATGGAGGCTAGAGTCTACTATTCCACTATCTTAATAATGGGAGTCTTCATTTCTTTTTATAATCACCTTCCTCCCATTTACAATTCTTCCTAAATCTTGAAATCACTAATTTGTTCTCAATCTCTATAATCTCTATAATTTTGTCTCTTCAAGAATATCACAAATGAGATATAATATTTTGAGATTTTTTTTCATTCAGCATAATTCCTTTGAAATCCATCCAAGTTGTTGAGTACATCAGTAGTTTGTTTCTTTCTATTGCTGAGTAAGAGAGTCCCTTGGACTGCAAGGAGATCCAACCAGTCCATTCTAAAGGAGATCAGTCCTGGGTGTTCTTTGGAGGGACTGATGCTAAAGCTGAAACTCTGATACTTTCGCCACCTGCGAAGAGTTAACTCATTGGAAAAGACTCTTCTGCTGGGAGGGATTGGGGGCAGGAGGAGAAGGGGATGACAGAGGATGAGATGGCTGGATGGCACCACCAACTCGATGCACATGAGTTTGGGTGAACTCTGGGAGTTGGTGATAAACAGGGAGGCCTGGCGTGCTACAAAATTCATAGGGTCGCAAAGAGTTGGACATGACTGAGCAACTGAACTGAACTCTCCAGATGTACTACAGTTTGTTTAACCACTCACTCAATAATGTATAAAATGTTGACAGTTTATAGCTGTTTTGAGTAAAACTTCTATGAACATTTGTGTAAAGGTTTTTGTATGAAGATGAGTTTTCATTTGTCTGAGATAATATGCTCAAGACAAAATTGCTAGACTTAGGTTAATTATGTGCTTGGTTTTATAAGAAACTGCCTAACTGTCTTCCAAAATGTCTGTGCCATTTTTATCTTTCCATCAACTATGTATGAGTGATTCAGTTTCTTCTTGTACTTGCCAGCATTTAGTTTTGTCACTAGTTTTTATTTTAGCCGTTCTGATCAGTATTAACTGCTGCCTCATTGTGTTTAAAAAGCCAGATACCCATCCATATCTCTGATGACTACTGATGTTGAGACTTTTTTCACATGTTCGCCATGTGTATTCATTTATGTGAAATATTTGTTTATGAATTTTGCTAATTTTCTCAATTATTTTATTATTCATTTCATATTTCTTTCCTGTGTTTCTGATTCTTTATTGTGAATTATAAAACATTTTTTAGGATTCATGATTATTAATTTGTGTTATATTTTAATTATAATATTGCTTCATATAGTTTTCCTAGTATGAAGATACACACACACACACACACAGAGTCAGTCTACTGCTATAGCTTTACCACTTCCAATGAAGGGTAAAAACTTTATTTCTATTTTGGTTCCTTTATATTTGCCACATTTAAAATATCATTGCTTTGATATCAGTTGTTTTAATTTTTATTTGTATGAGTATTATTTAGAAACCTGATGGAAATAGTCTACTACATGCCTATTACATGTACTTATATTTGTGTTCTTTCCATTGTTTTTTTCTTTATGATCCTTTGAGAGTTCATCTTCTATCATTTTGTTTCTGTTTGAAGAACTTCTTTAGCTATTCTTCAACAGTAGGTTTTTGAATTTCCTTCATCTAAGGATGACTTTGTTTTTCCTTTGAGAGACTGAATATCTAGACAACAGGCATGCAGTATTTTAAGATAGAACTCTACCCACAATATGAAGTAATGAGTCTAGGAATCCAAACCACAACCTCTGTAGCAGACAGCCCCAGTCAAGATTTGATCAATAACTGACAGCTTTTTTTTCTGTCCCTGATTTCAATGTAGGACCAAGTGGTGAAAACCAAGTATGTTCTCCTAACTAATCATTTAAGATCCCTTGCTACTAGTTAGCCTGCCTCTAGTTTCCCCATGTCAACAGTTTTCATTTGGGCCTAGCTGAAGGCTTCCTTTTTTAGCCATTATGAAGTTTTTAGTTTCTTGGAGTCTCTGCCAAATGTAACTGATGTTGTCAGACTCACTTGCTATATAACAAGCTCTGAACAAATAGCTTTGCTCATTCTCATTGGGATAGTCTTTATTTAAACACCTTCATTCCTGAGAATATTATTGAAAGATGAAATTGACAGGTACCATTTCTTACATTTCAGTGATTAAAAAACATTGTGGCACTTACTCTCTGATTTTAAATGAGAAATTTGCTGTAATCTGAACTAGGGTTCTCCTATAGGTAATGTCTTATTTCTCTGGCTGTTTTCAAGATTACTTTTATTTAGTTTTCAGAAGTTTAATTTTGCTGTATCTCAGTATAGATTTATCCTATTTGTGGTATTTCTTGGTTCCTGTAATCTGTAGGTCTATAAATTTCACTAAATTTGAGCTCAGTCATTATTTTAGCATCTTTGTCTTTCCTCACCTTCTGAGATTCTAATGGTGTGAATGTTATTTTTTACTGTCCTATAACTTGTAGAGGATGTATTTTTAAAATTCTACCCTTTCTCTAATGTTCCAGTTGGGTATATTTGATTGATCTGTCCACAGGTCCACTAATTATTTCACCTCTATATTTAGACCCAGTGACTGTTTTTTTAAATGTAAGTGTTTTTCAGTTTTATAATTTCCTTTTCATCCTTGAAATTCCTGGTTTTGATATTTATTTTTTTTTGTTACAGAAGATTAGCAGTTTCTTTTTAAATTTTGTTATCATTGCTGCTTTAAAAGCCTGTTGTATAATTCCACCATCTGATTACTCTTGGCATTGATATCAGCTGTCTTTTCTTATTACAGTTGTGATTTTTATGTTTTTTGGAATGACAGATATTTTAAAATTGTTTTCCTGGGTATTTTCTCAAGTATGTTAGAAGTCACTGGGTCTAATAGAAGTCTTCTATTTCATCAATCACTCTATTTAGGTTTAGCATACAGATCTTGACGTGTTTTTATGAGGTATGTTTTAGTTTTGTATTTGTTTTCTTTTAAACTGAAGTAAAGTTGATTTACATTTTTTTTTGTTTTAAAATATACAACATAGTGATTCAATATTCCATATTATACTCCATTGAAAGTTATTATAAAATATTGATTATATCCCTTACGTGGTACGTTATATCCTTGAATCTTACTTACCCTAGATTCCCTTTCTCCTCTTCCTCTCTTAACTACTGGTTTGTTCTCTGTATCTGTCTGTGAGTCTGATTCTGTTTTGTTATAGTCTTCTGGTTTTCTTTTTACTTTTTGGAATTCCACATAAGCAAAAACATCCAGTATTTGTGTTTCTCTGTTTGACTTACTTCATCAAGCGTAGTGCCTTTCCAGTTCATCCTTGCTGTTGGAAATTTCATTTTTTTTCTTTTAGATGAGTAGTATTCCATTGTATGTATTCATGCATGTATGTGTATGTTATCTCCAGCTTTGGTCCCACTCGCCCGCCAGACCCCCTGAGAATTTTTGTGGCAGTCTTTCATTTTTCCACATACATTTTAGAATTATTAGTTCTACTTCTGTAAAGAATACTATTGGTATTTTGATAAGGATTATACTGAATCTGCATTGTCTTTAAACAATATAAATTATTCTAATCTTTGAATACAGTATCTTTCCATCTGTGTCTTTTTCAGTTTATTGCATCAGTGGCAAGGAGAGATATTTTACCATCTTAGATTTATTCCTAAGTATTTTATTCTTTTTGATGTAATTCTTAATGGAATTGTTTTCTTAAATTCTCTTTTTGAAGGTTTACTGTTAATGTATAGAAATATAAGCTATTTCTGTGTATTAAATTTGTATCCTGCAACTTTACTGAATTTATTGATGAGTTCTAGTAGTTTTCTGGTAGCATCTTTAGGATTTTCTAAATGATATGTTATCGGCACACAGTGAAAATTTTACTTCTTCCTTTCAAATCTAGACCCCTTTTATTCTTCTGATTGTTGTGACTAGGATTTCAAAATTATTTTGAATAAAGGTAATGAGAATGGCACTCTTGTTCCTGCTCTTACAGGAAGTGCTTTCAATTTTTCACTGTTGAATATGATGTTAGCTGTGGGCTTGTCATATATGAACTTTGTTATGTTGAAGTATGTTCCATACATATATATTCTTGCATCCTTGCGATAAATCCCACTTGATTATGATGTATGATCCTTCTAATGTATTGTTGAATTTGGTTTGCCAATACTTCTTTGAGAGCTTTTGCCCTTATGTTCATCAGTGATATTGGCCTGTAACATTTTTCTTTGTATGACTTTGATATCAACGTGATGTTGCCTTGCAGAATGAGTTCAGAAGTGGTCCTTCCTTTGCAATATTTGGAATAGTTTGGGAAAAAAAAAAGTACATGTTAATTCTTCTCTAAGTGTTTGATAGAATTAACCTGTGAAGCCGTCTCGTCTTGGACTTTTTTCTTTCTTTTTTTTTTTTTCTTTTTTATTACTGATTCAGTGTCTTTATTGGGACCTGTTATTCCTATTTTCTATTTTGCCTTGGTTCAGTCTTGGGAGATTGTGTATTCTAGGGATTTTTCTCTTTCTTCTAAGTTATCCATTTTATTAACTTATTTTTCATAGTAGTCACTTATGACTCTTTGTATTTTTATGGTATAGTTGTCATATCTGCATTTATTGATTGTCTCTTTGTCTTGATTTTGGCTAAAGGTTTAGCAATTTTGTGTTTACAGAAAGTCAACTGTTAATTGGATTGATTTATTTTTTTTCCCTCTATGACTTTAAGTGTCTATTTTATTTCTGCTCTAACTTTGTGTGTTGTTGCTGTACTTTTTCTGACTACTTTAGGTATAAGGTCAGGTTTTGTATTGGGGTGATTTTTTCTTTTTTGCTTCTTGAGATAGACATATCTTTATAAACTTCCCTCTTAGAACTGCTGTTCCATGTATTTTTGGATCATTTTATTTTCATTTTTTGAATTAATTTTGAGGGATAATTGGTTTACAGAATTTTGTTATTTTCTGTCAAAGCTCAACATGAATCAGCCATAGGTATTCATATATCCCCTCTGTTTTGAACCTTCTTCCCAGCTCCCTCCCCACCCCACTCCTCTAGGTTGATACAGAGCCCCTATTTGAGTTTCCTGAGCCATACAGCAAATGCCCGTTGGCTATCTATTTTACATATGGTAATGTAAGTTTTCATGTTACTCTTTCTATACATCTCACCCTCTCCTCCCCTCTCCCATGTCCATAAGCCTAATCTCTATGTCTGCTTCTCCACTGTTGCCCTGTAAATAAATTCTTCAGTACCATTTTTCTATATTCCATATATATGCATTAGAATACAATATTTATCTTTCTCTTTCTGACTCACTTCACTCTGTATAATAGGTTCTAGATTCATCCACCTCATTAGAACTGACTGAAATGAGTTCATTTTTATGGCTGAGTAATATTCCATTGAGTATAAGTACCACCACTTCTTTATCCATTCATCTGTCGATGGACATCTAGGATGCTTCCATGTTCTAGCTATTGTAAATAGTGCTACAATGAACAATGGGATACATATGTCTTTTTCAATTTTGGTTTCCTCAGGGAATATGCCTAGGAGTGGAATTCCTGAGTTATATGGTGGTTTTATTCCTAATTTTTGAAGGAATCTCCATAACATATTCCATAGTGGCTGTATCAATTTACATTCCAACAATAGTGCAAGAGAATTCCCTTTTCTCCACACCCTCTCCAGGATTTCTTGTCTGTAGACTTTCGATGATGGCCATTCTAAATAGTGTGAGGTGAGATCTCACTGTGGTTTTAATTCGTATTTCTCTAATAATGAGTGATGTTGAGCATCTTTTCATGTGTTTGTTACCCATCTGTATATCTTCTTTGGAGAAATGTCTGTTTAGGTCTCTTTTCCACTTTTTGATTGGGCTGTTTTTCTGGTATTGAGTTGTATGAGCTGCTTGTATATTTTGGAAATTAATCCTTTGTTAGTTGTTTCATTTGGTGCTATTTTCTCCCATTCTGAGAGCTGTCTTTTCACCATGCTTATAGTTTCCTTTGCTATGCAAAAGCTTTTAAGTTTAATCAGGTCCCACTTGTTTACTTTTGTTTTTATTGCTGTTACACTAGGAGGTGGGTCATAGAGGATCTTGTTTTGATTTATGTCATCGAGTGTTTTGCCTATGTTTTCCTCTAAGAGTTTTATAGTTTCTGGTCTCACATTTACATCTTTAACCCATTTTGAGTTTATCTTTGTGTATGGTGTTAGGAAACTGTTTTAATTTCATTCTTTCACATGTAGCATTCCAGTTTCCCAGAACCACTTATTGAAGAGGCTGTCTTTACACCACTGTATATTCTTGCCTCCTTTGTCAAAAATAAGGTACCCATAGGTGTATGGGTTTATTTCTGGGCTTTCTGTCTTGTCCCATTGGTCTATATTTCTGTTTTTGTGCCAGTACCATGCTGTCTTGATGACTGTAGCTTTGTAATATAATCTGAAGTCAGGAAGGTTGATTCCTCCAGCTTCATTCTTCTTCCTCAAGACTGTTTTGCTATTTGGGGTCTTTTGTGTTTCCATATGAATTGTGAATTTTTTTGTTCTAGTTCCATGAAAGCCATTGGTAATTTGATAGAGATTGCATTGAATCTATAGATTGTACTTGGTTGTATAGTCATTTTCACAATAAATATTGATTCTTCGTGACCAGGAACATCAAATCTCTCTCCATCTGTTTATGTCATTTTTGACCTCTTTTATTAGTGTCTTACAAATTTCTGTGTACAGTTCGTCTCCTTAGGTAAGTTTATTCCTAGATATTTATTTCTTTTTGTTTCAGTGGTGAATGTGATTGATTGCTTAATTTCTCTGATTTTTTCATTGTTAGTATGTAGAATTAAAAGTGATTTCTGTGTATTGATTTTTGTATCCTGCTACTTTGCTAAATTCACTGATTAGCTCTAGTAATTTTCTGATACTATCTTTAGGGTTTTCTATGTACAGTATCATGTCATTCTCAAACAGTGAGAGCCTTAATTCTCTTCTGATCTGGATTCTTTTTATTACTTTTTCTTCTCTGATTGCTGTAGCTAGGACTTCCAGAAATGTGGTGAGAATAACAGTGCTGAAATTGGACAGCCTTGTCTTGTTCCTGATCTTAGGGGGAATGCTTTCAGATTTTCACCATTGAGAATAATGTTTGCTGCAGGCTTATCATATATGGCCCTTACTATTTTGAGGTAGGTTCCTTCTATGCCCATTTTTGAAGAGTTTTAATCATACATGGGTGCTGAATTTTGTCAAAGGCTTTTTCTGCATCTATTGAGACTGTCATATGGTTTTATCTTTCAACTTGTTACTGTGGTGTATCACATTGATTGATTTGCATATATTGAAGAATCCTTGCATCCCTGGAATAAAATGAACTTGATCATGGTGTATGAATTTTTTGATGTGTTGTTGAATTTTGTTTGCTAAAGATTTGTTGAGGATTTTTGCATCTATCTTCATCAGTGATACTGGCCTGTACTTTTCTGTTTTTCTGTTGTCGTTGTTTTGATTTGGTATCAGGGTGGTAGTGGCCTTGTAGAATGAGTTTGAAAGAGTTCATTCCTTTGAAATTTTTTAAAAAGACTTTTAGAAGGATAGGCATTAGCTCTTTTATAAAATTTGATAGAATTCTCCTGTAAAGCCATCTGGTCCTGGACCTCTTTTTTTGGAGGGGGGGGAGGAGATTTTTTCATTATAGCTTCAATTTCAGTGCTTGTAATTGGGTTGTTCATAACTTCTGTTTCTTCCTGGTTCAGTCTTGGAAGATTGAACTTTTCTAAAAATATGTCCATTTCTTCCAGGTTATCTATTTTATTGCCATATAGGTGTTCATAGTAGTCTCTTATAATCCTTTGAATTTATGCATTATCTGTTATTATCTCTCCTATTTTATTTCTAATTTTGTTCATTTGATTCTTTTCTTTTTTTTCTTGTTGAGTCTGGCTAAAGGTTTGTCAATTTTGCTTATCTTCTCAAAGAACCAGCTTATAGTTTTATTAATCTTTACTATTGCTTCTTTCATTTCTTTTTCATTTATTTCTGTTCAGATCCTTATGATTTATTTTATTCTACTTTCTTACTCCTTGGTAGGAAACTTATGACCAACCTAGATGGCATATTGAAAAGCAGAGACATTACTTTGCCAATAAAGGTCCGTATAGTCAAGGCTATGGTTTTTCCAGTGGTCATATATGGATGTGAGAATTGGACTGTGAAGAAAGCTGAGCACCGAAGAATTGATGCTTTTGAACTGTGGTGTTGTAGAAGACTCTTGAGAGTCCTTTGGACTGCCAGGAAATCCAACCAGTCCATTCTGAAGGAGATCAACCCTGGGATTTCTTTGGAAGGAACGATGCTAAAGCTGAAACTCCAGTTCTTTGGCCACCTCATGCGAAGAGTTGACTCACTGGAAAAGACTCTAATGCTGGGAGGGATTGGGGGCAGGAGGAAAAGGGGACAACAGAGGATGAGATGGCTGGATGGTATCACCGACTCGATGGACGTGAATTTGAGTGAACTCCAGGAGTTGGTGATGGACAGGGAGGCTTGGCGCGCTGCAATTCATGGGATTGCAGAGTCGGACACAACTGAGCAACTGAACTGAACTCACTTGGGGCTTTTTTGTTCCTGTTCCAGTTGTTTTAGGTGTAAAGTTAGGTTGTCTATTTGATGTTTTTCATGTTTCCTGAGGTAGGATTGTATTGCTATAAACTTCCCCCTTTGAACTGCTTTTGCTGCATCCCATATGTTTTGAGTTGTTGTGTTTTTATTGTTATTTTTTTTTTGAAAATTTTTAATTTTCCATTTGATTTTTTCACTAACCTGTTGGTTATTTAGGAAAGTGTTGTTTTATCTCCATGTGTCTGTGTTTCTTACCTTTTTTTGTTTTCCCTTGTAATTGATATCTAATCTCATAGCATTGTGGTCAGAGAAGATGCTTGATATGATTTCAACTTCTTAAATTTACTGAGGTTTGATTTTTGACCAAGATGTGGTCTATCCTGGTGAATGTTCCATGTCCACTTGAGAAGAAGGTATATTCTTCTGCATTTGAATAGAGTATCCTGAAGATATCAATGAAATCCATCTCATTTAATGTATCATTTAATACTTGTGTTTCCTTATTAGTTTTGTTTTGATGACCTGTCCTTTGGTATGAGTCGAGTATTAAAGTCTCCTACTATTATTGTGTTACTGTTAATTTCTCCTTTTATGTCTGTTAGTGTCAGTCTTATGTATTGAGGTGCTCCTATGTTGGGTACATCAGTTCCGTTCAGTTCAGTCGCTCAGACGTGTCCAACTCTTTGCGACCCCGTGAATCGCAGCATGCCAGGCTTCCCTGTCCATAACCAACTCCCGGAGTTCACTCAGACTCACGTCCATCAAGTCAGTGATACCATCCAGCCATCTTATCCTCAGTCATCCCCTTTTCCTCCTGCCCCCAATCCCTCCCAGCATCAGAGTCTTTTCCAATGAGTCAACTCTTTGCATGAGGTGCCCAGAGTACTGGAGCTTCAGCTTTAGCATCATTCCTTCCAAAGAAATCCCAGGGCTGATCTCCTTCAGAATGGACTGGTTGGATCTCCTTGCAGTCCAAGGAACTCTCAAGAGTCTTCTCCAATACTACAGTTCAAAAGCATCGATTCTTCGGTGCTCAGCCTTCTTCACAGTCCAAATCTCGCACCC
>SJYA01001166.1:0-63717 GCA_006410615.1 Neotragus moschatus | reverse complement strand
ACTGTTTCCACTGTTTCCCCATCTATTTCCCATGAAGTGATGGGACTGGATGCCATGATCTTCGTTTTCCGAATGTTGAGCCTTAAGCCAACTTTTCCACTCTCCTCTTTCACTTCCATCAAGAGGCTCTTTAGTTCCTCTTCACCTTCTGCCATAAGGGTGGTGTCATCTGCATATCTGAGGTTTATTCACAATTGTTATGTCTTCCTCTTGGATTGATCACTTGATCATTATGTAATGTCCTTCCTTATCTCTTGTAATATTCTTTATGTTAAGGTCTATTTTGTCTGATATGAGGATTGCTACTCCAGCTTTCTTTTGCTTCCTGTTTGCATGGAACCTATTTTTCCATCCTCTCAGTTTCAATCTTTATGTGACTTTAGGTCTGAAGTGTGTTTCTTGTAGAGAGCATACATATGGGTCTTTTTTTTGTTGTTTGTTTGTTTGTTTTAATCCATTCATTCAGTCTGTGTTTGCTGATTGGAGCATTTAATCCATTTACATTTAAAGTAATTATTGATATATATGTTCTATTGCCATTTTCTGAATTGTTTGGGGTTGATTTTGTAGATCATTTTCTTCTCTTGTTAAACAGACTTATATAGTCAAGAAATATATTTGTTGTAAAGCTGGTTTGGTGATACTGAATTCTCTTAACTTTTTCTTGTCTGAAAAACTTTTTATTTCTCCATCAATTTTAAAAGAGATATTTGCTGGGTACAGTAATCTTAATTGTAGTTTTTTCCCTTTCAGTACTTTAAATATATCCTGCATTCCCTTCTGGTATACATATTTTCTGCTAAAGATTATCTGTTAAGCATATGGGGTTTCCCTTTATGATACTTGCTGCTTCTCCCTTGCTGATTTTACTGTTCTTTTTGTTTGTTTGTTTAATCTTTGCTAATTTGAACAGTTTGTGTCTTGGAATGTTTCTCCTTGGGTTCATCCTGTGTGTAACTCTTTGTACCTCTTGGACTTGATTCAGTTAGGTTCAGTTGCTCAGTCATGTCCAACTCTTTGTGACCCCATGAATCACAGCATGCCAGATNCTTTTTGTTTGTTTGTTTAATCTTTGCTAATTTGAACAGTTTGTGTCTTGGAATGTTTCTCCTTGGGTTCATCCTGTGTGTAACTCTTTGTACCTCTTGGACTTGATTCAGTTAGGTTCAGTTGCTCAGTCATGTCCAACTCTTTGTGACCCCATGAATCACAGCATGCCAGATCTCCCTGTCCATCACCAACTCCCAGAGTTCACTCAGACTCATGTCTATCGAGTCAGTGATGCCATCCAGCCATCTCATCCTCGGTCATCCCCTTCTCCTCCTGCCCCCAATCCCTCTCAGAATCAGAGTCTTTTCCAATGAGTCAACTCTTCACATGAGGTGCCCAAAGTACTGGAGTTTCAGCTTTAGCATCATTCCTTCCAAAGAGATCCCAGGGTTGATCTCCTTCAGAATGGACTGGTTGGATCTCCTTGCAGTCCAAGGGACTCTCAAGAGTCTTTTCCAACACCACAGTTCAAAAGCATACTATTTCCTTTTCCATGTTGGTGAGATTTTCACCTATAATTTCTTCAAAAATTTTCTCATACCCTTTCTTTGCTCTTCTTTTGGGACCCTTATAATTCTAATATTGGTACATTTGATATTGACCCAGAGTTCTTTGAGACTATCCTCAGTTATTTTGATTCTTTTTACTTTTTCTGCTCTTCATAAGTTATGTCCACCATTTTAGCATCCAGTTCACTGATTTCTTCTTCTGCTTCAGGTATTCTGCTATTGACTTCTTCTAGAGTATTTTTAATTTCAATAATTATGTAGTTTGTCTGTTTATGTTTATTGTTTAATTCTTCTAGGTCTTTGTTAATTAATTCTTGCCTTTTCTCCATTTTCTTTTCAAGGCTTTTGATCATCTTTACTATCATTTTTCTCAAATCTTTTTCATGTAGTTTGCCTATTTCCTCTTCATTTATTTGGATTTCTGTTTCTCGTTTCTTCTGTCATTTATGCAGTATTTCTCTGCCTTTTCATTATTTTTTTAAAAAAAATTTATTGTGTTTGACATCTGCTTGTCACATGCTTCCAGGAAAGTTGAATTATTTCCTTGGAGAAGGTTGAATTCTTCCTTTTGGTTTCTGCCCTCTGAAGGTTACTCCAGTGATTTCTGTAAGCTTCATATAGGGTGAGATTTATGCTGAGCTTCTTTTGTTTGTTTTTTTTCTGATGGCAAGGCTGAGTAAAGTGGTAATTCTGTCTGCTAATTTTGTTTGTATTTTTGTTTTGTTTGTTGTTTAGATAAGGTGTCCTGTATAGGGTGCTACTAGTGGTTGGTTGATGCTGTGTCTTGTATTCAAGTGGCTTCTTTTGTGTGAGTTCTCACTACTTGATACATCCATGGGATTTCTAAGAGTCAGACATGACTGAGTGACTTCACTTTCGCTTTTCATTTTCATGCATTGGAGAAGGAAATTGCAACCCACTCTACTGTTATTGCCTGGAGAATCCCAGGGATGGGGGAGCCTGGTGGGCTGCCATCTAAGGGGTTGCACAGAGTCAGACATGACTGAAGTGACTTAGCAGCAGCAGCAGCAGCAGCAGTAGCACCAGGGTTGGTTCTCTGGTAGTCTGGGGTCTTTGAGTCAGTGCTCTTACTCCAGAGGCTTAGGGCTTGATCTCTGGTCAGGAAAGATTTCACAAGTTGTTTGTTATGGCATTAAGTGAGATTAAAACAAATATACAAAAGAGGAACCAAAGTTGAAACCCAGACAAATGGCAGTTAAAAAATCAGGCAAATAATAAAAATAATGGAATACACACATATACATAACGCTCATTAATGATGTCAAAACAATCCAACAAAAATAAAGTACAGTATATTGACACAGCAAACAAGAAAATACACAATTATATTTATCACTTAAGAACAAAACTAACTAAAGCACAAACTGGAACACAAAACTAAAACAAGGTACCAAGTGGGGAAAAAAGCAATGAAACAAAACTAACAAATATGTTGAGAGGGAAGGAAAGAAACAAAAAAGAGAGGAATAGATATACTAAGTTAAATAGCAGTAGATGATTTATATGCATTAAAGATATATATCTGCATTAAAGATTTATATACATTCAGTTCAGTTTAGTTCAGTCGTTCAGTCGTGTCTGACCCTTTGAGATCCCATGAATTGCAGCACGCCAGGCCTTCCTGTCCATCACCAACTCCCGGAGTTCACTCAGACTCATACCCATCAAGTCAGTGATGCCATCCAGCCATCTTATCCTCTGTCGTCCCCTTCTCCTCCTGCCCCCAATCCTTCCCAGCATCAGAGTCTTTTCCAATGAGTCAACTCTTCGCATGAGGTGGCCAAAGTACTGGAATTTCAGCTTTAGGATTATTCCTTCCAAAGAAATCCCAGGGCTGATCTCCTTCAGAATGGACTGGTTGGATCTCCTTGCAGTCCAAGGGATTCTCAAGAGTCTTCTCCAACAACAGAGTTCAAANCTTCGCATGAGGTGGCCAAAGTACTGGAATTTCAGCTTTAGGATTATTCCTTCCAAAGAAATCCCAGGGCTGATCTCCTTCAGAATGGACTGGTTGGATCTCCTTGCAGTCCAAGGGATTCTCAAGAGTCTTCTCCAACAACAGAGTTCAAAAGCATTAATTCTTTGGTGCTCAGCCTTCTTCACAGTCCAACTTTCACATCCATACATGACCACTGCAAAAACCATAGCCTTCACTAGACGGACTTTAGTCGGCAAGTAATATCTCTGCTTTTGAATATGCTCTCTAGGTTGGGCATAACTTTCCTTCTAAGGAGTAAGCATCTTTTAATATCATGGCTGCAAGCACCATATTCAGTGATTTTGGAGCCCAAAAAATAAAATCTGACACTGTTTCCACTGTTTTCCCATCTATTTCCCATGANGTTTGAGCATTCTTTGGCATTGCCTTTCTTTGGGATTGGAATGAAAACTGACCTTTTCCAGTTCTGTGGCCACTGTTGAGTTTTCCAAATTTGCTGGCATATTGAGTCCAGCACTTTTACAGCAGCATCTTTCAGGGTTTGAATTAGCTCACTGGAATTCCATAACCTCCACTAGCTTTGTTCGTAGTAATGCTTTCTAAGGCCCACTTGACTTCACATTCCAGGATGTTTGGCTCTAGGTGAGTGATCACACCATTGTGAATATCTGGGTCGTGAAGATCTTTTTTGTATAATTCTTCTGTGTATTCTTGCCACCTCTTCTTAATATCTACTGCTTCTGTCAGGTCCATACCATTTCTGTCCTTTATTAAGCCCATCTTTCATGAAAAGATCCCTTGCTATCTCTAACTTTATTGAAGAGATCTTTAGTCTTTCCCATCCTGTTGTTTTCCTCTATTTCTTTGCATTGATCACTGAGGAAGGCTTTTTTATATCTCCTTGCTATTCTTTGGAACTGTCCATTCAGGTGCTTATATTCATTTTCTCCTTTACTTTTTGCTTCTTTTCTTCTCACAGATATTTGTAAGACCTCCTCAGACAACCATTTTCCTTTTTTGCATTTCTTTTTCTTGGGGATGGTCTTGATCCCTGTCTCCTGTACAATGTCACAAACCTCATCCAGAGTTCATCAGGCACTCTATCAAGTCTAGTCCTTTAAATCTATTTCTCACTTCATTGCATAATCATAAGGGATTTGATTTAGGTCATAACTGAATGGTCTAGTGGGTTTCCCCACTTTCTTCAATTTAAGTCTGAATTTGGCAATAATGAGTTCATGATCTGAGCCACAGTCAGCTCCTAGTCTTGTTTTTGCTGACTGTATAGAGTGTCTCCATCTTTGGCTGCAAAGAATAAAATCAATCTGATTTTGGTGTTTTGCCATCTGGTGATGTCCATGTGTAGAGTCTTCTCTTATACTGTTGGAAGAGAGTATTTCCTATGATCAGTGCATTCTCTCTTCTCTTTGCCTTGATTCATTCTTTACTCCAAGACCAAATTTGCCTGTTACTCCAGGTGTTTCTTGACTTCCTACTTTTGCACTCCATTCCCCTACAAAAAGGACATCTTTTTTGGGTGCTAGTTCTAAAAGGTCTTGTAAATCTTCATAGAACTGTTCAGCTTCTTCAGCCTTACTGGTTGGGGCATAGACTTGGATTACCGTGATATTGGATGATTTGCCTTGAATATGAAAATCTTAATTTTAAATTATACATTGTAGTGTCTGGGACTTGAATTCTAAACTCTGTCTGCTTTTACATTTTATCTCTCCACCTCCTTTTATAAAGGAGTTTCCTTGCAGTTTCTCTCTCAACATATGAGGAGTTTGGAGATTTTTAGATATAGAAAATGACTTCTATGCACATTTTGAGGCTCCCACCATGGGATTCCTCCTTCAAAGCCTCAGCCTCCATGTCAAATTTCTCCTCTTATTCCTCATTCCAAGAGATCCATGTATTCTTTTAAGAGCGCTATTCTCTGATGTTCCTAGGAACTGACTGTATCTTACCTCAACACAAAAGTACCTTCATATATATCATATATCCTTCAGTTGCTGCTCACTACTGCCATTTAAAATTTTTAACTTATTTTTTGTTTTATAGTAGAAAGCTTAATTCAAAAGATAAGCTATCTCATAACTAGAACTGGAATTCCCCAACAAACCTCCTTCTTTATTATATCAGTGTCCCACCCAAATAAGCAAAAACATTACATTCCTAAGTAAGAAGGAATGTAAAGTAATTTAGAAACAATTGGGAAATTTGTTAGGAACTAGGTGTGTTTGCACAACCAGAAACATTTCATGACAAGGCAAAAACTAAACTTTGAATTAAATGTAAAAAATACTGTAATTAAATGACAAGCATCATTCCCTGGAAGACAAACATCAGAAATTCCTCAGATAATGTCTATTCTTTTTTGTTCAATAATGAAGGATATTTTGGAAGAGTTCATTGAGAAGAATCTGACCATGTAAGTTGATTTGTCCTACATTTGAGTTATCCAACTATAAAGCATTTCAACCATTAATTGATACTATCATAGAAAACAATCAAGCATTAGACAGTTGGTTATATGAGGTTCTTTAAGTAGAAACTCATAGATTTGCTGATTTTGCAACTGAAAGAAGGTGATATAATAAATTACTTTTGAGTTTTTAGTACCTGGAAATCTTGAACATCACTTTGGATTAGAGATAATGGAAAGAATAGGGTAGACAAACTTCTAATCCAAACTTAGTAAAGGAATTATCAAAAGTATAACTAGTCAGTATTCTAAGAATAGATCAGTCGATAACTAATCTCAGATTTCTCACATTTCATTTTTCTTGTAAAGTTATATAAAAGGAAAGGGGAAATGAAAAGTGCTTTTATTTGGTGACAAGTAAAATTTATTTATTTAGATGATTAGGAAAGATGAAGTGTCTTGTCCTCCAAACATCAAATATTAAAATTTGTTTACTTTTTAAGATCTCACAAAATGTGTATGGAAAAAAATGACAGAGTGAATTCATTTTCACCTTATTTCACAGAATTTCTACATGCAGTAGTGGTCTCATATGTTAAATATCCCAGCTGTTGGGAAAGACTTAACTGATACATGTAGCTATGTGTGAGGAGATCTTTCCTCCTTATACTTCAACAGTAGCATTCCTGCTATAAGATCATTGTATAATCACAAAAGAAAAAAAGCCTAATTTAAATCTGGTTCATAGTAAATGGTTAATTAATTCTAATAAGATACCTGAAAACATTATCAAAAAATCTATACCAGCATCTAAAGAACCCATAGTATAATCCATAAATGATAGTGTGGCAATGTTTTTTGTTTGATTTAAAGTTAAAATTTGTTGAGTAATACTAAACTGGTCTCATTTGTTCTGTATTCCCAAACAAAGAATAATATTAAAACACTGCTGTCCCATCAGTAAAATAGAGAACTAAAAAGTATGTAAATATCTCAACAAAATATTGAGTGTCATGTCATAGGATTTTGATGTAGGTGTAAGTCTATCTGGATCTAATACCTGGTTTCTTCTTGGACTATCAATATTTAATAACCTGAAACTAAAGGGAAAATGGTAATTGTAGAAAATATTATCTTGGTGTGTTCAGTATATTATGCTTTCTTTAGTTAGATCACAGTGTGTATCTCTTCATATGTGGGGAGAAAGTACACTGAAGAATATTAGCCATCTCTGTCAACAGAAATAAAATGTCTTTAAGTTGCAAGGACTATCTTCACTGATATCCACAATTGCTTGGAAGCATTACCTCAGAGCTCAGTATATTTTTAGTTTTCCTTTTCTTCTTTTTCTTTATTTAAGCCAGGCATCATTAATTTTATGGCTAAAGGCAGAACATTATCCCAGTGAATTGCAGTATTTTAAAAATTCCATGTAATTGAAGATTGTACTACTTGCTAAAAAGTATACTGAACTTATTTTAAAATAGTTTTGATGCTTCTTACTATGTTATAATATTTAATAAAAAAGGAAAATTTACCATATTTAGTAAAAAAGAAAATTTTATACTTAAAATACAGTTGTTATCTTTATGAATACATGGATTATCTTTCAACTAACATAAAAACCTGTCTTATGTTCTTAAATATTTTGTGTATCATTACACACTGATTAATTTAAATGTAACCTTGAATTTCAGTCATTTGAAATTTAACAGTCTGGATGAGTTTGGGTATGTCTGTATATACTTACTTATACATCTACTTGTGTCAACCCGGTATTTGTGAGGAGGTAAATGTACATACCATAAGATTTTATACAAATTTTCAAATGTATGATAGAAGACAGCAAGGTGTAAGGGGCAAAGCATAGATTTTTGGAATTAGATTGCTTAAAATCATCATTTCATAATTTACTACTAATAAATTACTAGCAAGTTATTTAGTACACCACTAAGCCATATCTTTAGAGTATTGTTATGAAAAGCAAATGAAATATTACATGCAAATTGCATTATGTATAAAAGTACTTTGATATCAAAGTTACTGATCTTGAAAAATATTTATAACATATATAATAGTTACACTTTACTTTTATGCTCTCTAAGTCAGGAAACCCATTTCCTGACTTTGCAATTTTTCTGGGTAGAAGGCTAGCACAGTTATTTTTTCTATATATAGCTAAGTTATTCTCTAGCCAGCAGGCAAAAAGAGTTAGTGGCACATTGTGTCCAGGGAGTTTGTTATACCAATCTTTTAAATGAGAAAAATTTTAGCTAGAAAGAATTGACATACAATAAGAATGAACATTTTCTTACATCCTTGCTGGCAGGGTGACTGTAAAATTTTATTTTGAGGGTATATATCTTATAAATTATTGGTATGTAAAGAAACAGCAAGTTAATGGTTTGGCTGGAACCATCAGTTGAGGTAGGTAAATAGATGACAGGTATGTAGATACACACATAGAAGGAATGTTTTGTCAATATTTTCACTCCCATTATCATGGATTTTCCTTGCAAGCCATCTTGTAAGCAAGCTACTTGCTAGAACAATTCTCATTTTCCAGGTGGGAAAGTCACTTAGAAATGTAAATAGCATTCCCAGAACTTCATCACACTTGATACTGAAGTGGTAACAAATTTTTAATCAGATAAAATAGTATTTCCATTCTAAATAAAGTAAAAGTTTTTTTTTTTTTTTTAACAATACAAAATGTGTCATCCCATAGCTTCCCAAAAGGCTATCTAAAGGACAAATATTTTACATAAATATATCACAGCAATAAATACAAAAGATCTAGCTTCTCTCTCCCATTCTTTGCCCCTCATAGAATGTACCAAGGAGCCTCTGGGTACAGTAGGTGGTCGCTTTTAAACAAAAGTCAAATCAGACTCCAATTTACAGTTGTATTGAAAGATCAGGCTTCTGGATTAAAACCAAACACTGAATAGAGAAAATCTAATAGGAAAATGCCTTCTTTCCATAATGCTAAAAATACTACTTTATCTGAGTTTTCTGATAACTGCTTTTTAGAAATGCTGGCTAAACTTAATTAAGTCATGTTATAACTAAAGCAGCTGATGTAATTATTGATTTCAGAATAAATAAAATATCAAATTATTTTTTTATTGGGAAAACAAAGTTACACTTAATCACCCCCATGTTACTACCCATTCATATGTGTTCATTTTATGATTAGGGCAACCTTTTAAAAGTTAATAGGTGCACTGTTAGCTACCTGCTGCTTCCACATATTTCTAAGCTAGCATACACAACTTACACTCCTAAATATTGGAGTAACATCTTACAGAAATACCCAATTGAACCTTTTGGCCCACCTGATAACATAAGATTTAGGGCCCTGAGCAGGATAAATGTTACAGTATTAATATATTTTTTAAAGTGCTTTAAGTCACTATGATTAGTTAACAAAGGAATTTACTGTGTTAATGAAGGGGAAATTACTTGCACTGAATTAGTTGATATTTTTTCTAATTATGGCACTGCAGGTGTTTATATCTACAGATTGTTCTGGTAAAGTAATTAGGTCTAGCAAGTGTGTGAATTACATTTGGTTAAATTAGTTTGTTACCAGATAGGAATTTAATGAAGTGGAAATGTAACTTTCCAGGTTATGCACTAGTCATCAGAAGTTACAATGACCATTTAGTATGATGTTAGGAAATAAGTTCAAATTATATAGCAGAATTACCTTAGGACAAAATTTTATTCTTGAAGAGACTTTTATTTTTCTTTTGGGAAATATAAATCAAACAATAAATGGCACAAATTTCTAGTTTATCACTCAGTCACTTAATCTGATGATCTTTCTTAACACCAGTAGAGTGTAATCAGACACATGTTGACTCTCTGTGTTCAGGTAAAGTACTCAAACCATTATCTTGATGCAATTACTAATTTAGCTACAAGAGAAATTGTGTCAGTTTCCCTGGAAGCCAAAACAAGGCACGAAGACTTCAGCCAGTGATGAACTGCCTAATACAGAGATACACAAAACTAAGTCTGGTCTACAATTCTGCTTTCTCTAACAGTCCAGATTAATTATATGAAGTAAAAGCAGTTTATATTTTTCCTTTTTCTCATGTAAAAGTAGCACATGTATCATCATGATTCCATTTTCCCCTGCCTATCAAGAAAACCAGATCTAAATTTCATACTTACTTAAAGTTACCCCTAAAATCATTCCTCCCACAAATATAGGTCATACATCAAGATCCAGGAATTAAGAAAAACTCAACACAAGAATGAACATGTGCACACTGCATTCAAAGTCTAAATTCATTAGTAGACTTGGTGTTCTGCTTCCTACCATCCTCTAATCCCCGTTTTTATGATTTAGATTTTGCTTTTTTCTCTTTTTTGCTTTATAAGATTAGTCTTTATTATATGCTTTTAAATAATCATATTTAGATGGTGATTGCAGCCATGAAATTAAAGGATGCTTACTCCTTGGAAGGAAAGTTATGACCAACCTAGACAGCGTATTAAAATGCAGAGACATTACTTTGTTAACAAGGTCGATCTAGTCAAAGCTATGGTTTTTCCAGTAGTCATGTTGGACTATAAAGAAAGTAGAGCACCAAAGGATTGATGCTTTTGAACTGTGGTGTTGGAGAAGACTCTTGAGAGTCCCTTGGACTGCAAGGAGATCCAACCAGTCCATCCTAAGGGAGATCAGTCTTGTGTGGAAGGACTGATATTGAAGCTGAAACTACAATACTTTGGCCACCTGATATGAACAGCTGACTCATTTGAAAAGACCCTGATGCTGGGAAAGATTGAGGGCAGGAGGAGAAGGGGATGACAGAGAATGAGATGGTTGGATGGCATCACCGACTCAGTGGGTATGGGTTTAGATAGACTCTGGCAGTTGGTGATGGACAGGGAAACCTGGTATGCTGCGGTTCATGGGGTCACAAAGAATTGGACACGACTGAGCAACTGAACTGAACTGAACACTACCTAATCAATACAGTATTAAATCATGTACTAACTTGTTGTTAACTGGAGGGTAATTGCTTTACAACGTTGTGTTGGTTTCTCACATTGGTTCACACTAGAATGTGAATCAGCTATAAGTATACATAAGCACCTTCCTTCCAATCCCACACCTTATCCACCCCCTCTGAGTTGTCACATAGCACCCGGTTGACCTTCTTGTGTTTTACAGTAACTGCCTACTAGCTGTCTGTTTTACACATGGTAATGTATATGTTTCAGTTCTGCTCTCTCAATTCATCCCATCCTCTCCTTCCCCCGCTGTATCCACAAATCTGTTTTTTATGTCAGTGTCTCTATTCCTGCCTTACCACCAGGTTCATCAACACTGCTTTTCTAGATTCCATATAAATGTGTTAATATGTTTTCTCTTTCTGACTTACTTCATCTGTGTAACAGGCTCTAGGTTCATCCACATCAATTCAGCTGACTCACATTTGTTCCTTTCTATGGTGGAGTAATATATTGTATATGTGCACCACAACTTCTTTATCCATTAATCCGTCAAGGGAAAACTAAATTGCTTCCATATGCTGGCTTTTGTAAATAGTGCTGCAGTGAACATTAGGGTACCTGCGTCTTTTTGAATTCTGGTTTTCTCAGGGCTTATGCCAAGTAGTGTGATCACTGGGCCATATGGTAGATTTATTCCTAGTTTTTAAAGAAATCTCCATAGTGTTTTCCATAGTGGCTGCATCAATTTGCATTCCCATGCACCGTGCAAGAGGGTTCCCTTTTTATCACATTCTCTCCAGCATTTGTTATTTGTAGGTTTTTTGATGATGGCCATTCTGACTGATATGAGGTGATACCTCATTGAAGTTTTGACTTGTGTTTCTCTAATAATGAGTGGTGTGAACACTTTTTCATGTATTTATTGGCCATCTGTATGTCTTCTTTACGGAGAAGGCAATGGCAACCCACTCCAGTACTCTTGCCTAGAAAATCCCATGGGCGGAGGAGCCCGGTAGGCTGCTGTCTATGGGTTCGCACAGAGTCAGACACAACTAAAGCAACAGCAGCAGCAGCACAGAAGCATGTCTTCTCTGGAAAAATGTCTCTTTAGGTCTTCTGCCCATTTATTTATTTATTTATTTTTATACTGAGCTGCATGAACTGCTTGTATATTTTGGAGATTACTCCTTCATGCCTTTTGCTCTTTATTCAATGGTTTTAAGATATACATATATGCATTTTATTACTCACTTCTTATATGCTAAGTATGGAGAAGGCAATGGCATCCCACTCCAGTACTCTTGCCTGGAAAATCCCATGGATGGAGGAGCCTGGAAGGCTGCAGTCCATATGTGGATTACAACCTAATTTTTACTTCTAGTGCATGTGCTTTTTTAAGAAAAGAAATTCAAATCCTAATCCATAGGGAAATATAGGCCATCAGTAAATCATATGTGTTTTTTGACACAAGAAACTTTTACAAACTTTTTTTCTAAATTAAAATGGCTGTATTAACTTGAATGTCCTCATAGAAAGATTGATAATAGAGGAAAGCTACCAATTAAATGACACTAAACAAAGCAGCTGGTTACACATTATCAGAAATCTTGTTAACCTTAAAGGAGTGTTAAGTCTTCAGTAAAATCAGAAGGAAAACATAGAAGAAATATGCTCATTAGGACTGCATAATGCTCTAGCTTGAAAAGTCTACACTAGGGGAATTTCCTTATATTTATAAGATGCTTAAAGGGATCATTAAGAAAAGGATTTCTCCTAAACAGTAAAATCAATTAAAGTAGCTTGGTACAAGGCTAAAACTCATTAGTCCATAAGCTCTTTCTTTTTCCTGGTATTTTCTAAAGGAATTTTTACTGCCTCATCAACACTATGAACTTGAATAAGACCAATTACGGACTTAAATCTACCATAAAAGTAATTTGTTAACAATATGCATGGGATAGCCCATCAGTATATGTTATTTACTTTAAAAATGCTTTCAAAGTTACTCTCATTCGATCTACTCAGCAACTCTTAGAGGTAACTGGGGTTGTATTGGAACCAAAGACAATTACAACAAAATGATTGAATGACATATCTAAGGTAATGAGATATTGGAGGTTGAACTGCAATAAAATCTCATGTGTTTTCAATCCACGAATTTTTTGGCAAAGTGTACATACATTTCATCTAGAGAAAATAAAAAATTCTGTTTTCATAAATTTTTAAATCTTTTAAAATGTGTGTTTCTCTCTGCGCAAGTACTTAAAATCAAACAAAAACACAAGACAAAAACCTGGAATTCAGAGTCTAAGAAATACTCTAATTTTATTTCTGAAACTGTTATCATCTGAAATTTGTATTGCAGTTTGTTTTACTTCTCTCACTTTTATTTATGAAGTGGACATGACAAGAAAAACATGTAACAATATTATCTTATAGTAGTCTAGTGCTTTAAGCACGGGAAAAGTGATCATTCCCCTGTGCACATTCTTTTTAGACTAACTTTGGCTTTAAAAAAAGTTCTCATTTATGGCTTCTTACAATCACAATCCCTTCTTACGTGTAAGGTGAATAGCAGTCAACTGACACCTACATATGTACTAAATGAACAAATATGAATTAAGCAGTCTCCATAATATCCCTTGCTCCATGTCATATTTAATCTTAACCATTTGTTGTTTAGTCACAGACTTGTGTCAGACTCTTTGTGACTTGATGGACTATAGCCCCCCCCAGGCTGCTGTGTCCATGGGATTTCCCAGGCAAAAATACTGGAGTGAGTTGCCATTTCCTTCTCCAGGGGATCTTCCTGACCTAGGGATCGAACCCACATCTCCTGCAGTGGCAGGCGGATTATTTACCCCTGTGCCACGTGGCAAGTTCCAGTCTTTTCCATAGATACCTCCCACTATTGAAGACAGGGACTGAGTAACCCAGTAGAGAGAGAAGCCAGACACAATGCTCTGAAAAATATTATGACAATAAAATTAGGATATCAGATTGAGTATATATGAGAAATAATGCTGGATCATTTTCATAATTCATCTTCATCACAGTGGTGCTGCAACTAATTAATGGTTAATGAAATACACGCAAACTATTAATGAAACATTTTCTGATTTAAAAGCAATTCTGAGAAAATTAAGACATTTGCAAACACTGTTAAATGAGACATGCAGTTCTAAATGTAATAGATGGACAATAAATCCTAGCATTTGTATTCTTCGGAGATTAATAACCATAAGAGGGAAGAGTCAAATAAAACTATTTTTTTTTAAATTTCTTAATACAGAATTCTGCATGTTGTTGCTGCTTTCAGTTCAGTTCAGCTCAGTTCAGTCGCTCAGTCATGTCCAACTCACAGCACATCAGGCCTCCTTGTCCATCACCAACTCCTGGAGTTCACTAAAAATCATGTCCATCAAATCAGCGATGCCATCCAGCCATCTCATCCTCTGTCGTCCCCTTCTCCTCCTGCCCCCAACCCCTCAACATTAGAGTCTTTTCCAATGAGTCAACTCTTTGCATGAGGTGGGCAAAATATTGGAGTTTCAGCTTTAGCATCAGTCCTTCCAATGAACACCCAGGACTAATCTCCTATACAATGGACTGATTGGATCTCCTTGCAGTCCAAGGGACTTTCAAGAGTCTTCTCCAATACCACAGTTCAAAAGTGTCAATTCTTAAGCGCTCAGCTTTCTTCACAGTCCAACTCTCATCCATACATGACCACTGGAAAAACCATAGCCTTGACTAGATGGACCTTTGCTGGCAAAGTAATGTCTCTATTTTTTAATATGCTATCCAGGTTGGTCATAACTTTCCTTCCAAGGAGTAAGCATCTTTTAATTTCATGGCTGCAGTCACCATCTGCAGTGATTTTGGAGCATCCCCCAAATAAATCCTGACACTGTTTCCACTGTTTCCCCATCTATTTGCCATGAAGTGATGGGACCAGATCCTATGATCCCAGTTTTCTGAATGTTGAGCTTTAAGTCAAATTTTTGACTTTCTTGATTCACTTTCATCAAGTGGCTTTTTAGGTCCTCTTCACTTTCTGCCATAAGGGTGGTGTCATCTGCATATCTGAGGTTATGGATATTTCTTCCAGCAATCTTGATTCCAGTTTGTGCTTTGCTTCCTCCAGCCCAGCGTTTATCATTATGTACTCTGCATATAAGTTAAATAAGGTGACAATATACAGGGTGACAATATACAGCCTTGATATACTCCTTTCAATATTTGGACCCAGTCTGTTCCATGTCCAGTTCTGAGTGTTGCTTCCTGACCTGCATATAGGTTTCTCAAGCGGCAGATCAGATGGTCTGGTATTCCCATTTTTTTTCAGAATTTTCCACAGTTTATTATGATCCACACAGTCAAAGTCTTTGGGATAGTTAATAAAACAGAAATAGATGTTTCTGAAACTCTTGCTTTTTCGATGATCCAGCGGATGTTGGCAATTTGATCTCTGTTTTGTCTGCCTTTTCCAAAACCAGCTTGAACAATGGTTCACATATTGCTGAAGCGTGGCTTGGAGAATTTTGAGCATTAGTTTACTAGAGTGTGAAATGAGTACAATTGTGTGGTAGTTTGGCATTCTTTGGCATTGCCTTTCTTTGGGATTGAAATGAAAACTGACCTTCGCCAGTCCTGTGGCCACTGCTGAGTTTTCCAAATTTGCTGGCATATTGAGTGCAGCACTTTCACAGCATCATCGTGCAGGATTTCAAACTGCTCAACTGGAATTCCATCACCTCCACTAGTTTTGTTTGTAGTGATGCTTTCTAAGGCCCACTTGACTTCACATTCCAGGATGTCTGGTTCTAGGTGAGTGATCACACCATCGTGATTATCTGTGTCATGATCTTTTTGTACAGTTCTTCTGTGTATTCTTGCCACCTTGTCTTAATATCTTCTGTTTCTGTTAGGTCCATACAGTTTCTATTCTTTATTGAGCCCATCTTTGCATGAAAAGTATCCTGGTATCTCTAATTTTAGTCTTTCCCATTCTGTCGCTTTCCTCTATTTCTTGCATTGTTCGCTGAAGAAGGCTTTCTTATCTANTTCTCCTCCTGCCCCCAACCCCTCAACATTAGAGTCTTTTCCAATGAGTCAACTCTTTGCATGAGGTGGGCAAAATATTGGAGTTTCAGCTTTAGCATCAGTCCTTCCAATGAACACCCAGGACTAATCTCCTATACAATGGACTGATTGGATCTCCTTGCAGTCCAAGGGACTTTCAAGAGTCTTCTCCAATACCACAGTTCAAAAGTGTCAATTCTTAAGCGCTCAGCTTTCTTCACAGTCCAACTCTCATCCATACATGACCACTGGAAAAACCATAGCCTTGACTAGATGGACCTTTGCTGGCAAAGTAATGTCTCTATTTTTTAATATGCTATCCAGGTTGGTCATAACTTTCCTTCCAAGGAGTAAGCATCTTTTAATTTCATGGCTGCAGTCACCATCTGCAGTGATTTTGGAGCATCCCCCAAATAAATCCTGACACTGTTTCCACTGTTTCCCCATCTATTTGCCATGAAGTGATGGGACCAGATCCTATGATCCCAGTTTTCTGAATGTTGAGCTTTAAGTCAAATTTTTGACTTTCTTGATTCACTTTCATCAAGTGGCTTTTTAGGTCCTCTTCACTTTCTGCCATAAGGGTGGTGTCATCTGCATATCTGAGGTTATGGATATTTCTTCCAGCAATCTTGATTCCAGTTTGTGCTTTGCTTCCTCCAGCCCAGCGTTTATCATTATGTACTCTGCATATAAGTTAAATAAGGTGACAATATACAGGGTGACAATATACAGCCTTGATATACTCCTTTCAATATTTGGACCCAGTCTGTTCCATGTCCAGTTCTGAGTGTTGCTTCCTGACCTGCATATAGGTTTCTCAAGCGGCAGATCAGATGGTCTGGTATTCCCATTTTTTTTCAGAATTTTCCACAGTTTATTATGATCCACACAGTCAAAGTCTTTGGGATAGTTAATAAAACAGAAATAGATGTTTCTGAAACTCTTGCTTTTTCGATGATCCAGCGGATGTTGGCAATTTGATCTCTGTTTTGTCTGCCTTTTCCAAAACCAGCTTGAACAATGGTTCACATATTGCTGAAGCGTGGCTTGGAGAATTTTGAGCATTAGTTTACTAGAGTGTGAAATGAGTACAATTGTGTGGTAGTTTGGCATTCTTTGGCATTGCCTTTCTTTGGGATTGAAATGAAAACTGACCTTCGCCAGTCCTGTGGCCACTGCTGAGTTTTCCAAATTTGCTGGCATATTGAGTGCAGCACTTTCACAGCATCATCGTGCAGGATTTCAAACTGCTCAACTGGAATTCCATCACCTCCACTAGTTTTGTTTGTAGTGATGCTTTCTAAGGCCCACTTGACTTCACATTCCAGGATGTCTGGTTCTAGGTGAGTGATCACACCATCGTGATTATCTGTGTCATGATCTTTTTGTACAGTTCTTCTGTGTATTCTTGCCACCTTGTCTTAATATCTTCTGTTTCTGTTAGGTCCATACAGTTTCTATTCTTTATTGAGCCCATCTTTGCATGAAAAGTATCCTGGTATCTCTAATTTTAGTCTTTCCCATTCTGTCGCTTTCCTCTATTTCTTGCATTGTTCGCTGAAGAAGGCTTTCTTATCTATCCTTGCTATTCTTTGGAACTCTGCATTCAAATGGGTATATCTTTCATTTTCTCCTTTGCTTTTCACTTCTCTTCTTTTCACAGCTATTTGTAAGGCCTCCTCAGGCAGCCATTTTGCTTTTTTGCATTTCTTTTTCTTGGGGATGGTCTTGATCCCTGTCTCCTGTGTAATTTCACAAACTTCCATCCGTTGGTCTATCAGGCACTCTAACAGCTGTAATCCCTTGAATCTATTCATCACTTCCCCTGTATAATCATAAGGTATTTGATTTAGGTCGTACCTGAATGGTCTAGTGGTTTTCCCTACTTTCTTCAATTTAAGTCTGAATTTAGCAATAAGGATAATATAATGATAATTATATGATCTGAGTTGCTGCTGGTTTAGTACCTTTAATTGTACAAAAATTGCCTATTCATATATGCAAACAGTGACTCATCATAAACTTTTAAAAAATGAAGTGTTTTTAGAACATTTTAGCTTTATGGAAAAATTGACTGGCAGGTAGATTTCCCATTTACCCTCTGCCTCCACAGGTTAGCCTCCACCATTATCAATATCCTTTGTCAGAGTAGGATCATTTTTTATATTGATCCTACTTTGCACATCCTTATCACCTAGAGTCTTAGTTGACATTAGGGTTCATTCTTGGTGTTGTATATTCCATGGGTTTGTATAAATGTATAATGACAGATACTATGTTATCTTACAGAGTGTTTAAGTGCCTTAAAAATTATTTGTTAGTTTATTCATCCTACCCTATCCCCAAACCTTGGGAACCACTGAACTTTTCATTGTCTCCATAGTTTTTCCTTTTCTAGTTAGGTAAATAACTGGAGTCCAGAATATCTAGGCATTTCAAATTGATTTCCTTCACTTACTAATACACATTTAAGTTTATTCTGTATCTTTCAATGGCTTAATAGAATATTATTAAGTGGTAAAAAAGAAGCTATTTATTACCTACTTAAAAATAACTTGGTAACTTCCACATTTTGGCAATTATGCATGAAGTGGAAATAAACTTTCATATGCAGGTTTCGGTATGGACATATGCTTTCAACCTCTTTGCATAAATACCAAGTGTTACAATCGTAGAATCTCAAGAGAATGTTTTTATTTTTTAAAAAGTTTCCCAGCTCTCTTCCAAAGTGACTGTGCCATTCTGTATACCCATGAGTGAGTGAGAGTTCTCAATGCTCCGTATCCCTGTCAACATTTGGTGGCGTTAGTATTCTAGTTGTGGCCATTGTCATAGACGCATAGTAGTGTCTCACTGTTTTAGTTTGCCTTTCCCTGATAACATATTCTGTGAAGATATTTTCATATGCTTGTTTGTCATCTCTATACCTTTGGTGAAGAATCTGTTTAGCCATTTGGCCCCTGCTTTAATTGGATTGTTTGTTTTCTTATCATTGAGCTTTATAAGTTATTTTGGTATACTTTGGATAATAGGTGTTTATCAGATGTGTATTTCATACATATTTTCCATAAGTCTGAGGCTTATCTTTAGATTCTTTTGACAGTGTGTTTTGTACAGTAGAAATTTTTATTTTAGTGAAATCAAACTTTGAATTCTTTCATGGATTGGTCTCAGTTCAGTTCAGTTGCTCAGTCATGTCCGACTCTTTGTGACCCCACGGACTGCAGCACACCAGGCTTCCCTGTCCATCACCAACTCCCAGAGCTTACTCAAACTCATGTCCATCGAGTTGGTGATGGCATCCAACCATCTCATCCTCCAATGTTCCCTTTTCCTACTGCCTTCAATCTTTCCTAGCATCAGGGTCTTTTCCAATGAGTCAGTTCTTTGCATCAGGTGGCCAAAGTATTGGAGTTTCAGCTTCAGCATCAGTCCTTCCAATGAATATTCAGAACTGATTTCCTTTAGGATGGATTGACTGGATCTCCTTGTAGTCTAAGGGACTCTCAAGAGTCTTCTCCAACACCACATTTCAAAAGCATCAATTCTTCAGCACTCAGGTTGTAGTCCAGCTCTCACATCCATACATGACTAAAACACCGTAACTTTGACTAGATGGACCTTGTTGGCAAAGTAATATCTCTGCTTTATGCTTTCTAGGTTAATCATAGCTTTTCTTTCAAGGAGCAAGTGTCTTTTAATCTCATGGCTTCAGTCATCATCTGCAGTCATTTTGGAGCCCAGAAAAATAAAGTCTGACACTGTTTCCAGTGTTTCTTTATTTGCCACAGAGTCATAGGACCAGATGCCATGATCTTACTCTTCTGAATGTTGAGTTTTAAGCAAGCTTTTCCACTCTCCTCTTTCACTTTTACCAACAGGCTCTTTAGTTCCTCTTCACTTTCTGCTATAAATGTGGTGTCATCTGACTATCTGAGGTTATCGATATTCCTCCCAGCAATTTTGATTCCAGCTTGTGCTTCATCCAGGCTGGCATTTAGCATGATGTACTCTGCATATCATTTAAATAAGCAGGGTGACAATACACAGCCTTGATGTACTCTTTTCCCAGTTTGGAACCAGTCTGTTGTCCCATGTCTGATTCTAACTGTTGCTTCTTGACCTGCATGCAGACTTCTCAGAAGGCAGATCAGGTGGTCTGGTATTCCCATCTCTTTCAGAATTTTCCACAGTTTGTTGTGTTCTACACAGTCAAAGTCTTTGGCATAATCAATAAAGCATAAGTAGATGTTTTTCTGGAACTCTCATTTTTTTTTTTTTAATGTGGATTGGTCTACAATTCAGTATTGTTAACCTTTGTGAATGGTCTAAAGTTATAGCCTGTGTCTGGAATCATTCCTTTCTTTGTGGTTGCTCAGTTTTTCTGGCACCATTTGTTGAAAAAAAACTGCATTTGCTACATTTTATTTCTTTTGTTTCTTTGTCACAGATTAGTTTACTACCATTATGCTATACATCTTAAATTTACACAGTGGTATGTCAATTTTATCTCAATAAAGTGGAATAAAATCTTAAATAAATTCACAATACTTGAGGTGAATCTCTTTCTGCTCTTTATTCTGTTCCAATAATTTTTTTATTCTTTCATGAATAGCAAACTGCCTTGATCATAGCGGTTTTATATTAACTTTCAAAATTGAGTAGAATCAGTCCTCCAATTTTATTATCCTCTTTCAGAATTTGTTGCTTATTAACACTGTTTACCTCTCCTTATATATGTTAGGTTCAGTTTTATGTTATCCAGGAAATAACTTTCTGAGAATTTGGTTGGAAGTGAATCCATAGATAAAAGGGAGGAACTGACATATTGATAACATCTTCCTATTCACGGACATATAATATGGCTCTATTTATTTAACTCTTCATTTCAACAGACTTTTGTAATTCTTCTCATATAGATCTTGTGCATATTTGTTTGATTTACCCATACGCATTCTATTTGTGGAGTGCCAGTGTAAGTGACACTGCATTTTTAAATTTGAAATTCCACTTGATCACTGATAATATGAATTATTGTCAGTGACTGAATTATCTGTATTAAACTTATGTCCTGCAGTCCTGGTAACATCGCTTACTAGTTCCAGTAGTTTCTCTGTTGATACTTATATTCTATGTTTTCTAAATTAAAAGCATTTTATTTCTTCCATTGCAATGTCTATATCTTTCATTTCTTATTACTGGATTAGTTAGACTCCAGCATGCTGTTGGAAAGCCATGAGAGAGAATTTCCTTGCTTAGTTCTCAAAGTTAATAGGAAATTTTGAGCTTATCACCATTAAGTATGATGTAAACTGAAGGAATGTTTAATAAATTTGTAGATATTCACATTTAGAAATGTCTCTTCTATTCCTTGTTTGAGAGGTTGCATTTTGCATGAGCATTGGATTTTTCCAAATGCTTCTATATCTGCACATATCATCATGTGCTTTTCCTTCTTTAGCCTATTGATGTAATGGATTATACTGATTTATTTTTCCTTTGAATGTTGAACTAGCCTTGGAAACTTGGTATAAGTCCCACTTGATTGTGGTATATAATTTTTTAAAAAATTGTTTTAGATTTGATTTACTAACTTTTTTTTTGAGTTTTTTTGCATCTGTATTTATAAGAGGTATTGTCCCGTACTTACTGATTTTGTTTTTATCTTTGTTTTTTATGTATAAGATTAGTGCTGGCTTCATCAGATGAGATATGAAGTATTACCTCTGCTTCTACCCTCAGAAAAACATTATAGAAAACTGATAATTCATTTTTAAATGGTTGGTAAAATTCACCAGTGAGCCAATCTTGGCCTGGTGCTTTCTGTTTTGGAAGGTTATTAGTTACTGATCCAATTTATTTAATAGATAGAGTCCTATTGAGACTGCTTATTTCTTTTTCTATGAGTCTGATAATTTTGTGTTTTTCAAGGAGTTGATCCATTTAAACTAAGTTGTCAAATATGTGAGTACAGAATTTTTCATAGTATTTCTTTTTACCCTTTAATTCAAATTTAATTCTGTGGGACCTGTTATGTCTCTCTCTCTCTCTCTTTTTTGTTTCTGATATTAGTAATTCATGCTCTTTAAGTTAGTCTGCCTATACTATTATTAATTTTATTAAAAATTCTTAAGAACTCACCCTTGCTTCGTTGATATTTCTCTATTCACCTTCTATTTTAAATTTCATTGATTTCTGCTATAATTATTATAAATTGTTCTTACTTTGGATTTAATTTGATCTTTTTCTAGTTCTAAGATGAAACTTAAGTGATTGATTTTTAGATCTTTCCTCTTATGTCATATACACATTCAGTGTCATAAATGTCCATGTAAACTCTGCTTCCACTATATTCTTTAAATTTTTATAAGTTGTACTTTCATTGTTACTTAGGTAAAATTTTAAAATTTCTCTAAATATTTCTTCTTTGACCAATATGTTACTTAGAAGTGTACTGTGTAATCTTCAAGTATTTGAGATTTTTCAGTGCATCTTTTTGTTATTGATCTAGTTTTAATTTCATGGTTGTCTAAGAGCAGACATTTTATGATTTCTTTTAAAGGTGTTAAGATGTGTTTTGTGGTTCATAATGTGCTGTCTTGGTTAATGATCCATGTGAACTTAAGAGTGCCTATTATACTGTTGGATGAAGTAGCCTATAGGCATATATTATGATGTTGTTATTAAGTTAAACTATGTCCTTACTGATACTCTGCCTGTGGAATCTGTCCCTTTTTAACAGGTGGTGTTAAGTTTCCACTGTAATGGTAGATTCATCTCTTTGTCTTTGAGATTCTAAATATCAAGTTTTTACCTCACATATTTTGACACACTTGTTTGCTGTATATAAAAACTAAATGTGTGCGCCATTATTTTCTGATAAATTTTCTTTCTTAGAAGTTGGCTGAATCTTAAATTAATATAGCTACTCCCACTTTCATTTGATTGGTGTTAAGATCATCTATACTCCGCTTTCCATTTACTTTTTTTGGGGGGTGGGGAGGGGGCACACCAAAATGTGTGAGATCTTAAGTTCCCTGACCAGGGATAGAACCCATGCCTCTTGCAGTGAAAGAGCAGAGTCCTAACCACTGGACCACCAAGGTATACCCTCAAATATTATTTCTTTTTTTCTTTCTCTCTTTTCATAAGATTCCTTTTATTTGAATGTTACACTGTTTGTAATGTCCCATTCTTCTCCAATATGCTATTCTTTTTCAATCTCTTTTATCTTTTTCACTTTTGAAGGTTTCTGTTGAGTTATGCTCAAGGTCAGAATACTTACCTCTGCTGTATCCAGTCTGATAAAAAGACCTACAAAGGCATTTGTCATTTTTGTTGCAGCTATTTGTCATTTTTGAATCTCTAGTATTTCATTTTGGTTCTTTCTTATGATTATCATCTCTCTCATTAGAGCCCTTATTTATTATAGTTGTCCTAAATTCCTTTTCTGATAATAGCAATGTCCACACCATGTCAGATTCTAATGCTTGGTCTCCTCAAATTGCAGTGTTGCCTTTTGGTATGGTTTGTAATTATTTCTTGAAAGCTGTACATGATGTACCGTGTAAAAGTAACTTCCGTAGTGTGGTTTAGTAATGTACTAATGAGCTGTAAGAATGGAAAATACTCTATTATCTTGAGATTAGGTTTTAGGCTTTTAGTGAATTTATGGACTATACACTTCACATGTGATTAAGAATTCATTCTTTTCTTCAGTAGGACAGGATGCTAGAGGAGGCTGATGTTGAATATTTCTGTTTTCTGTGTGGAAGGCTGCCTGCCTGTAGTTGGATATCTCCCTTCTTCTGAATTAGTTAGGGTCTGATAATACCTCAGTGGTTTGGGCACAGGTTTGTTAGTTTCTCCTGAAGGCTGATTTATTAAGAACAGAATGCCTTGGAGTATTTAAAATGATTTCCTTTCTCCTCTGTATACTAGACACATGAGAGGATTTTTTGCATATCCACTGTGGGAACCTGGTTAGAGCTACATGAGATAAAAGTCAAAGTGTGGAGAATACCCAGTGAATGTTTTAACTTTTAGAGCAGTCCACTCTGATCATCGAGCTATTTGTCAATTGTTGTTCTGGTGTCCTGCTGATGGGATGTTTCTTTTATGGTAAGTTGTGATTCTCTGTATTTGCCTGTCTCTCCAATTTTGTGGGCAGTTGTTTGCCCTGTGACATCACATCTCTTAAGAATCTAAGGACAATTGTTGATTTTTGGTTTGTTCAGCTTATTTGTTGTTAGAATAGCTTGGCACATTCTAGGCTTGCTTCATAAACTTTTTAAACTATTAAATTTTATTAAAATACATATATAAATTACCATGAAAGCCTGAGGACCAAAGTTCAGAACTCTGATTTATCACCTTATTCAGCATTTTTATTATTTTTGAGAGATGAATATAATCTGAGAGGTAGGAAATAATTTGAAAGTATTAGAGGACTATGATCATACATTTTACTTCCCTTCTTATTTCACCTATATTAGAATTTAAAACAGAATTTAAGGATTTCTGGGAAATAAGTGTATATTGAAATGAACCTCTTATACACATACACATAAGAAAAAGCAAGTTTCATAGAAATTTAAACACTCAAAATCTTAGTAAAACGCCTTTTCTTTGGATGTTTAAGTTTCCCATCTTACGTTATTAAAAGTGATTGTACTTAAAAAAAAAAAAAAACAAACAGTGGAGATTGCTAGAATAGCACCAGAAGACTTGAAATGTGAACTCTGAATAAATGCTTTCCTCTTCTAAAATCAACAAAGTTTTATACAGATAGGCTATTTGGATAGAGATACTAAAAGAATGTTGTTCAGAGTTGGAAAGACCACTGATTTCCACCCCATATTCAAAGCTTAAACAGCAAGAAATTTCCATTGACTGTCTACTTAACATAACCTCCCCAAAGGGGAAGAGTGTGTAACTTGATTGATCTTTAGTAAAATGTGGTCACCTTTTAATAATTTATTTTAAAGAAGGATCCAGGACATCATTTTTTCTACCTCCTTCACTCAAATATACTATTTTCTATATCTTATTCTCAGCTCCTGGACTAGATATAATTTTTCTGTCTTTATTAATCACAATATTCCAGAGTCCATGGGTGGTAAATTTGGTAATTCAAAAGCGAGATTTATGGTCAGGATTTAGAAAAAGTAAAAAGCTTTATCTGCCTTATTCAACTGTGCTTTAAGCAATGCCTCTTCATTTGAGATTTGTTTTAAAATGAATTAATAAAGTTGATAATAATTTCCCAATTGATTATATGTACTTTATAGCAAAAATTGAGTGGTTCAGAAGTGACTTTTCAGAACACCTGACATGTATAGTTGGATGAACTCTATGAAAGACTAGAAAAATGATTCATAAAATTTGCTTTAATCTTAATATAATATTCAAATGTATATTTATTATAGTTGTAATTAGATTTTATCTAACATTTTATGTAATTTTATCTAATTAGATTTAATCTGGGTCTTCCATGGTGGCACAGATGGTAAAGCGTCTGTCTACAATGTGGGAGACCTGGGTTTGATCCCTGAGTCAGGAAAATCCCCTGAAGAAGGAAATGGCAACCCACTACAGTACTCTTGCCTAGAAAATTCCATGGACGGAGGAGCCTGGTGTCCAAGGGGTCGCAAAGAGTTGGACACAAATGAGTGACTTCACTTTCACTTTCAGATTTAATTTAAATATATATTTATTACAGGTTTGTAATTATAATATGAAGGCTATGGCACATGCTTGCATGTGATTTTCAATGTAAAGTTGATACTGATGGCTTAAATAGACAATTTTAATAATTTAATTGAAAAACTACACTTAAGTTTGAATTTCATCTTTTTTCCTTCTCCATACTTATAAGTTTCTTGGCATTTCTAGTGGAATTTTATACACATCTGATACTCACTATTTGTCTTAATACACACTATGTCTCCAATTTATTCTGACTGCCTTTAAATAGGATGCATGTGAGAAATGTCAAATATGCCTTCAGATATATCTCCAGATATTTTTGTATTATTTTAAATTCCTGAAGTGATATTTCCTTTTTATGTCACAGTTCAAATGGTCTCAAAGAATACAATTCAAGACTAGAAATGCTTTCAGTCTTTGTCACCGTTGTGCGTGTGTGTGTTTAGTTACTCAATCATGTCAGACTCTTTGCGACCCCATGGACTGTAGCCCACCAGGCTCCTCTGTCCATGGAGATTCTCCAGGCTAAAATAGTGAAGTGGGTTGCCACGCGTTTCTCCAGGCAATCTTCCCAACCCTGGGATCAAACCCAGGTCTCCAGAATTGCATGCAGATTCTTTACCATCTGAACCATCAGGGAAGCTCAAGAATACTGGAGTGGGTAGCCTATCCCTTCTCCAAGGGAGCTTCCCGACCCAAGAATTGAACCAGGATCTCCTGCATTGGAGATGGGTTCTTTATCAGCTGAGCTACCTGGGAAGCCCACCATTGCAGTCCCAGAAAAAAAAAAAAATCATATAAACTGTTTCTCATTCAAAATATTCATGATTGTGTCGTTTACATGAAAGTTATTATTCACAGGTTTCTTTAGACCTGACAAATTTTGTTGTTAAAAATATTGGACACAACAGACTTCATCAGACTAAAATATTAATAACTTAAGATGAGAAAATTGAAAAAATAGCCCACATGTAGTCATGTGATTCCAAGATATTTTTTAGTTTTTAAATTACAGGAAAGATGAAATATGAGAGGAGGGAGGAAATGAATATATCACGTCTATTGGAGTTAATTAAGAACAGGTGCTACATCAAGCTGTGGTATAATTATTTGTGTTTTCTTCCCCCCCCCAAAATTAGTAAGTATATTTTTCACTGAACCAGAAAGGCCTGAGCTGACAATAATGTCCTGAATTTTGTTGGAAATTACTTAAGATATCAAGAAGTATTCGCACAAATAGAGAGGGTGCATAGGCATGATAAAAATCACAAAGAATAAAACTACTGAAATAAAGCCAGGCATGAGAATTTTATTTAAAAAAATTAAAAAATAGTGAGATTTGTGTGTTAATAATGAAAACTGAATCCAGAGTGATAGCTAACCGAGAAAAGTAAGTGACAATAACTTATTGATGACTCTATATGGCTCAGTAAGGAAATGCCCGTGTTTTTACATTTTATTTATTTATGTTTATTTTGGTTGTATCAGGTCTTTGTCTCTGCGTGTGCTTTTCTGTAGTTGTAGAGAGTTGGGGCTACTGTTCGGTCCAGTGGGGAGGGTTGCTTGTTGCAGTAGCTTCTTTTGTTGCAGACATCAGGCTCCAGAGCGCAGTGGGCTCCAGTCGCTGCAGCACATGGCTCGGTAGTTGAGGTTCTGGGCTTTAGAGCACAGTCTCAATAGTTGTGCTTCATGGACTTAGCTGCTCCGTGGCATGTGGGATCCTCCTGAACCAGGGATTGAACCCATGTTTCCAGCACTGGCAGGTGGATTCTTTACCAATAAGCCACTAGGGAAGCCCTAAACCCTCATATTAAAAAAAAAAAAAAATTGAAAATTTTGCTTTCTGAGTGTTAACCTAAAAAAGAGATGCACACTATCTTATAAGAAGGGGAGCTTCTAAATCATCCTAAATTGATCATAATCACTGAAACAAAAGGAAACGTTGTCAGAAGAAAAACTGGGAGAAACAGAATATCACACTGGTTCTGCAGGATCTACAGGTACATTGCACATTTTCCTTCCTGGAAGAGTAGACCTCACATATGGGACAGATTATCTATATTACAAAATGATTGTCTGCTATCTTGACTGACTTCTATTAAAAATACAGTTAACCCTTGAACAACATGGGAGTTATGAGCCCTGAAATTTCATGAAGTTGAAAATTTGTGTATAATTTATTTTTGGCTCTTTCACTATACAGTTCCTCTTTAATTGAAGTTCTGCATCCTAAACTCAAGCAACCCAAGATTGTGCAGTAATATAGTATTCAATAGTGGGGGGAAATCTGCTTATAAGTGGATCCATGTGATTTAAATGTGTTGTTTAAAGGCCAACTGTGTAATTCATCAAATTTCTTTATTTTGGCTAACAAAATCAAGTCTCCCATGATCTGATCAGCATCAGTGGACATATAAGAAAAAACGCTTGCATTTATCCCCAGTCTACTGATCTTTATTTTTCTTTTTCAAGCTTTACTGAGGTATAATTGACATACAAATTTGTGTAAGTCTAATGTGTACACCTTGATGACATGATAGACCTACATGTTGCAAAATTATTACCACACAGGCATTTGCTTGCTAAAAAAAAAATTTAAGATTTACTTTCTTAGCAAATTTAAAATATAAAACACAGCATTGTTAACATCTTGGCCATAAGAAGAGGAAAGAAATACAAACTTGTAACATAATGAAACTATTTAGAATATTCATGAAGGTAAGTTGAGGTAATAGAAGATGAGCTCTTTACACATTATGGCTTTGTTTATCAACATTTATTTATTATAATCATAATGTTTGACTCACAAATCAACAAAGATGTAACATACATCTTATAATTGATATAGATTTGTTTCCTCATGTTACTTCAAATTAACTTTTATTGTGCCAAAAGTATAGAGACATTAAGTTTTACCATTGCTCTTGCTTCCCTTCTATATACACCTATATCCCAAAGGTTAACTCTTAAACATTTCTTTTGGTAAATATGTTTTTATCACTAGATAACACATGTATATATTTAATACTTTATATTTTAGATTTAGGCATTTTTCTAGGCACTTGCCCCAGCTAAAGATGAAACTATAACACTCTTCATTGACTAAAATTCAACATATATACACAATGCAATCCTGTTAAAATAATTATGAATGAAACCAAAGCATGTACAGAAGAGCCTTGGCACAGATAAAGGAATATCTATGTCTGTGAATGTTTATTTGGTATAACTATCATTGCATTTATGAAGTAAAATGCTAAAGTCAAATTTGAAACAAAAATAATTTTGTTTTAAAGAATTTAAAATGTCCTTTGGAAAAATTATATACATAAATATATTAGATATTTAGGTATATGGTACGCGTGCTGTGCTTAGTCACTCACTAGTGTCCGACTCTTTGCAACACTCTTTGCAAAGTTTACACTCTTTGCAGACTGTAGCCTGCGAGGCAGGCTTCTCTGTCCATGGGGATTCTCCATGCAAGAATACTAGAGGGGGTTGCCATTCCCTTCTCCAGGGGATCCTCCCCACCCAGGGATCAAACCAGAATCTCCTGCATTGCAGGTAGTTTCTTTATAGACTGAGCCACCAGGGAAGCCCAAGAATACTGGAGTGGGTAGCCTAACACTTCTCCAGGGGATCTTCCTGATCAGTACTTGAACCGGGGTCTCCTGCATTGCAGGCAGATTCTTTATCAACTGAGCTAACAGGGAAACCCATATGGTACATAAACTTTATCAAATATGAAAAACATCTCATAATGTTTAGCTTTCATTAGACTAGATAATAATTTTATTGTGTCAAATACTCATCTAATAAGCACACATATATATAAATATATAAAATTTACATATATGATGCAGTGTATTTATAACCAAAACTTGATAAAATGAATAATCAGACTTTGCTAACATCACAATTTTAAACACTACTAAATTTACATCTGTCACTCTCTGTGACATATGAAATTATCTGAAAAGAATTTTCATTGATTTTGGAATAGCAAAATGAACAAGTTTTTATTCTTCATAAATAAAAACTTATGAGTATATTTGTAGAAGACTTTCTCCTTCTCAAGAAAATTATCTGTTCTTAGTCTCTGATAGAGTAGTTCTCTTTAGCATTTCCTGTTTCAGAGATTTCCAAAGAAACTCCTCTAACATCTAAGTGTATGTATTTTCCCTTGTTTCTTTATTGAATGTAATAGTTTTTCCCCACTTTAAAAAATGTATTTGGTATTACTTTTTCAGCATCTTGCTTCTGCAGCATAAAGTCAACATTTAGTCTCTAATGCAAGCATAATCTCATTAATGTTGATAGTAAGATTACTTGAATAATTATTTTTCAGTCCTTAACAAGCCAAGAGTTATAGGTACAATTTTTAATTTAAGTTAGTCAAATAACTTGGTTATATTCTGTTCATCTACAGTTGATTTGACCATTTTAAGATAATTTTGTTAGTTTTATAATAAGATTATAAAAATTAAAATTTCTTCTCTAGCTTTTGAATCATAACTGTAGAAACTAAAGAAAGTTCTCTATATATTTCTATATATAAAACAATATTCCTGCTTTTTTATGGTTACTTATACTCTTGCTAAAAGTGAGAGGAGAGTGAAAAAGTTGGCTAAAAGCTCAACATTCAGAAAACTAAAATGATGACATCTGGTCCCATCACTTCATGGCAAATAGATGGGGAAACAGTGGAAACAATGTCAGACTTTATTTTGGGGGGCTCCAAAATCACTGAATATTGTGCTTGTAGCCACGAAGTTAAAAGACTCTTACTCCTTGGAAGGAAAGTTATGACCAAACTAGACAGCATATTCAAAAGCAGAGACATTACTTTGCCAATAAAAGTCCGCCTAGTCAAGGCTATGGTTTTTCCAGCAGTCATGTATGGATGTGAGAGTTGGACTGTGAAGAAAGTTGAGCACCGAAGAATTGATGCTTTTGAACTGTGGTGTTGGAGAAGACTCTTCAGAGTCCCTTTGACTGCAAGGAGATCCAACCAGTAAATTCTAAAGGAAATCAGTGCTGATTATTTATTGAAAGGACTGATCTTGAAGCTGAAATTCCAGTACTTTGGCCATTTGATGCTAAGAGCTGACTCATTAGAAAAGACCCTGATGCTAGGAAAGATTGAAGTCTGGAGACAGGGACAACAGAGGATGAGATCGTTGGATGCCATCACCAACTCCATGGACATGAGTTTGAGCAAGCTATGGGAGTTGTTGCTGGACAAGGAAGCTTGGTGTACTGCAGTCCATGGGGTTGCAAAGAGTCGGACATGACTGAGCAACTGAACTGAATACATAAATATATATCTAGTATATACAAAGCATGCACAATTATATGCATTATTTCTGTTGTTGAATGAGAGATCTGTGAGATCAATTAAGAATAAGAAAAATATTAAAGCCTTATAAAACTTGTACATATTCCTTCAGCTTTTTGAAGGAATTGAATTATTCAGTATTCCTTTTTTACGTATAACCAGATATTTGACCTCTAATATAGTCCTTCTCTTTAAAGAATGTGCTTTTAACATGCCTTGCAAGGCAGGTCAACTGGCAACACAATCAATTTTTGCTTTTGAAAATGTTTATTTTTCCTTCACTTTCAAAGGATAATTTCATAAGGCACACAATTCTATATGATAGCCTTTAAATATTGCTGGCACTCATATCTTTATAAAGCAATCTTTTTCTTCTTGAGTCTATTTTCTTGCCAATGTAATCCACGTGAATATTGTTTCTTGCCACTCATTTGAGTCCTAAGTCTATCACATAAACTCACTAAGTCTCCAATCTTGTATTATCTTTAGAGTGGTCACCTGTTCATGAAGGTCTCATGCAAATTCACAAAATAATGTTCATCATTGACCTGTGGCCTTTTCACCTATTTTCTGTGCTCTGATCCCAAGAATGTTACCCAAAACCAGTCATCTATGCCATTGTTTTAATTTATTTTTATTCATCTGGATTTTCTTTGCATCGATTTTTAAATTTTTACTTATTTTTTGGCTCACCATATGGCATGTGGGATCATAGTTCCCTGACCAGGGATCCGACCTGTGCCCCATGTAGTGGAAGCACAAAGCCTTAACCAGTGCAATGCCAGGGAAGTCCCTATGCCACTGTTTACAGTTACATCAGTTGTGCTATCACTGAAACTAACATAGTTCATGTCACTATTACCTCTTTCTAATTATCATACCAGGGCTTTCTTCTCCTGCCTTTCCCATCCAAAAATCCCTGAAACAACAGCTAAAGTGAACTTTAAAAATGCCTATCTGATAAAGTAGACACTATAATCGTGACATTTCAAAAAGAAACAGCAATTATTTGTGATCTTCACATGATATAGGTGATAAGATGCTTTATATTAAAGGTAAAGCTAGGGAGGATTATAATAAACTATATATAAAATATGAATAGAACAGAAGCAGAAGATATTAAGAAGAGGTGGCAAGAATATGCAGAAGAACTGTACAAAAAAGATCTTCANCTTCCAAGAAGTAAGCATCTTTTAATTTCATGGCTAAAGTCATCATCTGCAGTGATTTTGGAGCCCCCCAAAATAGTCTCTCACTGTTTGCATTATTTCCCCATCTATTTGTCATGAAGTGATGGGACCAGATGTTACGATCTTTGTTTTCTGAATTTTGAGCTTTAAGCCAGCTTTTTCACTCTCCTCTTTCACTTTCATCAAGAGGCTCTTTAGTTCTTTTTCACTTTCTGCCATAAGGGTGGTGTCATCTGCATATCTGAGGTTATTGTTATTTCTCCCAGCTATCTTGATTCCAGCTTGTGCTTCCTCCAGCCCAGCGTTTCTCATGATGTAGTCTGCATATAAGTTAAATAAGCATGATGACCATATACAGCCTTGTCGTACTCCTTTTCCTGCTTGGAAGCAGTCTGTTGTTCGATGTTCAGTGCTAATTGTTGTTTTTTGACCTGCATGTAGGTTTCTTAAGAGGCCCATCAGGTGGTCTGGTATTCCATGTCCTTCAGAATTTTCCACAGTTAGAAGTTGTCATATTGAAGTACTTAGTGTTAGATGACATTATTTTCATTGTGTTGTCATTTTTAAATTATTAAATTCAAGAAAGTTGTGTTTTGTTCTCTCAATTTATCCTGAATTAGTAAATAAGTTAATGTTAGACAAGGACAGTTTATAAATACATTATCTCACACACCAAAATGTTCCATCAATTTGTACATTTAACATAAGCTTTTATTATTATTATTTTTAACGGCATCTATTTGAGTGTAAGATTTTGGCCATATTATGTCACAGTACCTACAATTCTACAACTAAAAATTTTATTTTAAGTTTTAAAAAGTTTTGCTTTCAGCATTATATTTAAAACTGTCACTAGTAAGAATCTATACCCTAATTTATACATGTGCTAAGTCGCTTCAATCATGTCGAACTCTTTGCAACTCTTTGGATCATAGCCTACCAGGATGCTCTGTTCATAAGATTCTCCAGGCAAGAATACTGGGGTAGGTTACCATATACTCCTCAAGGGGATCTTCCCAAACCAGAGATTGAACCCATATCTCTTCCATCTTCTGTAGTGGCAGCTGGGATTTTTACCACTGGTGCCACCGACATTAAAAACCTTATATATAATAAATAGCTTTAATCATTTTCTAGTACAATTTTTATGTAAAAGATCTACTTCCATTTCATGTATATAGAGAGAAAACTATGAAAAGGGCAAATAACCTGCAGTTCACTGAAGTATTATCTTATTGTTTTGTTTGCTACATCTACAAGAGATATTATAGTAAATGACTCAATTATATTTTTTCCAGAAACAGGCTTTATCACTAAAACAAAATCTTTAGTAAAATAACATTGCTAGTGGCAATGTTACATTTATAATTTTAGTTTTTCAATGACAAATGAAAAGAGGTGTGAGGTTTTTTAATTTCTAATTTACTATATATTGTAGGGCATGCACTGATATTTAAATTTAGGATATTTAAAAGGTAAAACTGAAAATTTATCTTATTCTAATATTTATGTATAATCTTTCAGTTTTCTTAATTAGTGATATTCACATGTCTCTTAAAATTCATAGCAAAATAGAGATGCTTAGAATGAAATCAAAGTCTTCCTTCCTCTAATATTCTTTCCTCAAATGTGAGCACATTAAATTTTTGTATTTACTCTTTAAAAATATATTAATACTCATGTAAATACTTTATTTTCTATGTCAATATTGTCACTTAATGATAGTATTTTACATATAAAACTAATTCTATTTCTCATGCTGTCAAATACCCACTTTATTATATCATATGAATATATCATAACCTTTTAAACCAGTTCACTATAAAATCAAGTAGTTTCCATTACATGTTTGTATTTAAATTTTTGACACATATTTTCAACAAAAGCAAATCTTCATGATAAGGATGATACTGAAGTTTTCTTATTCTTATAGTTTTATGACATTTTATAATAAAATGAATATAAACAAATTATATTTTAGAGAAGCAGCTAGGAAATCATAATTCCTATCATATAAAACTGCAAAAACAATATTTTATTTAGCCTTTTCTAGGCTGAGATCTATAATTTAGGAATCTGATGAATTATGAGCACGTGTGGGAACATTTTTCACTCCATGTCTACTATCACAATATGAATGCAAAACAAAATAGGCATCACTTTTGACAGATTCTCCACCTTTCACATCTAAGGTCTTAGTCTTCTGTCACTCAGAAGAGCCAAGGTCAAAGAGATCCATGGTAGTTCACCTTGGATACAGACTTGACCATCAAAATGAAAGCTGTAATACAAAGCTGAACATTTGTCAAAGGTTGACGAACATGTGTCCCACATTAACATTTAAATCTGCACGCAGAGCACATAAAAATTGGTGAAATTTAAGAAAGTGATTTGCCAAAGAGAAAAATTATGGTAATTAGTTTAAAAGTGAAAGTTACTCATTTCAAAAATTTGAAATATCAGTGATCCAGATGATAGAAATGGGACATCAGCACACATTTCCAAAATTATAGTTTTAATAAAATAAATTTAAAAATGCTTCAGCTTATTCTCAAGCTACTTTGTAAGATTGTTCTTTTTGTCTACAAAGGAGGGTAAAATATCCAAATAGAAAAATAAAAAAATTAAGCTTCATCAGGAAAAGGTTTAATTCGGTAATGCATAGTTCCTTGTGATGGAGAAAATGTCAGTGTAATCAGGGTGAGTGTTGAAGTATGTAAAACACAGAAGGGAGTGCTAAAACTTGTATCAGCATAATTGATATTTACTTTAATATATGAAATAAGTAAACTCAGAAATCAGAATATAAGCACAGACCCATTTTGGGAAACTTTTATTTTCTAAGTATCAGTAAGACTATAAATAACATTTATTCATTTCCTTAACTGGAAAAAAGTAATTTTATTTTTTGTAAAATTCTTTGCAAGTAAAATTAATAGTCTTTCACCTAAACATTAATGAAGTAACAAAACAACTTTAACAGTGGAAACAGCAAAGAATATACACTATAAATAATTAAAGTGAACTATACAGTTCATGTAATTCTCCAGGCCAGAATACTGGAATGGGCTTTTCCCTTCTCCAGGGAAATCTTCCCAATCCAGGGATCAAACCCAGGTCTCCAGCATTACAGGCAGATTCTTTACCAGTTGAGCCACAAGGGAAGCCCAAGAATGTTGGATTGGGTAGCCTGTCCCTTCTCCAGTGAATCTTCCTGACTCAGGAATAGAATCATAGTCTCCTGAATGCAGGTGGATTCTTTACCAACTGAGCTATGAGGGAAGCCCCTTAGAGTTGATAATTAGGGACGAATACATAGTGAAGTTTGAATTTAATTTCATATAAAACAAATATTTTCAAAGAGTTACTGTATTTTGGAATGTATTATTTTGGTTCTCAAATTTTACTAAGCTTTTTATATAACTGTTTGCTCTTTTGATACGGAATATGTATTTCAGAAACAGCAAAGTTCTTACTAATATTTAACTGCATCAGCTAATAGTAAGCATTGGAAAGGTAACAGCCACTCTCATTTTTACCAAGAACTTGTTAATTTAAATATAGTTTAAATAGTGTATCTTTTTATTTTTAGGAAAATGGGAAACTTACCTAAAAATATGGAGAAATGGAAGAATAAAAATTCCTTGTTTTTTTAAAATCACATCAAATCACTGACAGCATGTTTAGCATCCTCTTGTAGAAGAAATTCTCATTTAAAAATTACTTGGTGTCTAAGGAGAGTTATGTTCTACAATATATTAAAATTTTACAGACTAATATTTTGCCAAAAGATGAACATNTATTTTTAGGAAAATGGGAAACTTACCTAAAAATATGGAGAAATGGAAGAATAAAAATTCCTTGTTTTTTTAAAATCACATCAAATCACTGACAGCATGTTTAGCATCCTCTTGTAGAAGAAATTCTCATTTAAAAATTACTTGGTGTCTAAGGAGAGTTATGTTCTACAATATATTAAAATTTTACAGACTAATATTTTGCCAAAAGATGAACATCCCTAATTCTAAATATTCCTAATACTGAGTATTAAATTTTAAGAAATATAAGCAACTGGTTATACTCATATTATTATAGCAGATTTTCTCTTATTCATGTTTTAATTATGTCCTATACATGTAAGTTTAAGACATATTGCAAACCAGCTATATAATGCAAGAAATGGGAACAAAGCTTTCATCAACTGATTGAGAGAAAAACATAGAGCTTTACATGCTTGGCTGTGTCTAAGTAAGCCAATTATAGCCAAATTGAAAGCATTTTAAATGTAATGCATGATATAACTTTGAAAGACTATGTGGAGAAATAACATTTATATTAAAATCTGAGATTTGTTTACTGTTTAAACTTAATGAACTGTAGAAATGCAAGGTGGAAGGAAATCTGTGCTTTCAACAATTTTTCTTATGTCAAATTGATCTTCTTGTCTAATACTTTGCTTTTTTCAATATGACTAGAGCATTTACTGTAAATATGAACTCATTCTAAATTTCTGCAGCTGAAGAAGAGAATATTAAAAATATTATTTTTTCCTGTTCATTTGGTGCTTTACTCTAGATTATTTACAAGTTTCTTCTCTCACTACAAATGGGTCATCTTTTCCACCCAATTGCAACTACATTGACAAGTAATGAGCCTTCTAAATCTATTAACAGTTTTTATCTTACCAAAGCTTCAGTACACAGGATTAAGTATTACAAATCTCAGTTTGCATTGGGTCATTCTCAGAAAAAGAGAGCCGCTTTTAATAAATGAAACAAACATGAATATTTTTAGTGATAAAAGTTACAATTGACAAAGAAGATAGACATCATAAAATATCACATGCTTAGCAAGGAAACAAAGATACATAAAGCAAAAATCAGAAGCAATATAAGAGAAAAAATATATATATAATCATAGTGAGACATATTAACATTTCTTTGAGGATATCAAGTGCAGAAAAAAGAAGCATCTTGAATTGATGTCATTAATAATTTAAATATAATAGATTTCTATTAATTATATATCCTACAAAATGAATTTAAAATTTTATATCTCAAATGTTATTAGATGTCCATAGGACACTTAGAAAAACTGGCAAAAAGATAAACATTACTAAATTTCTTTTTATGATTCAGTTATACATAATCACATATTATTTTTGAAATTATTTTCCATTCTAGGTTTTTACAAGATATTGACTATCCCTGTGCTAAACAGTAAACCTTTGTTGCTTGTTGGGTATCTTTTTCTTTTAAATTAGAAATCTAGTATTTTACTTATATGAAGTCAAACAAATAGAATCAGAATGTCATAATTTTTTTAAGCAAAAATTCATGCTTTCTAAAATATATGTATTACACATATTTATATATGTACAAGAGATTTTTTACTATGCTTGATAAAGGCTTGAGAAAGAACGTCAGAATATAAACTGGATGAAATGGTAGCACTAAATATGAACAGAAAGAGTGAAACAAACTAGATAAAAGTAAAAGATGCTCATACAGTCCAGTTGTTTTTAAACATGGCTGTTCATTAGAATCATATCTTGAGTTCTGGTGAAATAAAAGCAATACCTGGGCATTTTTATTTTTCAAAGAAAAAAAAAGTTCCAAGATAATTCTGATATGCATCTGGATTTTAAAAAGTGATAACATGTTTTTCTTTTTTTTTCTGTTTTGCTTTTTTTTTTTATTTTTTTTTTAATTTTTATTTTTTAATTTGTTTTGCTTTACAATACTGTACTCATTTTGCCATACATTGNGCCAAAAAATGCTAAAGGATCTTCTCTAGACAGGAAACACAAAAAGTGTGTATAAACTTGAACCCAAAACAATAAAGTAAATGCCAAAGGGATCATACTTATCAATAATTACCTTAAACATAAATGGGTTGAATGCCCCAACCAAAAGACAAAGACTGGCTGAATGGATGAAAAAACAAGACTCCTACATATGTTGTCTACAAGAGAACCACCTCAAAACAGAAGTGAAGGTCTGGAAAAAGATATTCCACACAAATAGAGAGCAAAAGAAAGCAGGAGTAGCAATACTCATATCTGATGAAATAGACTTTAAAACAAAGGGTGTGAAAAGAGACAAAGATGGACACTATATAATGATCAAAGGATCAATCAAGGAAGATATAACAATTATAAATATATATGCACCCAACACAGGAGCACCACTNTTCCACACAAATAGAGAGCAAAAGAAAGCAGGAGTAGCAATACTCATATCTGATGAAATAGACTTTAAAACAAAGGGTGTGAAAAGAGACAAAGATGGACACTATATAATGATCAAAGGATCAATCAAGGAAGATATAACAATTATAAATATATATGCACCCAACACAGGAGCACCACTATATGTAAAACAAATGCTAACAAGTATGAAAGGGGAAATTAACAATAACACAATAATAGTGGGAGACTTTAATACCCCACTCACACCAATGGATAGATCAACTAAACAGAAAATTAACAAGGAAACACAAACTTTAAATGATACAATAGACCAGTTAGACCTAATTGATATCTATAGGACATTTCACCCCAAAACAATAAATTTCACCTTTTTCTCAAGCACTCACAGAACCTTCTCCAGGACAGATCACATCCTGGGCCATAAATCTAGTCTTGGTAAATTCAAAAAATTGAAATCATTCCAAGCATCTTTTCTGATCACAATGCAGTAAGATCAGATCTCAATTACAGGAGAAAAACTATTAAAAATTCCAACTTATGGAGGCTGAACAACACACTGCTGAATAACCTACAAATCACTGAAGAAATCAAAAAAGAAATCAAAATATGCATAGAAACGAATGTAAATGAAAACACAACAACCCAAAACCTGTGGGAAACTGTAAAAGCAGTGCTAAGGGGAAGGTTCATAGCAATACAGGCTTACCTCAAGAAAAAATTCAAATAAATAACTTAACTCTACACCTAAAGCAACTAGAAGAGGAAGAAACGAAGAACCCCAGGGTTAGTAGAAGGAAAGAAATCTTTAAAATTAGGGCAGAAATAAATGCAAAAGAAACAAAAGAGACCATAGCAAAAATCAACAAAGCCAAAAGCTGGTTCTTTGAAAGGATACATAAAATTGACAAATCATTAGCCAGACTGATCTAGAAACAAAGGGAGAAAAATAAAATCAATAAAATTAGAAATGAAAATGAAGAGATCACAAAAGACAACACAGAAATGCAAGGATCATAAGAGACTACTATCAGTAATTATCTGCCAATAAAATGGACAACGTGGAAGAAATGGACAAATTCTTAGACAAGTACAACTTTCAAAAACTGAACCAGGAAGAAATAGAAAATCTTAACAGACCCATCACAAGCACAGAAATTGAAACTGTAATCAGAAATCTTCCAGCAAACAGAAGCCCAGGTCCAGATGGCTTCACAGCTGAGTTCTACCAAAAATTTAGAGAAGAACTAACACCTATCCTACTCAAACTCTTCCAGAAAATTGCAGAGGAAGGTAAACTTCCAAACTCATTCTATGAGGCCACCATCACCCTAATACCAAAACCTGACAAAGATGCCACCAAAAAAGAAAACTACAGACCAATATCACTGATGAACTAAGATATGGAATTAATATGGCTCCAAATATGACCCTTTTTTCCTGCTTTTGTTAACCTGAAATTATTTTGAAGTACATTTTAAGAAATAATGTCCCTATATGATTTTAAACTTCCAAAATATTTACTATCTAAAGGGGGCACAAAAAGTATTCTGTCTACCATAAATACTCAAGACATTCTTTAGGTAACTTCAAACTATGACCCAGAGGCCAAATGTGATCCAGCTGTTGTTTTTATAAAGTTTACTGGACCATATCCATAACCATTCCTTGTATTATCTGTGGTGGTTTTCTCACTATAATAGGTGAGTTGAATAGTTGCAGGGATCATACAATCCTAAAAGCCTAAACTATTTACCACCTGTAACTTAGAACTAAGATGTTTTCTGACTCCTACTGGACCTCTTGAAATAATTTATATTTGATCCAATTATAAGAAGGTCTTCCCAAAGCACACATACAGCTAATACATGTGTCCAAATATTTTGACACGAATACATGTACACACACGTGCGCGCGCACGCACACACACACACACACATATACATTTATGTACAATATTTTTAGATAATCTGCCCACAAACAACAGTTTTTAGCATGACAAAACAAATCTTTAGCATCTTTTAACAGTATTGAAGATGAAAGCCATATGAGATCCATCTTTGGATGGGTGACACAGAAGGGTTGCCTTCAGTTCAGTTCAGTCGCTCAGTCATGTCCGACTCTTTGTGATCCCATGAATTGCAGCACACCAGGCCTTCCCTGTCCACCACCAACTCCCAGAGTTCATTCAGACTCACGCCCATCGAGTCAGTGATGCCATCCAGCCATCTCATACTCTGTCGTCCCCTTCTCTTCCTGCCCCCAATCCCTCCCAGCATCAGTCTTTTCCAATGAGTCAACTCTTCGCATGAGGTGGCCAAAGTACTGGAGCTTCAGCTTCAGCATCATTCCTTCCAAAGAAATCCCAGGGCCCAGCTCCTTCGGAATGGACTGGTTGGTTCTTCTTGCAGTCCAAAGAACTCTCAAGAGTCTTCTCCAACAGCACAGTTCAAAAGCATCAATTCTTTGGTGCTCAGCCTTCTTCACAGTCCAACTCTCATATCCATACATGACTACTGGAAAAACCATAGCCTTGACTAAACGGACCTTAGTCGGCAAAGTAATATCCTGCTTTTGAATATGCTATCTAGGTTGGTCATAACTTTTCTTCAAAGGAGTAAGCATCGTTTGATTTCATGGCTGCAGTCACCATCTGCAGTGATTTTGGAGCCCAGAAAAATAAAGTCTGACACTGTTTGCACTGTTTCCCCATCTATTTCCCATGAAGTGATGGGACTGGATGCCATTATCTTCATTTTCTGAATGTTGAGCTTTAAGCCAACTTTTTCCACTCTCTTCTTTCACTTTCATAAAGAGGTTCTTTAGTTCCTCTTCACTTTCTGCCATCAGGGTGGCGTCATCTGCACATCTGAGGTTATTGATATTTCTCCCAGCAATCTTGATTCCAGCTTGATATTTGATCAATATAAGAGAGAATTAGATAATTTGTCCTACAATTACACTTTCTAAATAGACATCGTGTTAATCTAGGATGGTAGGAAAAGGAATAATGAAATAAGGGAGAATATAAAACCAAGATGGAGTAATGGAGCCTAAAACCTAAACACTAAGAATGCCTTTCAGCCTGAAAAATCTTTTTTTAATGGACATGATATATGCATTAATGGTCTCCAGTTGTATATCAGACAACAAAGGGCTATAATCATTGGATAGGTTAAAAAAAAGGAGGGGGGGGGGGACATGAATCCAACACTTTTCACATCTTTCCTATAGAAAGTTTTCTGATTGTTGCACAGGAAGGACAAACATAGGCAAGTTCAACAGTCTGCATGAGATGTGAGATGGGCTTTTATGAAGGTTAAAGCAGCTAGAAGTGTAGTATTGGCAGGGAGATAACTGCCCCAGAGAGAGCTCTGCATAGCTTTGAAGATTCCCTTTTTAGTATTCAGCTGAATACTTGATCAGCTCATATATACAAAGCAACTACTCAAGAATAGCGGGAAAACAAACTGATAATTAGAGGGAAAACTAAAACTCCTGGAATTTACCAAAAGCAGTGACTTACCATTAGCCAGAGTAGAAACCCTTCTCACAATTTGTTAACATTGGGTAAAGTATTCAGAAGAGTTTAGTTAAACAGTAGAGAAAAAATAGCCCTAGACCAAACACTGCATTGGTCCAGCCTAAAAATGCTTTTAAGTAAGACTCTGAAGAATCAGCACTTTTTCAATTTATTCAATTTAGTCCCAGAACAAAGTTCCAAATATTTAAACAAATGCAATAATAGAGTCCAACAAAGTAAAATTCACAATATCTGACAGCTAAAACAAAATTATCAGACATCATAAAAGTAGGACAACTCATAAAACAAACAAAATCCATCATTTGAAAATTACCCAGAACTGAACTTATGAGAATTAATAGCCACTGACACTAAAGTGAAAGTGAAAGTGAAGTTGCTCAGTGGTGTCCAGCTCTTTGCTAACCCTTGGACTGTAGCCCACCAGACACCTCTGTCCATGGGATTCTTCAGGCAAGAATACTGGAGTGGGTTGCCTTTTCCTTCTCCAGCCACTGACACTAAAGCAGTTGTTAAAACTATTTTGCATGTTGAAAAGTTAGAGGAAATGCTGGACATGCTAAATAGCAACACAGTAATTATGGATAAAAATTTCAAAGTGATAGTGAAAGTTGCTCAATCATGTCCAACTCTTTGTGACTCCATGGATTATATAGTCCATGGAATTCTCCAGGCCAGAATACTGGAGCGGGTAACCTTTCCCTTCTCCAAGGAATCTTCCCAACCAGAGACTGAACCCATGTCTCTCACATTGCAGGCAGATTCTTTACCAGTTGAGCCACAAGGGAAGGCCAATTATGGATAACAATTCAAATATTTAGAGATTACAATTATAATGCTGGAGTTTTAAAAAATACTCTAATTGGGATTAATGACAATTGAATATTAAATAAGAAAGTAATCAGTGACTCGAAGGCAGTGGAATAGGTTACCCAAAATGGAACACAGAAAAAGATGGAAGAAAGGAGAGAACTGAAAGTTGGGCAGATGCAGAAAACTGTTCAAATAATTGACCAACTTCCCCCCCCAAACTTCACGAAAAGTAAAAATCTACAGACTGAAAAGCTAAATTAGTCATGAACACACACACAAAAATAAACCAAAAGGCACACTATAATGCAATTAGTTAAAATCAGTAAGGAAGATAAAATCTGATAGTTTTCAGTGCTCAGTTCTCAAATAGCATCCCTGATTAAATGTATTTCCAGTTGTTGTTGTTGTTTTTCTTAATTTCTCTAAGAGTTCACTACTATTGTATGATCTTTATACACTGATTCTGCAGCCTATGCATGCTAAGTCACTTCAGTCGTGTTGAACTCTTTGCAACCCTATAGACTGTAGGTTCCAGGTTCCTCTGTCCATGGGATTCTCCAGAAAAGGATATTGGAGGGGTTGCTGGTGCCCTCCTCCAGGAGATCTTTCTGACCCAATTGAAATCTCATCTCCTGCATTTGTATCCTGTACCTTTATTGAGTTTATTAGTTATAGTAATATGTTGTGGAGTCTTTAGGGTTTTGTATATATATCATCTGCAAATAGTGACAGTTATATTTTTTCCTTAGCAAGTTAGATGCCTTTTATTTCTTTTTCTTGCCTAATTGCTCTGACTATAATTTTCAATGCTGAGTTGAATAAAAGTGACAGGAATGAAAAGATCAATGATGTTATTGATCTTAGATGAAAAGGCTTTATTTTTCAACATGAAGAATGATGTTAGGTGTGAGCCTGTTATATTTGGCTTTTCTTAAGTTGAGATTATATTGCCTCTACATTCACTTTGTATCAAGTTTTTATCATAAATGAATGTTGAATTTTGTCAGGTGTTTTAAAAAAAAAAATCAGAGTTATATATACATATGAGGTCTTCCCTCATGGATCAGTGGTAAAAATTTCACCTGCCAATGCAAGAGACACAGTTTCAATCCATGGGTTGGGAAGATTCCCTGGGGAAGGAAATGGAAACCCACTCCAGTATTCTTGCCTGGGAAATTCCATGGATAGAAGAGCCTGGAGGGCTATAGTCCATGGGATCTTAAAAGAGTCAGACATGACTTAGTGATTAAACAATGGCAACACACACACACACATATATTTATTTATTTTCATATTATTTTCCATTATAGGTTATTATAAGATATTGAATATAATCCTCTGTGCTACATAGTAGTGTCTTTTTATTTTATATATAGTAGTTTATATCTTCTAATCGAAAACTCCTAATTTATCCCCTCACTTCCCTTTTCCCCTTTAGTAATCAAAAGTTTTTCTATGTCTCTGTGTCTATTTCTGTTTTGTCAAGAAGTTAATTTGTATCAAATTTTCCATTGCAAACATAAATGATATCATATGGTATTTGTCTTTATTTATTTACTTCACCTGATATCACAATCTCTGGTTTTATCCATGCTGCTACAAATGGTATTATTTCTTTCTTTTATATGACTCTGAAATATTCCATTGCATCTATGTGCCAGGTCTTTATACATTCATCTGTTGATGACCATTTATATTCCTTCCATGTCTTTCCTATTTTAAATAGTGTTGCTATGAAAATGGGTGCATGTATCCTTTCAAATTAAGAGTTTGCTCTGGCTATTTGACAAGAATTGGGATTTCTGATGTACCCCAAATACAAAAAAGAAATGAATCACCAGTCCAGGTTCGATGCATGATACAGGATACTTCAGGCTGGTGCACTGGGATGACCCAGAGGGATGGTACAGTGAGGGAGGTGGGAGAGGGGTTCAGGATGGGGAACACATGTACACCCATGGTGGATTCATGTTGATGTATGGCAAAACCAATACAATATTGTAAAGTAATTAGCCTCCAATTAAAATAAATAAATTTAAATTAAAAATAACAAAAAAATTCCATATCCGAGGCTTTTGGACAATTTCAGGGAAATCATTTCCTTTAAAGAACAAAGTCCACTTGACAATTTTAAATTAGTTTTTTTGTGCAATTTCTTGTTCACTCAGACAGATCCTGAGTGATGCTATTACTAAAAACTGTCCTATCTGCTTCCTTATTTTTTCTCTTTCAACTGTGTTTCCCTGGCATGTAGACATAAAGTTTAGGAGATTTATGACAAGTAATTCCTAACAAGTTGAGTAAACACACTTAACAAAATGTACTGAAACATTTTAGAAAATCTTGAATATTTGTAATAATGTTTAAGTCTTGCTGGAGCCAGAATTAAAACCTGAGATGTATCAATTAGACAGGATATCAGAATAAGCTTTTTAAAAGAACTTATTGAAAATTATGTAGTATTTATATGTGTGAATATTCTTATTGGTCAATTTCCTTAGTTCCTCAAGTAGCAGCTATTCATTTGACACCATTTTTCTTTTTTGGATATGACCAGTGTGGTACTGCTTGTGGATTGGAGAATCAGTGATAATAAGATATTGATATTGTAATAAGATATAAATATTGTAAGGCATTTGTTACAGCATTATTTAGAGAAATGGACTGGCATTTTTTTTTGAACCCATTTCCAAAGCCTGTGGTACCATCACAGGTGTATATCCTTGTTGCAACCTGCTGGACATCATTACCATGGGAAAAAAGAATGAAAAATGATTCAAAAATAGCAAAGAAAAGCTGCAAATAGTGATAAATTATTACTGATTTATATGGCAAAAATAATACAAGGAAGTCTAATGATAATTCTTTTTAAAATTAATTCATTTGTTATTGAAGGATATTTGCTTTACAAAATTTTGTTGTTTTCCGTCCAACATTAACATGAATCCGTCATAGGTGCACTCACCTCCCCTCCCTTCTGAACCTTGCCTATTTCCCTCTCCATCCCATTCTTCTAGATTGTTATAGAGCCCTTAGTTGAGTTTCCTGAGTCATACAGAAAATTCCCATTGGCTATCTATTTTACATAAGGTATTATAAGTTTCCATGTTATTCTCTCCATACATCTCACCTTCTCTCTCTTTCTCTCCTCCCATGTCCATAAGTCTGTTCTCTATGTATGTATCTCCAATGCTGCCCTGCAAATAAACTCATCAGGACCATCTTTCTATAATCCATATATACGTATTAGTATATGATCTTTATATTTCTCTTTCTGACTTATTTCAATCTGTATAAAAGGCTCTAGGTTCATCCAACTCATTAGAACTGACTCAAATGCACTCTTTTTAAGGTTGAGTAATATTCCATTATATATACATACTGTTGCTTCTTTATCCACTCATCTGTTGATGGACATCTAAGTTATTTCCATATTCTAGCTATTGTAAATAGCCCTGGAATGAACTTTGGGGTACATGTGTCTTTTTCAATTTTGGTTTCCTCAGGGTATATGCCTAGCAGTGGCATTGCTGGGTCATATCATGGTTTTATTCCTAGTTTTTTTTAAGGAATCTCCATACTCATCTTCCATAGTGGCTATATCAATTTGCATTCCCACTACCAATGCAAGAGGATTCCCTTTTCTCTACACCCTATTCAGGATTTATTATTGTTAGACTTTTTGATGATGGCTGTTCTGATTGCTATAAGGTGATGCCTCATTGTAGTTTTGATTTGCATTTCCCTAATAATGAGATGGCTGGATAGCGTCACTGACTGGATGGGCATGAGTCTGAGTGAACTCCGGTAGTTGGTGATGGACAGGGAGGCCTGGCGTGCTGTGATTCATGGGGTCGCAAAGAGTAGGACATGAATGAGTGACTGAACTGAACTGAATAATGAGTGAACCACATTCCCTGGTGGCTCAGACAGAAAAACATCTGCCCAGTGCGGGAGTCCTGGGTTGGGAAGATCCCCTGGAGAAGGAAATGATGAGTGAAATTGAGCATCTTTTTCATGTGTTTGTTAGCCATATGTATGTCTTCTTTGAAAAAATGTCTGTTTAGGTCCTTTGCCCACTATTTCATTGGGTTGTTTGTGGTATTGAGTTTTTCTGGTATTGAGTTATATGAGCTGTTTGTATATTTTGGAAATTGATTCTTTGTCATTTGTTTCCTTTGCTTTTATTTTTTTCTGATTCTGAGAGCTGTCTTTTCACCTTGTTTGTAATTTCCTTTGCTGTGCAAAACTTTTAAGTTTAACTATGTCCCACTTGTTTATTTTTGTCTTTATTTCCACTACTCTAGGAGATGGGCCATAGAGGATCTGGCTTTAATATATGTCGAGTGTTTTGCCTATGTTTTACTCTGAGAGTTTTAGAGTTTCTGGTCTTATAATTAGATCTGTAATCCATTTTGAGTTTATATTTGTGTAGGGTGTTAGGATGTGTTCTAATTTCATTCTTTTACATGTAGCTGTCCAGTTTTCCCAGCACCAATTATTGAAGAGGCTATCTTTGCACCATTGTATAGTCTTGCCACCTTTGTGAAAAATAAAGTATCCATAGATGTGTGAGTTTATCTCTGGGTTCTCTATCTTGTTCCATTGGTCTATATTTCTGTTTTTGTGCCAGTAGCATACTGTCTTGATGATTGTAGCTTTGTAGTAGAGTCTGGAGTCTGGGAGCTTGATTCCCCCAGTTCCATTCTTCATTCTCAAGACAGCTTTGGCTATCTGGGATCTTTTGTATTTCCATATAAATTGTGAAAATTTTTTGTTCTAGTTTTGTGAAAAATGCCACTGGTAGTTTGAATGGGATCAAACTTAATGTAGATTACATTTGGTAGTATAGTCATTTTCACAAGATTAATTCTTCCTACTTAGGAACATGGAATATCTCTCCATCTGTTTATTTCATCTTTGATTTCTTTCATCAGGGTCTTATAATTTTCTGTGTACAGTTCTTTTGTCTCCTTAGGTAAGTTTATTCCTAGATATGTTTTTCTTCTTGTTGCAATGATGAATGGCATTGATTCCTTAATTTCTCTTTCTATACAGGTATGCAAGTAATTTCTGTGTAATGACATTGTATCCTGTGACTTTGCTAAATTCAATGATTAGCTCTAGTAATTTCCTGATAGTTTCTTTTGGGTTTTACATGAATAGTATCATGTCATCTGCAAACAGTGAATGTTTTACTTCTTTTCTTATCTGGATTCATTTCATTTCATTTTCTTCTCTAATTTCCATAGCTAGGACTTCCAAAACTATGTTGCATAATAGTGGTGAGAATGGACACCTTTGTCTTCTTCTCGATCTTAGAGGAATGTTTTCAGTGTTTCACCATTGAGAATAATGTTTGCTGTGAGCTTATCAGATATGACCTTTACTATGTTAGGGTAGGTTCCTTCTGTGCCCATTTTTTGAAGTTTTTTATCATAAATGGGTGCTGAATGTTGTCAAAGGCTTTTTATGCCTCTGTTGAGATGATCATATGGGTTTTATCTTTCAGCTCTTTAATTTAGTGTATCACATTGATTTTGCATTTATTGAAGAATTCTTGTATCCCTGGAATAAACCCAACTTGATCATGGTATATGAGCTTTTTAATGTGTTGTTGAATTCTGTTTGCTAAAAATTTGTTGAGAATTTTTGCATCTATGTTCATAAGTGCTACTGGTCTATAATTTTATTTTTGTGTGTTGTATTTGCCTGGTTTTATATCAGGGTGATTGTGGCCTCATATAATGAGTTTGGAAGTGTTCCTTCCTCTAAAATTTTTTGGAAGGGTTCAGAAACATAGGCTTTAGCTCTTCTCTGAATGTTTGATGGAATTCCCATGTGAATCCATCTGGCCCTGGGCTTTTGTTTTATGGGAAATTTTTGATCATAGTTTTGATTTCAGTGTTTGCAACTGGCTTGTTCATAATTTCTATTTCTCCCTTGTTCAGTCATGGGAGGTTGGAATTTTTTTAAGAATCTGTCCATTTTCTCTAGGTTGTCCATTTTACTAGCATATACTTGCTCATAATATTGCCTTGTGATCCCTTGTACTTCCATGTCTTTTTGTACTAACCTCTCATTTTTCATTTTTAATTTTGCTTAATTTTTTTTATCTCCCTTTTTTTCCCTGACGGGTCTGGCTAGAGGTTTGTCAATTTTGTTTATCTTCTCAAAGGACCAGCTTTAATTGTGTTAATCTTTACTATTATTTCTTTCACTTGTTTTTCATTTATATCTGCTCTGATGTTTATGATTTCTTTCTTTCTGCTGACTTTGGGTTTTTTTTGTTTTTCTTTTGTCAAATGGTTTAGATGTAGAGTTAGGTTGTCTACAAGGCTTTTCTTATTTCTTGAAGTAGAATTGTATTTCTATCAACTTATCTCTTAGAAATACTTTTCCTGAATCCCATAAATTTTGAGTTGTTGTGTTTTCATTGTCATTTGTTTCTAGGAATCTTTTGATTTCCCATATTCTTCAGTAAAGTCTGCATTATTTAGTAATGTATTGTTTAATCTCCATGTGTTTGTGTTTTTTGCAGTTTTGTTTCTGTAGTTGATATCTAGTCTTATAGCATTGTGATCAGAGAAGATACTTGGTATGATTTCAATTTTCTTAAATTTACTGAGGCTTGATTTATGGCCCAAGATGTGGTCTATCCTGGAGAATGTTCCATGTGCACTTGAGAAAAAAAGTGTATTCCTCTGCATTTGGATGGAAACTCCTGAAAATATCGAATAGGTCCATTTGGTCTAATGTTTTATTTAAAGTTTGTGTTTTCTTATTGATTCTCTCTTTTCATGATCTGTTCATTGGTATAAGTGGAGTGTTAAAGTCCCTTACTATTATTTTGTTACTGTCAATTTCTCCTTTTATGCCTGTTAGTGTTTGCCTTGTGTATTATTTTTACTATCATTATTCTGAATTCTCTTTCAAGTAGATTGCTTATTTCCTCTTCATTTATTTGGTCTTGTGAGTTTCTACCTTGTTCTTTCATTTGTGCTGTATTTCTGTCTTTATTTTATTTTATTTTTGTAAAACGTGCTCTGTTTGAGGTCTCCTATTCCTAGGCCTTAGGGTTATATTCCTTCTTCATTTTGGTTTTTGCCTTTGGAGGGAAAGGTTTGTTGAGAGGTTTGTGTTGACTTCTTGTTGGGGGTGGCTTGTGCCTATGTTCTACTGGGAGGAGATCAAGCAGATCAAGTAGGTAGTTACAGAAATAATGGGACACATACACACACTTCCACGCACACAGTTATAAGCAAAGTATTCTAAAGAAAAGAGTACAGGAGATTGACTTGGTGAACAAGGGAAACCAAACGTGATAATCAGCCAATTAAATCAGAGCTTAGTTCAGTTCAGTTCAGTTTCTCAGTTGTGTCCAACTCTTTGTGACCCCACGAATCACAGCATGCCATGCCTCGCTGTCTCCCGGAGTTCGTGTAAACTCATGTCCATCGAGTCAGTGATGCCATCCAGCCATCTCATAATCAGAGCTAGCTAATGCTCAATCTTGAAAATTGAGCCTGAGTGCCAACTGGGGAATATAGCAAAGAGAGTTCAACAATTTAACTTACATGGTAAAAAAAAGAAAGAGTGGAAGAAAAAAGAGAATTAAAAAAAAAAAGAGAGAAGGGAGAGAAAAGGAAAGGGTGGAAAAGAAGGTAAAAAAAAAAGAGAAAATAGAAAAGCAAAGATAAATAGACATATTTTAAAAAGATGCATATATACTCAGGAATAGCTACAGCTGGTAAAGAACCATAAGAAAATCAGTCAAATATATAAAAAACAAAATTAGAAGAACAACACACACACACACACACACACACACACACAAAGGTGAAAAAGAAAAAAAAAATCTTAAAAGTAATTTTTCTTTTTAACAAGAAAAGGAGGAAAACTCCGCAGCACCACAAAAGGCCAATGTGAAGGTATAAATATGTAGGGGGAATAAACAGAGTGATTTATAAGGAAAAAAATTTCTCAAGGTCATAGTTTTTAGTTGTGGAGACTGCCCCCATGGATGGGTTGGATTAGTGTCCTGTGATGTTTTCCTGTTTGGGGGAGCTTATGCCCATGTTCTTGTTGATGAAGCTGGGTCTTCTCTCTCTGAAAGGCAGTGCTGTGTTCAGCAGTACATTTTGGGGTGTCTATGGGTTCAGTATGTCTTTGGACAATCTGTCTGGCTTTGGCATTTCTAGACATGTCTATTTCTGCAGCCATGTCAAAGTGGCCCTCTCCATATATCTTCATGGCCACCAGCCCCCTACTTGTCCCTGGAATCTTTGCCAGTGCTTCTGTTTCTGGATCCCACCCTGCACTGCAGGAGGGAGGTTGCTAGGAAGAGGCTTGTGTGGATCTTTCCTCAACTCCAGGACCCTATCCTCTGCATCACAGACTCGTGTGGGCTTCTCCCAGCCCCATGAGCTTGTGCTGTGTGTTGCAGGGCTTTTGCACTTGTTTGCATTTCTGGGGGCTCACTGGCCCATAGTCTATGTCACAGGACTTGTGCATACTTTTTTCAGCTCTCCCTTCCGGCCCTCTGCATTGCGGGGCTTGTGTGTACTTGCCTCAGTTCCTGGGGCCCGCCCTCTGCATTGCGGGGCTTGTGTGCATTTGTCTCGTTTCAGCAGGCCCACCTTCTATGTCATGGAGTTTGTGTGTTCTTCTTTTGGCTCCCTGGGTCTGCCCTATGCGACACACGTTTTGAGTACTATACCTTTCTCAGCATGCCAGCCCGCCCTCTGCAGCATGGGGCTTCTGAGGGTTTCTCTTGGTCCCCTGAGCCCACCATCTGGTTGGGGCCACAGTCTGTGAGCTGTTTATGGGCTGAGAAGTGCAGCTTTCTCGGCCTTCTAAGTCCCTGCTTTGCCTGGTTTTCCAAGATTCTGCAGCACCCCCTTTAGGCCCACCTGTGAGGAAGCTTCCAAGTGCTCAGAAACTCTTTCTGTATCACAACTCACTCCCTCCCATGGGGCACAAGCTCACATACAGAAGTACTCCATCTTTTTCCTTTTTATATCTCCATCCTGTTTCCTACCTCATTCCAGGAAGTTTAGCCTGCCCCTCTGGGGCTTGGGGTCTTCTCCTGTCACCTAGAGGTTCTTTGTAGGAGTTGTTTCACTGATGAGTTGTTTATGTATTTGTGGGGAGGCTGGTGATCTCCCCATCTAACTCATCTACCATCTTCTTCCACTTCCAATAATTCTTGACTTTATTTTAAAATTGTTGATACTTGGACTCTACATCAATTATGACATTTTCTGTCATAATTCTTACTGCGGTATGGTGTACTAGGCACTGGACTAGGCATGAAGAATACAAAGACAAGCATATTCCTTGCCCTTTTGACAAGTGAATTAAGATTAAATTATAGACTACTATGTGCCATGACAGAAGAATACCCAGAATGCTGTGGAATATTAGAAAATGGGTTAAGCAAATCAGATTGAAGGATCAGAAAAAGTTTGAGGGGTTTCCTTGTCTGACTTTTGAAAGAAAATGATCTGCTATGCAAACCAAGAGAAACTTGAGGCGTGACAGAAAATATTTCATGTCAAAAGGTCCAAACAGAATAGTGAACATGATCCATTAATAAAAGTGATTGAGTATGGTTGTAGCATAGATTGTAAGAGCAGTGCTGATGAGCATTAGCACTGAGAAGTAAAAGAAAATCTTGAATGCTTTACATAGAGGTTTAAAACTATTCAGTAGAGATATGCAAAACCACAAATGAATTTAAATAAAATGCTATGAATAGTTTTGTTCTTTTAGAATACTTTCTCGGAATTTTTGAAAACTGAACTTGAATGGTGAGGCTCTTATTACAAGGATATTTCAGCAGTACAAGCAAGATATTACAAGGGCTTGAACTAAAACAGTGTTACTGAGAATAATGAAATAGGAATAGATTTCAAGGACATCTAGGAGGAAAATTAAATAGAATATAGAACAAAGAGTTTGTGTTTAAAGGTATTAACAATAACAGTAACAATAATATCTAAGCATTTTTGTGTGCTGCATATTATAAGTATTTAATCTTCATAAATACTATAATAGTATAAAGCAAGTAATATGTTGTTACACTCAATAAGTTATTATTCAATTTTGGTATGGCTGACTATAACATATATGCTTTTAAACACTATGAAATATTCACTTTTTAATTGAGATATAGTTGATGTACAATATTATATAAGTTAGAGGAGTACAACATAGTGATTCACAATTTTTAAAGGCTATACTCTATTTGTAGTTACTATAGAATATCAATTATATTCCCTGTGTTATGCAGTATATTCTTATAGCTTATTTTCCATATACATAATAATTTGTATCTCTTAATCCCCTAATTCTATCTTATCCCTCCTCCTCTCCCTCTCTCACTGGAAGCCACTAGTTTGTTCTCTTTATCTTTGAATCTGATTTCTTTTTGTTTTGCTTACTAGTTTGTTTTATTTAAGGATTCCATAAGTAAGTGGAACCATGCAATATTTATCTTTCTCTGTCTAATCTATTTTGTAACATAATATTCTTCAAGCCCACCTATGTTGTTAGAAATTGCAAAATTTCATTGTTCTTTATGGCTGAGTAAAATTCCATTGAAAAAATATATAACATATACATAGTATATAAATACATGTATACAATATTCCATCATATATCTATATATTTATGATCACAATATATGCATATACCATATATGTGTGTATGTTTATAAATGTACACACATGACATTCCAATCACTAGTTGATGGTACCTTAGATTCTTGCCAATACTAATTAATGCTGTTATGAACATTGGGGTGCATGTATCTTTGTGAACTAATGTGTTTGTTTTATTTGGATATGTACTAGGGACTGAAATTGCTGAATCATATGGTAATTCTACTTTTAGATTTTTGGGAAACTGCCATTCTGTTTTTCACAATGGCTGAACAAAGTTGCATTCCCAACAGGAGTGTATGATAGTTCCCTTTGCTTACAACTTTGACAACATTTTACATATGTGGTCTTTTTGATGATAGCCACTCTGAGACATGTGATGTGATATCTTATTGTGGTTTTAATTTGCATTTTTCTTATGATTAGAAATGTTGAGAATCTTTTCATGTGCCTGTTGGCTATATGTATGTCTTCATTGGAAAAATGTCTTCCCCTATCAGGTTATTAGTTTTTTCATGTTGAGTTATATAAGCTTCTGCATATTTTGGATGAAGGTGAAAGTTACTCAGTCCTGTCCAACTCTTTGTGACCCCATGGATTATACAGTTTTTGGAATTCTCCAGGCCAGAACACTGGAGTGGGTAGCTTTTTCCCTTCTCCAGTGGGTATACCCAATCCAGAAAGAGAATCAGGGTCTTCTGTATTGTAGGTGGATTCTTTATTAACTGAGCTATTAGGGAAGCACAAGTAGTGAAATAAAATGAGTGGAAAGGGTGAATTTAACTCAGATGATCATAATATCTACTACTGTGGGCAAGAATCCCTTAGAAGAAATGGAGTAGCCCTCATAATCAACAAAAGAATTTGAAATGGAGTAGTTGGATGAGATTTCAAAAATGACAAAATTATCTCTGTTCATTTCCAAGGAAAACCATTTGATATTACAGTAATCCAAGTCTATGCACCAACTAGTAATGCTGTAGAAGCTGAAGTTGAATGGTTCTATGAAGACCTACAAGACATTCTAGAATTAATAGCCGAAAAAGATGTTCTGTTCATTATAGAGGACTGTAATGCAAAAGTAGGAAGCCAGGTGGAGTGATAGGCAAATTTGGCCTTGAGTACAAAACGAAGCAGGGTAAGGGCTAACAAAGTTTTGCCAAGAGAATGCACAGGTCATAGCAAACATCCTCTTCCAAAAACACAAGAGAAAACTTTACACATGGACATCACCCAATGGTTGACACCAAAATCAGATTGATTATATTCTTTGCAGCCAAAGGTGGAGAAGCTATATACAGTCAGCAAAAACAAAACCTGGAAGCTGACTGTGGCTCAGATCATGAACTCCATATTGAAAAATTCAGGCTTAAATTGAAGAAAGTAGGGAAAACCACTAGACAATTCAGTTATGACCTAAATCAAAGCATTTACAATTATAGTGGAAGTGACAATTAGATTTAAGGGATTAGATCTCATAGACAGAGTGCCTGAAAATCAATGGACGGAGGTTTGTGACATTGTAAAGGAGGCAGCAATCAAGACCATCCCCAAGAAAAGAAATGCAAAAAGGCAAAATGGTTAACAGAGGAGGCCTTACAAATAGCTGAGAAAAGAAGAGAAGCTAAAGGCAAAGGAGAAAAGGAAAGATACCCATTTGAATCCAGTGTCCCAAAGAAGAGAAAGAAGAAATAAGAAAGGCTTCCTCAGTGACCATTGCAATGAAATAGAGGAAAACAATAGAATGGAAAAGATTAGAGATCTCCTCAAGAAAGTTAGAGATACCAAAGGGATATTTCATGCAATATAGGCACAATAAATGACAGAAATGTTATGGACCTAAGAGAAGCAAGTGATACTTAGATGCCACGAATACACAGACGTATTATAGAAAAAATATCCACATGATCCAGATAACCAGGATGATGTGATCACTCACCTAGAGCCAAACATCCTGGAATTTGAAGCTAGGTGGTCCTTATGAAGCATCACTATGAATAAAGTTAGTGGAGGTGATGGAATTCCAGTTGAGCTGTTTCAAATCCTGAAAGATGATGCTGTGAGAGTGCTGCACTCAATATGCCAGCAAATTTGGAAATCTCAGCAGTGGCCACAGGACTAGAAAAGATCAATCTTCATTTCAATCCCAAATAAAGGCAATGCCAAAGAATGCTCAAACTACCACACATTTGCCTTCACTTCACATACTAGCAAAGTAATGTGCAAAATTCTCCAAGCTAGGCATCAACAGTAGATGAATGGTGAACTACAAGATGTTCAAGCTGGATTTTAAAAAGGCAGAGGAACCAGAGATCAAATTGCCAACAGCCACTGGATCATAGACAAAGCAAGAGGGTTCCAGGAAAACATCTACTTCTTTATTGACTATGCCAAAGTCTTTGACTGTGTGGATCATAACAAACTATGGGAAATTCTTTAAGAGATGGGAATACCAGACCACCTGACCTGCCTCCTGAGAAACCATATGCATATCAAGAAGCAACAGTTAGAACTGGACATGGAACAGCAGACTGGTTCTGAGGAGAAAAAGTTAAATTTTAAAGCAGTCTTTTGTTCTGTTTCTTAGGGCTAGTTATGACTCATGCTAAAGGAACCTACCTCCTATCTGATGAATTATAGTCTAGTTTCCTGGCCCGGACAGAGACCCTTTGGGTGATTGTTTCTCTGTTAATCTTTTCTAAAAAATTGGCTAACCGCCGCAAGGTGTAAGGTGGCCGGTCAGCCGTTTCAGCCTGATAACTTCCAGACCTATCTCTGTAAAGGTCAGGCTGAGCCCACCAATCAGTTTTGCTGAGATTGTCTTCACCCCACCTATACTTGCTTGTAGCTTTTGTGTATAAAAACTGCTCTATAACTGAGATTGGGGTTCGCTCCTTTCAGGGAAGATCGAACCCCAGCGCGCTGGTTCAATAAATCCTCTTGCTGATTGCATCGAATTCGTGTCTTGGTGATCTGGGGAAGCGGCGTCTCCCGTGAATAGGCCGTTCAGGGCCTAACAGTTCCAAATTGGGAAAGGAGTATGTCAAGGCTGCATATTGTCACCCTGGTTATTTAACTTGTATGCAGAGTACTTCATGTGAAATGTCAGGCTGGATGAAACACAAGCTGACATCAATATTCCTGGAAGAAATATCAATAAACTAAGATAAGTAGAAGACACCACCTTTATGGCAGAAAGCAATGAAGAACTAAAGAGCCTCTTGATGAAAGTGAAAAAGGAGAGTGAAAAAGTTGGCTTAAAACTCAACATGCAAAAAAACTAAGTCTGGTCCCATCACCTCATGGCAAATAGCTGGAGAAACAAATAGAAAAAGTGAGAGACTATTTTTTTTGGTTCTCAAATTCCTGCAGATGATGACTGCAGCCATAAAATTAAGACACTTGCTCCTTGGAAGAAAAGATATGACCAACCTAGAGAGCATATTAAAAAGCAGAGACATTACTTCACCAATAGAAATCTGTCTAGGCAAAGCTATGTCTTTTTTTTTTTTTTTTCAGTAGTCATATATGAATGTGAAAGTTGGACTATAAAGAAAGCTGAGCACTGAAGAATTGATGCTTTTAGTGTTGATTCAAGTGCATTCTTTGTAATAGCTGAGTAATATTTCATTGTGCAATATTTAATAGCTGAGTAATATTCCATTCCACAACTTTCTTCCATTTGGCTACCGATGGACATCTAAGTTGCATCCATATCATGCCTATTGTAAACAGTGCTGTTATGAACATTGGGATACATGTCTCTTTCAATTCTGCTTTCCTCTGTGGGTATGCCGAGCAGAGGGAATGCTGGGTGATATGACAGTTTTATTTCCAGTTTAAGGAATTTCCACAATGTTCCCATAGTGGCTGTACTAGTTTGCATTCCCACCTGCCGAAAGCCAGTGTGAGGAATCCCACACTGACTTGTCGCGTGACAAGGTCATGCGACAGGAGATTTTGATGGACAAGGACGAGTCAAATCTCAGGTTTTCCCCCCTGGCATTTCCTGAGCATGTACCCCCCCAAAATAAGAATCTGCCTGCCTTTCCACTCTTCTGACATTCTCTGGAAAAAGTCTACTCAGGGAGTGTTTCAATCCATAAACCCGTCTGATGGCTTTTAGCCTGCCTGCAGGACTCGTACAGCTGCGCATGTAATTGTTCGAGGCCTCCCGGACTGCGGGAGGCACAGGAAGCTTCCAAGGAGTCAAAATCATTAGAATAGGACTGATTAAAGGTTTCATTCGTTGAGCCAATACTTGCTGCCAAATTTTCATATCTTTTATTTGTTGGTATAGTTGATATATAAAAAAAACAAGTAGCAACATTAGATCTTTAAGTTAAGTACCTTCTTTGTTATAACCCACTGCACCTTTGTTCTATAGAGATGTAACTTTAGTGCTTTAAGGAGATGCAGAGTAAAGAAAAAACACTTCCAGAGAAAAGGAGTTTTCTGGTTGATAGACAATTGTCCAGGAAGAGAGCCATAAAAATGTTAACAGGCCTCTTGGCCAAAAGACAATGTAAACTACCTGAGACCTTTTGTATATGGGAAGGTATCCAAAAAGAAAGCCTTGCCTCAATGAGGGTCAAGACTGCTGCCCCTACATAACTCTGCATATTCCATTATGCACAACTTGAGGTATATGAGCTGATTTTAAAAAATAGTTCTTAGAGTCTTGCACTGAGAGTCTTGCACCGATGCTGGGCTTCCCCCGTGTCTCTTCTTTACTCTAATTTCAGGCTGAATTCCCATCTGGGGCATGGAGGCTCGCCATATCTACTTACTTGTCCTGGCTGCTAAGATCCTAAGAGAGAGCCTAGGGCGGGGCACTCTCTGATATTCAAATGGGCGCCTGTGGCCCAACGTAGATGGTGCAAGCTCCTTGTCTAGAACTTTATTGGCTTTCCACATAAACCAAGTTATTCAACCTCTTTTCTCCATCTTAATCTTCCCTCTATACTATTATTTCCTAATCTAATCTTGTATTTCTAAATAAATAATTTTTTTCTCGCCGATGCTGTCCACGCTTCAAATTCCCTAGACGTGCCAGGGCTAGGACCCCAACACCCACCAACAGTGTAAGAGGGTTCCCTTTTCTCCTCACCCTCTCCAGCATTTATTGTTTGTAGACTTTTTGATAGCAGCCATTCTGACCAGCATGAGATGGCACCTATTTGTAGTTTTAATTTGCATTTCTCTGATAACAAATGATGTTGAGCATCTTTTCATGTGTTTGTTAGCCATCTGTACGTCTTCTTTGGAGAAATGGCTGTTTACTTTTTGGACCATTTTTTGATTGGGTCATTTAGTTTTCTGGAATTGAACTACAGGAGCTGCTTGTATATTTTTGAGATTAATTCTTTGTCAGTTGCTTCATTTGCTATTATTTTCTTCCATTCTGAAGGCTATCTTTTCACCTTGTTTATAGTTTCCCTTGTTGTGCAAAAGCTTTTAAGTTGAATTAGGTCTCATTTGTTTATTTTTGCTTTTATTTCCATTACTTTGGGATGTGGGTCATAGAGGACCCTCCTGTGATTTATGTCAGAGAGTGTTTTGCCTATGTTTTCCTCTAAGAGTTTTATAGTTTCTGGTTTTACATTTACATCTTTAATCAATTTTTAATCAATTTTGTGTTTATATTTGTGTATGGTGTTAGAAAGTGTTCTAGTTTCATTTTTTTATAAGTGGTTAACCAGTTTTCCCAGCACCACTTGTTAAAGAGATTGTCTTCAATCCATTGTATATTCTTGCCTCCTTTGTCAAAGATAAAGTGTCCATAGGTGTGTGGATTTATCTCTGGGCTTTCTTTTTTGTTCCATCGATCTATATTTCTATCTTTGTGCCAGTACCATACTGTCTTGATGACTGCAGCTTTGTAGTATAGCCTCAGTCAGGCTGGTTGATTTCTCCAGTTCCATTCTTTCTCAAGATTGCTTTGGCTATTCTAGGTTTTTTGTATTTCCTTAAAAATTGTGAAATTAATTGTTCTATTTCTCTGAAAAATACGGTTGGTAGCTTGATAAGGATTGCATTGAAAATATAGATTGCTTTGGGTAGTATACTTATTTTCACTATATTGATAATTCTGATCCATGAACATGGTATATTTCTCCATCTATTTGTGTCATCTTTGATTTGTTTTATCAGTTTTTTATAGTTTTCTATATATAGGCCTTTTGTTTCTTTAGGTAGATTTATTCCTAAGTATTTTATTCTTTTAGTTGCAGTGGTGAATGGAATTGTTTCCTTAGTTCTCTTTCTGTTTTCTTATTGTTAGAGGTGGATGAAACTGGAGCCTATTAAGCAGAGTGAAGTAAGTCAGAAAGAAAAACACAAATACAATATATTAACACATATATATGGAATTTAAAAAGATGGTAATGATGACCCTATATGTGAGAGATAAAAAGACACATGGATGCAAAGAACAGTCTTTTGGACTCTGTGGGAGAAGGCAAGGATGGGATGATTTGAAAGGATAGCTTTGAAACATTTATTTTATCATATGTGATATAGATTGCCAGTCTAGGTTCTATGATGAGACAGAGTGTTCAGGGCTGGTGAACTGGCATGACCCTGAGGGATGGGATGGGGAGGAAGGTGGGAGTGGGGCTCAGGATGGGGAACACATGTACACCCATGGCTGATTCATGTCAATGTATGGCAAAAACCACTATTATATTGTAAAGTATTTAGCCTTCAATTAAAATAAATAAATTAATTTTAAAACATAAAGAAAAATAAAGAAATTTTTAAAATGTGAAAAAAAAGTGATCTGTAGTGTTGGAGAAGACTCTTGACAGTCCCTTGGACTGGAAGGACATCAATCAATTGAAATCAGTCCTGAATATTCATTGGAAGGATTGATGCTGAAGCTGAAGCTCAAATACTTTGGCTACCTGATGTGAAGAAATAACTCATTGGAAAAGACACTGATGCTGGGGAAGATTGAAGTAAGGAGATGAATGGGACAACAGAGGATGAAATGATTGGATGGCATCACCGACCCAATGGATATGAGTCGAGTAAGCTCCAGGAATTGGTGATGAACAGGGAATCATGGCATGCTGCAATCCAGGGGGCCACAAAGAGTGGGACATGACTGAGAAACTGAACAGAATTGAACTGATCATAATGAGTTTTGTGGATACTGAAAAATCCTTGCATCTCTAGGATAAATTCCACTTGATCATGCTGCATGGTCTTTGTAATGTAACATTGCATTGGTTTACTAATATTTTGTTGATTTTGGCATTTGTGTTTATCAGTGATTCTAGTCTGTAATGTGTGTATATGTGTGTTTGTGTGATATATTTGTTTGGTTTAGTATTGGGATTATGTGGCCTTGTAGAATAAGTTTGGAAGTGTTTCTTACTCTGCAATTTTTTGGAATATTTTGGGAAAGAAAGATGTTAAATGTTCTCTGAATATTTGGTGGAATTCACATATGAAGCCAACTGGTCCTTGACATTCGTTTGCTGGAAGTTTTCAAGTTATTGATTCAATTTCATTACTGCTAACTGGTCTTTTTATATTTTCTTCTTTTCCTGGTTCACTCTTAGGAGACTGTACATTTCTAAGAATTTTCCCATTGTAAGTTGTCCATTTTGTTGCCATATAGTTCTTCACAAAATTTATTTTTTAAAGAAATATTTGTTTTCTATGGGTAATGTTATGTGTACTTTTTGAATGTTAACTTTATTTTAAATATGTTGAGTCTGACACGCATATGATACAATAATGACTAAGCACTATAAAATATGTGTAGATTTGTTGAACTGTATAAATCCACACAAATATTTAAAAGGGAGTAAGGACATGTCAGACTTTATTTTCTTTTTGGGCTCCAAATTCACTGCAGATGGTGACTGCAGAAATGAAATTAAAAGACGCTTACTCCTTGGAAGAAAAATTATGACCAACCTAGAGAGCATATTCGAAAGCAGAGACATTGCTTTGCCGACGAAGGTCCGTCTAGTCAAGGCTATGGTTTCTCCTGTGGTCATGTATGGATGTGAGAGTTGGACTGTGAAGAAGGCTGAGTGCCGGAGAATTGATACTTTTGACCTGTGGTGTTGGAGAAGACTCTTGAGAGTCCTTTGGACTGCAAGGAGATCCAACCAGTCCATTCTAAAGGAGATCCACCCTAGGATTTCTTTGGAAGGAACGATGCTGAAGTTGAAGCTCCAGTACTTTGGCCACCTCATGTGAAGAGTTGACTCATTGGAAAAGACTCTGATGCTGGGAAGGATTGGGGGCAGGAGGAGAAGGGGACGACAGAGGATGAGAAGGCTGGATGGCAACACTGACTCGATGGGCGTGAGTCTGAATGAATTTCGCGAGATGATGATGGACAGGGTGGCCTGGCTTGCTGCAATTCATGGGGTCGCAAAGACTCAGACCCGACTGAGTGACTGAACTGAGCTGAACTGAAGGACATGTGGAAAATAGATTATTTGTAGCTTGTCTGGAGAAACTACATGGGAATAACAAGACTGAAGGAAGTGAAATGGAGAAATCAAAACATAATTTCTTGGAAGCAATATAAAGAAAAAGAGTAATGAATGAATGACAGTATAATAGTCTCACCCCTGCTCAGTTATTATTAATAGATGAAATAATGTCATTAAGTATTAAGAGAAGTAAGTCAGACAAAGACAGTTCTCATGATATCACTTAAAATGTAGAATTTTAAAAATAATACAAATGAACTTACGTACAAAAGAAGCAAATTTGCAGATAGAAATCAAACTCATGGTTACTAAAGGTGAGGATATAAATTAGGCATATGATATTAACAGATACACACTACTATGTATAAAATTTAAAAACAAGATGTACTATATAGCACAGGGATCTACATTCACTATTTTATAATAACCAATAATGCAAAAGAGTATACAACCATATATATATATTTCCAAATCACTTTGCTGTACACCTGAAACTTATAAATATTGTAAATCAACTATACTTTAATAAAAAACACTTCAAGTGTGTTAAGGATACAGGATTTAGTTTTCTGAACAAGAGGACAATATTATGCATGATTCCTCAACAAAATATTGAAAGTAATGGGTTATGTAGAGTAGGTATGTGTAATGAATTGTGCTTTTGCATGTCCTTTAAGTGGTACATATGAGTCTCATGAATCAAGCATGATAGAATTTACTTACTGAAATACTTACTTACTTATCTGAAGTACTTTGAATTTTTTACTTTCAAAATTTAAAAATAATTTCTTAAAGAGAAAGAATGCTTCTATTTCTGTGTATAGCTTGTTTATGAGCATTTATTGAATAGGGTTATTTTTAAAATATTAAAAATTAATTGATATATATAACTATGAAGTAAAACATTAAAATATCTATAGGGCTTGCCAAGAGTCAGACAAGACTGAGCGACATCACTTTCACTTTTCACTTTCATGCATTGGAGGAGGAAATGGCAACCCATTCCAGTATTCTTGCCTGGAGAATCCCAGGGACAGAGAAGCCTGGTGGGCTGCTGTCTATGGAGTCGCACAGAGTTGGACACAACTGAAGCAACTTGGAGTCGCACAGAGTTGGACACAACTGAAGCAACTTAGCAGCAGCAGCAACAGCAGGGCTAGAAAGTATCAACATTTTCTTTCACTCATCTTTGTTTCTCTGTGTTTAAATGTAGCTAGCAATGTGTTTTATGCACTTGAGTATAGCTAACTGANACAGAGAAGCCTGGTGGGCTGCTGTCTATGGAGTCGCACAGAGTTGGACACAACTGAAGCAACTTGGAGTCGCACAGAGTTGGACACAACTGAAGCAACTTAGCAGCAGCAGCAACAGCAGGGCTAGAAAGTATCAACATTTTCTTTCACTCATCTTTGTTTCTCTGTGTTTAAATGTAGCTAGCAATGTGTTTTATGCACTTGAGTATAGCTAACTGAATTTCATAATTATACACATGTCCCCAGTGTAGCTTTTTCCTAAGCAATAAGCAAAAACTATTGGTTTTCCTTTCCATGTTTTTATATCATAGGCAGTAAGGGAAGACCAATAAATCACTGGAAACTTCATGTATATATTCTGCATATATATATAGAGAAATATACAGCCAGCTGTCAGAGTTTGTGTAGCTGAGAAGCACAAATGAGCTGACCTACTTTGAAAAAGCAAGAGAGTTTCAGAAAAATATCTATTTCTGCTTTATTGACTATGCCAAAGTCTTTGACTGTGTGAATCACAATAAACTGTGGAAAATT
>SJYA01001165.1:0-56601 GCA_006410615.1 Neotragus moschatus | reverse complement strand
AATCTTCTTTATTTTAAGGTCTATTTTGTCTGAAACGAGGATTGCTACTCCAGGTTTATTTTGCTACCCAATTGCATGGGATATATTTTTCCATCCTCTCACTTTTAGTCTGTATGTGTCTTGAAGTCTGGGTGGGTTTCTTGTAGACAGCATATATGTGGGTCTTGTTTTTGGATCCATTCAGCCAGTCTGTGTCTTTTGGTTGGAGCTTTAATCCATTTACATTTAAAGTAATTATTGATATATATGTTCCTATTGCCATTTTCTTAATTTTGGGGGGTGGATTTTGTAGATTTTTTTCTCCTCTTGTATTTCTTGACTATGTAAGCCCATTTAACATTTGTTATAAAGATTGTTTGGTGGTACTGAATTCTGTTAACTTTTGCTCATCTGAAAGCTTTTTATTTCTCCATCAATTTTGAATGAGATTCTTGCTTGTTACAGTAATCTTGCTTATAAATTTTTCTTTCTCAGTACTTTAAATATATCCTGCCATTTCCTTCTGACCTGCAGAATTTCTGCTGAACGATCAGCTGTTAAGCACATGGAGTTTCTGGTGTACATTACTTGTTGTTCTCCCTTGCTGCTTTTAATATTCTTTATTTGTGTTTAGTCTGTATTAGTTTGATTAGTATGTGTCTTGGCATGTTTCCCCTTGAGTTTATCCTGTATGGGATTCTTTGTGCCTCTTGGACTTGATTGACTATTTCCTTTTCCATGTGGGGCAAATTTTCAACTATAATCTCTTTAAAATTTTTCTCATACCCTTTCTTTTTCTCTTCTTCTGGGACCCCTATAATTCCAATGCTGGTATGTTTCATATGGTCCCAGAGGTCTCTGAGACTGTCAGCTCTTTTCATTCTTTTTACTCTATTCTGCTCTTCAGAAGTTATTTCCACCATTTTATCTTCCAGCTCACTGACTCATTCTTCTGCTTCAGATATTCTGCTATTGATTCCTCTGGAGTATTTTTCATTTCAGTAATTATGTTGTTTATTTCTGTATGTTTATTCTTTAATTCTTCTAGATCTTTCTTAATTGATTCTTTCATTTCCTCCATTTTGTTTTCAAGGATGTTGATCATCTTTATTATCCTTATTCTGAATTATTTTCAGGTAATTTGCCTATTTCCTCTAAATTTATTTGGACATCTGTGTTTCTAGTTTTTTCCTTTATTNATTATGTTGTTTATTTCTGTATGTTTATTCTTTAATTCTTCTAGATCTTTCTTAATTGATTCTTTCATTTCCTCCATTTTGTTTTCAAGGATGTTGATCATCTTTATTATCCTTATTCTGAATTATTTTCAGGTAATTTGCCTATTTCCTCTAAATTTATTTGGACATCTGTGTTTCTAGTTTTTTCCTTTATTTGTGTAGTATTTCTCTACCTCTACATTATGGTTTTTTAAGTTACTGTGTTTGAGGTCTCTTTTCCAAGGCTTAAAGGAAAGTTGAATTCTTTCCTTGAAGAAGATTGATTTCTTTCTTCCTTTTTGTTTCTGCCCTCCTAAGGTATGGCAAAAAGTGAAGAGGAACTAAAAAGCCTCTTGATGAAAATTAAAGAGGACAATGAAAAAGTTGGCTTAAAGCTCAACATTCAGAAAACGAAGATCATGGCATCATGGCATCTGGTCCCATCACTTCATGGGAAATAGACGGGGAAACAGTGTCAGACTTTATTTTTCTGNCACTATGTATGCTCTGGTAGAAGATAGTTAGCCATCTTTTATTTGAACAAATCTACTGTCAGGTAGGTCTGTCTGTATACTTGCATTCTTGAAAAACATAAGCAGATGATTATGAAATACTTCATAAAGAATTCAGAAACAGGTCTGGATATTCTTTTTGTCTTTCTTGTAGGATTAGAATTTCTCAGCATCCTTAGTCAGACACTTTTATGAGAACATTGGCATGATGAATGTATGCTTCTCAGAAAAGTTGTTAGGTTACTTTAGTCTATATCTTTGTAAGAAGAACTTCTGAATTCTAATTTTATTTAGGTATTTTGACTAATGTCCATATAGCCAGTGCTTATTAGTATATACTCAATATATCAAAACAATTATACAAGACAAATATTCTAAGTATGTTCCTGCAGGAAAGGTTACCAGTTTGAGAGTAAAAGTAAATAAATATGTATAAATATTATACATGTTGCAAATGAAAATAGCTCAGGAGTAGAACATTTATTGGTATGTTTGTAATAAATTGGAACACTGTTATATAAACCTATGTTTTCTTATTGCCTGGAATATCCCATAGGTCCTTTTTTTTTTTTTTTAACCTTCTTTGTACTCCAGTTTGAAGTCAAATTCCTGATAAAGGAAACAGAATAAAGCAGTACTGAAGCCACAGTAATGAAGTTTATCTATTTCATTTCTAAAAATTCAACTTAGGTACACAGATATAGGTGACAGACAGACTCTAGAGATAGCCCATTGTCTTTTGCCATATACCTGGGACCAAAATTAGTATTGCTACCATCCTGTGACTATGACCATTCTTAATGACTCTTGCAATGCTTATGGATAAAACTAATTCTCAATTATCACTCTGGTAATTGAGGCTGCATGTTTAGCATAAGTGAAAACCATAGGAGGCCCAAAACTTCATTGTGGCAGAGAACCCCAAAGCCTCCTCACTCTGTCCTTTCTCTTATAACTTGACCTTCATTTTATTCCAAAACCTTGCTTTAATTTGAGCAGATGACTCCACACCTGGAATAGATTCATGAATATACACTAATTTACCAGTATCTTCTTGCCTTTTTTTTTTTTTTAACTTTGAGCTATTACCCCCTTTCTTCCTTTTTGCTTCCCAGTATACAAGCTTTCTTCACATTCTTTCTACATTTGCTTTTTCTTATATTATTCCTAAACAGAGATCGATTTAGAAAGGGAGATATCTGGGCTGTATTTGTGTTTAATCTCTGCTCTGTATACAGACTGTCTTGTAAAGGAAACAGCTTTGTCCTAATAAACAGTGTATCTCCAGAGCCCAGCACAGTATCTAGCACCCAGTAGGCATTTGGTACATATTTGCTGTTGAATGAGTATAACTGTTTGTGATTTCATTACAATTTGAACTTCCAGATAACAAAGGCTGTTTCTTGAGTCCATTCCCTAAGGGGTGTGTCTGAGAATTGCACCAGGATCTGATGCATGGTGCATCTTGAGAGGAAATAATTGGCTATGATTGTTGTTGCCCTTAAAGCAATAACCACAAAAGTGCTTGGTAATGCTTAAGTGTCCATGGAGATATATGTGGTGGTGTATGAAGAGATGAAAAAGTACAAAATTTAATGGGTTTGATAAATCCCTGAGTTGAAGACTCAAACATGCTAGACCAGACAAAAAGCAGAATTTTGGCAATTTTTTTTACAACATAATTAAGAAAAAAATTTTGATATACCACAAAATTTCACTTTAGAAAATAATATTTTACTTTAAAGTTTATAACAATTTTTATGTAGTTGTCCAACTGCTAAAAAAAGATATAAAACCCCAATTTATGCATAAGAGATTTAGAAAATTTTATGCCAATGTATGTATACTTCCTATAATCTTGGAAATCAATACGTAAATAATCACCATTAGCAAATAAGTAATTTAAAACCTTGATTATGAAAGATGAATAATAAGAAGGTAGCCTTACTGATTGAGGGAAAGAAATGTTACATATGTCATTACCCTGTCTTTGGTAAATTCAAGCATTTAAACTCTAAGTGACAATGATGTCCTTAATAAAATAAGGAAAGACATCTGTATTTTCTTTTTAAAGTTTATTGTAATTGACAATATGTGTGCTGACATCATCCTAATTATTTAAATTTGCTAATAATTTTCTTCCACATGATAGCAGCACAGGTTCAGCCTTAAGATGCATATATTTTGCTAATGTTAAGATTAGCTGATTAATATTGATGGCAGCTAAGGCCAGTGGCTAATGTCTGACATCTGTTTGGGAAATCAGTGTTCCAATTCAGGAAGCTGGCATTTCTGTCGGGGTTAGAATAAGAGGTTATTGTATAAGGAATTATGATTAGAGTTTTGTGTATGGTTAAGGTTAGGAGTAGGGACATGATCTGTTTCATTTCTGTTCGTCTCAGTGTATTTCTGTTGTCAAGCTGCTTGCTCTATTTTGTGTTAACAGGGAGGTCTTCCCCTCAGTTCCCTTGTGGCACATTCTCTGTGGTACATTATTGCACTTGCTCCTTCTATGTTAATGGACTGATTGATCTCTTTTTCTTCTCCTCTCTTTAGTCCTTACTTTGTCCTTAATTGATCTTTTCATGTGGGACAGAAACATACCTTTTTTTTGTTCCAGTTTTTTTTTTTTTAATTTTTTGAGGAAAATATACAGACTTGTTCCAAAACTGTCTAAAAATTTTAAGAATTGAATCCCGAGAATTGAGAAAATTTCATAAGATTTTTGATGTTATTCAGACATAGAGATTATTTTATTTCCCTTTTTCTAGTTGGCTTCAACATTTAACTTGTGTGGAAGAAGTAAAAAGTTAAGTTTGCATACAGTTTATACCAAGGGAGGAATGAAAGTTTTGTAACCTACTTACTATTAATATGACAAAAAAGGCCCAAAGATTCAGAAAGTGACTTAACTGGAAAAGCAAAGGATACTGAGACTTTTTAGCATTTCAAATAAAAGCTCAATCAAAATCCTCTATTTCCATTGTGCTTCAACTGAAAAACCAAGTAGAAAGTCACCAAAATCTTGAAAATTCAGGAAAATATTTCAAAAACCTTTGAGGGTCTTAACTATATTATGTCCTTTATTTCCTTGATGTTTGTAATGAAGTGTCTGAAGCCATTGTGCCCATGGGATCACATTTCATGCAGTAAAGAAAATGGAACTTTAACACAGTCTCAGAAAACTGTTTTCAAAAAAGATTTTTTAACAATGTGGTTTTGTGCATTAAGATATTATTTAACACCAAAAATATTTCTTTAGTGAACATCTATGGGGAAAAATGAAACTAAATTAGAAGAAAATTGAGATTAATTATGAGGATTCCATATTAAGTGTAGGTTGAGGCTAGGAGAACTGGTATTTTCTGTCCAGATTACTATACATTAACTTTGAGACAAGGGTCTTCTTTCTTTTCCAATAAAATAACCCAGTCTGGGATCACCTAGCTTGGGCGAGGTGCTACTTAACCTTTTTGTGCCTGAGTCTGCATCTTTAATATTATGTTCAGTGTTTTCACTGGAAGTGTCTTTGCCATAGAAATCTTTGCCACAAATATTTATACTACATAATTGATCAACCTTAGGGAAATTCTCTGATTTGAAAAAAAAAAAAAAAAGAAAATTGATGGGAAGTAGGTTCACAAGGGAGGGTACATATGTAATACCTGTGGCTGATTCATGTATCTGTAGGACAGAGGACAACACAACATTGTAAAACAATTATCCTCCAATTAAAAATAAATTTCAAAAAAGTGAAAGAGACACATTAGAAAGGTATAATGAAACATGGAAACTAAATAACTAAAAGCTATATTATGAAACACAAAATATTTGAATACTTTTAAAATGTTACAGATTCATGGCAGTACTGTGCAAGTAACTGATTTTATTTCATGAGTTGTACCTAAGTACTTTTCTTCCAAGTCTTTCATTCATAGCATCTTATATCTTTGTGTTTTTATTTTTGCTTGTTGATTCTTTTTCTCATTCAGCATTGCACTTTTTGTATCTTGGTAAAATTTACTTCCTTTATTAAGAGAGGTATTAGTTTCCAGCTACTGAGGTGCATGCTGTAACTGAGCTTTGTATTGCACCATGAAAGCCTCTACATTGTTGGCATATTGTCACATGTTCATTAACAGATATTCCAAAATTCTGTAGGAAATGTGAGCTCTACTGTGTGCCTTCAAGACCATGGAGACTTCCTCCTCCAGTATGGTTTGTTTCAGAATGAGGAGCTAACTCTTGGGGCAAGTCATCGTTATCTGTCAGATCAATAAGGCTATCTGTAATGTTGCTATCTGGAGAAAATGCTAACTCATTTCAACCAGTTGAAATCAGGCTGTCACTCAGTTATTTTATATTTCATAGCAAAACTGCCTTACAGTCAATTAGTTATATGACAAAAATATTTGTGGCAAAAACCTTGTGACAAAGATGTCTACAATAAAGATGCTTATGGCAAAAAATATCTAGAACCCTTTATAATGAGTGTAGTAATAGGAATATTGTGATAATTAGGGAAGTAATTGATGTAACACATTGAGACATACCTGATAGTAAGTGCACAATAAATATTGTTTAATGTTAATAGAATTATTAATATTTTCTAACATGACACACATCTAGCATCAGGCCTTTTCTTAGCATATGCTCAGTGAATTAGCAAATGACTACACTGTCCATAGCAATATATAAGGATAAGATTCAAGGAAATTATAGAAATTTAGAATTAGAAGTTAATTAGTATACTCTCACCTAATCAGGCAGTTCTTTATTTGTACAGATGGATTTATATTGTCTTATTGCAATATATTTTCCTTAAAATAAAAAAATGTGACTAGGTTTAGCTTTTGCTCTTTGGTATTAAGCTCTGATGCTTCACAGAATTGGTCTACAGTTTCTGTTGTACAGTAACACTAAACATTAGCTTTCAGGTATATTAAGAGTCTTAAATAGACTACTTTCTGGATAAAACATTCATTTGTTCTCAATTGACTTGGCTTTCTCAAGAACTCATTTTTCAGCCATTTCAGTTTGATGTATCCCTGTATGTCTTAGGGGCAGAACAAAATAGAGATTCCAGAAAGGTTTGAGTTGTGCCCAATAGAATTATTAATGACTGCTCTTACATTATTGGAGTGGGAAATGGCGACCCACTCCACTATTCTTTCCTGGAGAATTCCATGGACAGAGGAGCCAGGTGGACTCCAGTCCATAGGATCACAAAGAGTGGGACATGACCGAGTGACTAACACACACACACACACACATACACACACACATACACACACACATACACACACACATACACCCACCCACCCACACACATTATTATCACCTCAGCTAACAAGGATTTGTCATTTGTTATATGCTATAGTAAGGCTGTCAATGATTCTCTTTTTGTCAAGAACACTCAGAAGACAGATTTCATTACCATCATCTACTTAGAAGCTGGGGTTCAGCCCAGTCACATAACCAGTATGAAGGTTTGAGTATAGTCACCAGGGGCTTCCCTGGTGGCTCAGCTGGTAAAGAATCTGCCTGCAATGCCGGAGACCTGGCTTTGATTCCTGGGTTGGGAAGATCCCNTCTTTTTGTCAAGAACACTCAGAAGACAGATTTCATTACCATCATCTACTTAGAAGCTGGGGTTCAGCCCAGTCACATAACCAGTATGAAGGTTTGAGTATAGTCACCAGGGGCTTCCCTGGTGGCTCAGCTGGTAAAGAATCTGCCTGCAATGCCGGAGACTTGGCTTTGATCCCTGGGTTGGGAAGATCCCCAGGAGAAGGTAGAGGCTACCCACTCCAGTATTCCAGCCTGGAGAATCCCGTGGACTGTCTAGGCCATGAAGTCACAAAAAGTCAGATACGGCTGAGTGATTTGTACTTCTATATTACTGTAGCCACGGAGAGAGAGATCTCAAACCTTGGTCTTCTCTGACAGAAAAAAATTGAGCTTTCACCTCTCTACGTTGTTGCTCTATTCCCCCCCGCCACTTTTTTTATACACCATGCTAAAAATCTTTGTATTCCTGAAAGATATGGTTAAAACCTTAGGGATTTACTGACAATTGAAATCCCCTAAGTCTTAGAATTTCAGTAGTTGATTAGACTCCTATAAACTAAAGAGGATATCAATCCAGAGTTGGGGCTTTAAACATATTATTTCATTTAAGTCAATTACGATGAGAGTGTTGTTATGGCCATGTAAATTAATACATATCGTGTACTTCTCTGGTTCACACATGAATTGCTAGTGCAAGTATATTGAATTTGCATTCTGTCAAAGGTCTTGTCCACCTTTCTGAGTATGTCCCATTTAAGACTGCATTAGTATGTTTGACATGTCATGCTATTATCTCATGTTAAGCTGTGCTGACTAAAACCCATCTTTTTCAGATGATCTATTCAGTGGACATTCTAAGATCTGATACCTTGGTGACTAAGAACCTAAAGGCTAGATTCTTAAGGGAAGAATTTATCAGATCATTGCTCTAATGTGAATCTTCCCCCTAGGAAGAATCATGCTCAGTCTATACTAATTCACTTCTGAGACCCTAAAGTTACTTGCTTGGCTCTGTTGTCAATTAAAAGTAGCACGAAATAGCAACAGGATATAAGCTTGAAAGTGAAGAAAAGGAAAGGATTTTCAGTGGTTTGATATTTTGATTGGTAGCTGCAGGATTCTTGTCAATAAAAATCACTGTTTAGACAGTACGAATGTAGTTACTGACTCAAGCAATTTATTCATGCATGCAATATTTTATTTTGGTATCTTTTAAAAGAATTATGGTAAGGAATGGATACACTCTTGTTTTTGAAAGAAAGAAAATAACAATATAAAGAAGATTGGTCATATGCAGTTCAATTAGATATACCTAGGGTGCAGGTTAAGAGAATGGGAAATTTTACATCTCTCATATTCATTGGAAGATGGTTATTCTAGATCTTTGAATTAATTTAGTAATATAAGCATAAAATTACATGCTTTAAATTTAAAAATTGAAATACATGATGGGGATTACAGCAGCAAATGGATATTTTTTTTTAAGTGAGGACAAAGCAAAGCATATCTCAAAGGAACCAACAAATTGGAGAAGATAATCAATGGGCTCAAACAGAAAAGTATGCTTAGGATACGAAAGTGAGCAGTGTCTAAGGATGCTGGTGCAAGAGAATTACCTCTTTCAAAAAAATGAATCAATTATAACCTCATTTCAAAATAATCTTATATTAGGTGATTTTTTTGATACGTGAAATTCTTCTACAAGTTTTTAATATAACAATATTAAAACAATAACAATATGTTACAGGCATAGAACACTTTCCTAATTTAGTATTTGAAACCTTGTGTAAAGAAAACGCTTTCCTTTATATATATATATATATATATGTATATTATTGAATTAGCCATAACTTATGACACTCTATTGAGGAAGGTTTTATTTTCCCTTGCCAAGATATAGTAAATTGAATTTAGTTGAATTTCATACAGCTAGATGCATAAGATGAAGCAGGTAATTTAACTGTCAAGCAAACTGTAGGTAGTTAGGCTACATAACATTTTTGTTCTTTAACCAGGAAGGTATCAGTCAAATAACATTAATTTCTTTCAAAGTACTTCCTTAGCTCAGCTCTTCAAAAGAATTTCCATGCTGTTGTTAAAAGTATTTTGAATTATTGGTCATAAAGGAGTTTTAAAACATTCCTGTGAAGTGCATTAGAGCTTTTCCCTGTAGCGTCGGGAGTATCCATTCCTGCTCGAACAAGACTGGCTGTAGCAGTTGCCTGCTTCAGAGACTCAGGTCGAGTGGAGAGCAGAGAAAAGAACAGGCAGCACAGATGCTTAAAAGTAAGTTAGTGTTTCTGAAATTAGTTTAAATTGTTTTAATAGATATTTGTGTTTTACCAGCATTCTTTAATTATTCACATTTTGAAATTATATCTGTGAAAATAGATGCCAAATTGAGAAAGCATCTGTGTATTTATAAGAGTATTAATTTTCAGAACTGGATTCTTAAGACTGATATGAATCACCCCAAATGCCAAAATCTAAAAGAAACCTTCCAGTCAATTTCCATTACCTTTGTTTTCTGATTTGATATATACAAACTGAATCTTCACTAAGCTGTACAGAGGACTGCTATATTTCTAGGAGAATGTTCTAATTATTCATTTTCATGTGTGTAGTGTATTATGTTGCCTAACAAGCTATCAGTGTAACAGAATACGACGACAGAGGAACAGTCCCAGGAACAGAACTCTGTTGCATCAGGATTCATTTTATATTTTCCTTTTTCAAGTCAAGGTGGGCAGATTTAGGAGATCTGACCTATCCTTTTTTCTTTAACTATTTTTAAATTCTAGTCGTTTGCAGAGAGAATTTGCAGGTGTTTCTCGGAGAACTTTTTCCCCTCTAGCTGGATGTAGAAAGGACAATGCAATTAATAACAGATGGCACGGGATGACCACGTCCTTGAGAGAACGCCTTATTGGCACCTCCTGCTAATTGTATCACATATAACACAACTAAAAGCATAATAAATCTGAACTGGGGGACGTTTTATGCAAGAGCTCTTCTCCTTTTCCAGACGGTNATATTTGTGTTTTACCAGCATTCTTTAATTATTCACATTTTGAAATTATATCTGTGAAAATAGATGCCAAATTGAGAAAGCATCTGTGTATTTATAAGAGTATTAATTTTCAGAACTGGATTCTTAAGACTGATATGAATCACCCCAAATGCCAAAATCTAAAAGAAACCTTCCAGTCAATTTCCATTACCTTTGTTTTCTGATTTGATATATACAAACTGAATCTTCACTAAGCTGTACAGAGGACTGCTATATTTCTAGGAGAATGTTCTAATTATTCATTTTCATGTGTGTAGTGTATTATGTTGCCTAACAAGCTATCAGTGTAACAGAATACGACGACAGAGGAACAGTCCCAGGAACAGAACTCTGTTGCATCAGGATTCATTTTATATTTTCCTTTTTCAAGTCAAGGTGGGCAGATTTAGGAGATCTGACCTATCCTTTTTTCTTTAACTATTTTTAAATTCTAGTCGTTTGCAGAGAGAATTTGCAGGTGTTTCTCGGAGAACTTTTTCCCCTCTAGCTGGATGTAGAAAGGACAATGCAATTAATAACAGATGGCACGGGATGACCACGTCCTTGAGAGAACGCCTTATTGGCACCTCCTGCTAATTGTATCACATATAACACAACTAAAAGCATAATAAATCTGAACTGGGGGACGTTTTATGCAAGAGCTCTTCTCCTTTTCCAGACGGTAAATTGCTCAGCTCTTGAAATATCTATAACCTTGTGACACCCAACTTGCATTAGCTTAATTGCCTTTTTCCCCCCCTCCCTCCCCCTTCAATCCTCCTTTCCTTTCTCTTCTCCTCTCACTCTCTTATACTCTCTCATTCTGTCTTCCCTCGTGGGTGTAAAGAAACAATTGTTTTTCTCGTTTCTTTACTGCTTTGTCTAAAATGGCTGTATTTCCTGGCTTATTTGGAATTTGGTCAGAATTTGATCTGCTGGCTGTAATGGGAAATTATTCTTTTAGAGGGCTTTAAAACACTTTACTTAACATTAATGTTGGGAAAGAAAATGTATGTCTAACTGCTGATGCAATTTAATAAACCTTCAGAAGAGAGTTTTAATTAAAAGGAAAAATATGTAAGCTTCAGATGGGATACACAAACAGAGGCATGGAGCTTTCTTCTTTTTTGCACAATGACAACAATTCAGAATATCCTGTCGTAGTAAAAAGGATTGAGTTTTTACTCACTTTATACTTGGTTTGATGTTATTAACAATTGTAAACTAAAAGTTTTATGCTATGCAAGGATGTGAACTCCTAGCATTTTTTCTCTTACCCTAAGAAAATGCTTTAGGGAGTAGCTTGAAATTCATATTCATTTCCTACACATCAATTCCAGTTTTGGAGGTTTGCTTAGAACCAAACAGAACAAACTAAACAATAAGCGAGTTCAATTATGTTTGGAAAAGGTTAAAACAAATGTACCAAAATCATGGAATAGGTGTTGAAGTTGTATCTTAGCTGGCTAGCTTTGTGTATTTTGTGTGTCTTTTCCTTAGCTATATATAGATGTTTATTCCTCTGGAATGATTTATCCTCACTGGTGAGAGAGTAACTTTAATATTTGTGTCAGTTATATGAACCAATCCTAAAATAATAAGTAGTAGTCCACACAAGAGATGATATAATGCAAGCGAAAGCAACCATGTTCTGAGATCTTTCTGATATCAGTACTATCTCTGATTCCATTACTGAGTACTTACACTTTTAAGAAACAATTTTTAAACCAGTTCTAGACCTGGGACAGAAATGTGATGACACCCTACTCCAGTACTCTTGCTTGGAAAATCCCATGGACGGAGGAGCCTGGTAGGCTGCATCCATTGGGTCACTAAGAGTCAGACACGACTGAGCGACTTCATTTTCACTTTTCACTTTCATTCATTGGAGAAGGAAATGGTAACCCACTCCAGTGTTCTTGCCTGGAGAATCCCAGGGACAGGGGAGCCTGGTGGGCTGCCGTCTATGGGGTCATATAGAGTCAGACATGACTGAAGCGGCTAAGCAGCAGCAGCAGCAGCAGGCCTGGGAGACACTTGGAATTGGATATAAAGGAGAATAGAAGATTCTCATGATTTTGACCATTCTCATTTGGTCCCTGGTGAGATATAAAACATTCTGGTGAGTGATCTGGTAGGCACATAATCCCCAAGAGTAGGTTTGAAAGTGAAAGTCGCTCAGTGGTGTCTGACTCTTTGTGACTCCATGGACAATACAGCCCATAGAATTCCTCAGGCCAGAATACTGGAGTGGGTAGCCTTTTCCTTCTTCAGGAGATCTTCCCAATGCACGGATCAAACCCAGGTCTCCTGCATTGCAGGCAGATTGCTTACCAGCTGAGCCACGAGGGAAGTCCAGAGTTAGGTTTGAAACAGAGTAAATAATGTCAGCATTATGCTGATGCTAGTCCTTCAATGATGATAGTCAACACACCTTGATATATGGTCTGCGTGTAGCTAACGGATGATCTTGGGTGAGTTTCACCACTTTTCCGAGCAACATTGTGTTTTCCCTTATAAACTGAGAGATCAGAACTAGAATCAGTAATACTCAAACTGTGTTCCCTTGAAGATTAGGGGTTCTGCAGAANGTAAAAACAAACCTTTGTTAAATCTGTCCAAGGGGCAGAAGGTCAGATCCTTTTTTAGGTATCTTGAGTACAGCAGTGTCTTGGATGTGCGATGCTGGAGTAACAGAATTGAAATGCTATATTTCAAAACTAAGATTTTGAGTACTAAAATGGATTTGGGGAGTGCATGAGAAATCAATGAAGTACTAAGAGTACTATTTTCATGTTTTACTTGAAATATTGTACAGTTTATATATATTTATTTGTATAGTATCGGGGAGATTCTCATCTACCAAGCAACGTGACAGGAACTATATCACTCATTTAATTCTCACATATACACAAATGAAGCAAACTGATCATCTACAATTTATAACTGAGAAAGCTGAAGCTGAAAAAGGCTGATGGATTTGGTTCAGCTCTCATAGCTAGTGTGTAGTATAGTTAGAAGTTACACCAGTTCTCTTTGGAGTTAAAACCTGTGTTCTTCCCACCAAACCAATATGAACTGCATTGTTTCATGTTTTTAAAGCCAACTGTTCTCTGTTGCTTTGTTCTTAATTATTTAATATGCTTGAATGTTTGGTTTTTCACTAATGTTACTGGCTAAATATTAATTACCTGAAGCTAGACTTTTACTTTGATCAGAAAAAAACCGTAACAGTCTAGTGGATGCTTTTTGATACTGTTGGTTTTAAGAATGTCCTTTACAAAATTAGACAAATAAAATGTTTCATTTGTAATAAATATTATGGCATAAATGTAATACTTTCAAACAGTTCTTTTTCTTCAAGTTTAGACTTGTAGAGTTAAAGTTATATTCATCACATGAATATGATCACTATCCTATAAAGAGCCTAATAATTAAAAAGAAGTGTGTTGGTTATTTATGAAAAAATTGAGAATGGCTTTAAAAAATATCCAACAGTAAGCAAGAGACTCATTTGATTTTGAATGGTGTGAATTAGAAAAGTTTACAACTCTGAATTCATTGGAAAGACTGATGCTGAAGCTCAGTACTTTGGCCACNAATATGATCACTATCCTATAAAGAGCCTAATAATTAAAAAGAAGTGTGTTGGTTATTTATGAAAAAATTGAGAATGGCTTTAAAAAATATCCAACAGTAAGCAAGAGACTCATTTGATTTTGAATGGTGTGAATTAGAAAAGTTTACAACTCTGAATTCATTGGAAAGACTGATGCTGAAGCTCAGTACTTTGGCCACCTGATTCGAAGAGCCAACTCATTGGAAAAGCCCCTGATGCTGGGAAAGATTGAGGGCAGGATGAGAAGGGGATGACAGAGGTTGAGATGGTTGGATGGCATCACTGACTCAACAGACCTGAATCTGAACAAACTTGGAGATAGTGACAGACAGGGAAGCCTGGCATGCTGCAATTCGTGGGATCGCAGAGTTGGACACGACTTAGTGACTGAGCAACAATGAGATATGTATTGTCTGAGAGTCTGTTATTCTATGCCCTCTGCTCTTTAATTAAATGGTCAGGTAGAAATATCAAAAGATTGAGAGAAAGAACATTTTTTGAACATCTGTTATGTGCTAATGACTGTGCTGGGGTATTTCTTTTTCATTGCCATGTTAAGCTCAGGTAAGATTGGTAAACTCAGGTAGGAAATGGGATTGAGTGAGTGACTGAAGTGAGTGAAAGTCACTCAATCATGTCTGACTCTTTGCAACCCCATGGACTGCAGCCTTCCAGGTTTCCTGTCTCCATGGAATTCTTCAGGCCAGGATACTGGAATGGGTTACCCTTTCCTTCTCCAAGGGATCTTTCTAATACAGGGATTGAACCCAGGTCTCCCACATTGCAGGCAGATTCTTTACTGTCTGAGCCACCAGAGAGGCCCCAAATTAGTATTACTTCGCCTTAGTAGAAGGAGAAGGAAAACTGAACTTTAGAGATCTGCTGTTTTGGGAAATGGCACAAAGGGTTTTTAAACCTGCGTTTCTGTGGCCATACAGGCTTGGCATTTCCCCCACCACTGCAGTCTTTGTGGGGTTGCAGGTGGATCACAGACTTCACTGACTTTCCTTTTTTGTGCTCACAAAATAGATGTTTCAGTAACATGAGGGGGAAATGTAAGAAAAGCTGAGAAAATCAGCAATTTACATTTTAGACTGCCTCACTTAATATTTGAAATCAGTTACTAATATACTATACATAGTTTGCATACATGTAAATTGAATTCAGTTCTCTTTTTTATGTTGACTGCCATGTTAGTATCAATAGAGTGACATCTTTTAATTTTCGTGGGTCTTCAGCAGACAGTGGTTCTTAATCATTTAAACTTTACACTCCCCATTTAGTTTTTCAAGTGAGATCTATAAAATATATATATATTTTAACTTTTTTCCCTCATCTATTTCACTTATTTCCATCCCTCCCCTCTGGCAACCACCTGTTTGTTCTCAGTGTTTATGGTTATGTTTCTGTTTTATTTTTATGTGTTATGTTTATATTTTTAAGTTACAAATTAAAGTGAAAGTGTTTGTTGTTCAGTTGTGTCCAATTCTTTGCGACCCCATGGACTGTAGCCAACCAGGCTCCATTGTCCATGGAATTTTCCAGGAAAGAATACTGGAGTGGTAGCCATTCCCTTCTCCAGGGGGTCTTCCTAACCCAGGGATTGAACCTGTAGCTCCTATATTGCAGGCAGATTCTTTACCCTCTGAGCCACCAGGGAAGCCCATTTTAAGTATACTTATATTTTAAGAGAATACTTCTGTAAATTCTTTATGGATACCAGAAATCTTTCTTTAACCACCCCCTCATGATTTAGGTGAGATTAAATTAAATTATCTGCTTCTAATGAATGTAACTTTCTTAGAACTCTATAAAGAAAAATCCCGAGGAAGCCTTGTGAGGCTTACTAACAGTCTAAAGATAGAGAAGTCAATTTAGGAATAGCATGTTTTGATGAGGAGATGAAAACAAAAAATAAAAACTCCATGTCAGAGCTATCATGATATATATGGTCTAAGGCTATATTTTTCAATAATTTCAAAAGTATGTTTTATTAAATATTAATCTTATGAATCTGCCGTCCCCCAATTACACACACATGCACACATACAGACACAAAAACAAGCTTTTTGTTTAAAAATTACCTGAAATTCATGTTAAACTGTTAAATGCTGTTGTAAGCCTAATAGGAGAGAGCTCTTTTTTTAAAATTAAAAAAAAATTATTGAAGTATAGTTAATTTACAGTGTTGTATAAGTTTCCGATATATAGCAAAGTGATAGTGTATGTGTGTACATTAGAGCAGGTAATGGCAACTCACTCCAGTTTTCTTGCCTGGAGAATCCCATGGACAGGGGATCCCTGTGGGCTATGGTCTGTGGGATCTCAAAGAGTCAGACACGACTGAAATGACTGAGCACAGCACAGTTCATATGTGTATATATAGAATTCTATTATAAATTGTTACGAGATACTGAGCATATTTCACTGTGCTAAACAGTTGGTTTTTGCCTTTTTCTATATATAGTACTGTATATAGGTTAATCCTAAAGTCTTAATTTATACCTCTTCCTCCCTATCCCTTTTGATAATCAGTTTCTTTTCTGAGTCAGTTTCTGTTTTTGTAAATAAGTTCACTTGTATCATTTCTTTTTAGATTCTCTATGTAAGTGACATTATATGTTTGTCTTTGACTTACTTCACTTAATATGATAATCTGTAACTTTACTCACGGTGTTTCAAATGTCATTATTCCATTCTTTTTTATGGCTGAGTAATATTCCATTATCTAAATATACCACATCCTCTTTATCTATTCATTAGGTTGCTTTCATGGCTTGAATATGGGGAAGAGTGCCATTATGATAATTGGAGTGCATTGTCTTCTTAAATTAAAATTTTCTCTGGATATATGACCAAGAGTGAGATTGTAATATCATATGGTAACTCTATTTTTAGCTTTTTGAGGGACCTCCATACTGTTTTCTGTAGTAGCTTCACTAATTTACTTCCCCACCAATAGTATAGGAGAGTTCCTTTTGCTTCACACCCTCTCCATCACTTATTATTTGTAGACTTTTTAATGATGGCTGTTCTGACTCATGTGAGGTGACACTTTATCATAGTTTTGAATTGCATTTCTCTAATAATTAGCAAATCATTCCTTATTGACAGATACAAATGTAAATTGAAGAAAGTAGGGAAAACCACTAGACCTAAATCAAATCCCTTGTGATTATACAGTGGAAGTGACAAATAGATCCAAGGGATTCAATCTGAAGAACTATGGATGGAGGTTCATGACATTGTACAGGAGGCAGTGACCAAGACCATCGCCAAGAAAAAGAAATGCAAAAAGGCAAAATGGGTGTCTGAGGAGGCCTTACAAATAGCTGCAGAAAGAAGAGACATGAAAGGCAAAGAAAAAGAAAGATACACCCATTTGAATGGAGAGTTCCAAAGAATAGCAAGGAGAGATAAGAAAACCTTCCTTGGTGATCGGTGCAAAGAAATCAAGGAAAACAATAGAATAGAAAAGACTAGAGATCTCTTCAAGAAAATTAGAGATACCAAAGGAACATTTCATGCGAAGATAGGCTCAATAAAGGACAGAAATGGTATGGACCTAACAGAAGCAGAAGATATTAAAGAGAGGTGGCAAAAATACACAGAAGAACTATATAAAAAAGATCTTCACGACCCAGACAATCATGATGGTGTGATCACTCACCTAGAACCAGACATCTTGGAGTGAAAAGTCAAGTGGGCCTTAAGAAACATCAATAAAAACAAAACTAGTGGAGGTGATGGAATTCTGGTTGAGCTATTTTAAATTCTAAAAGAATATGCTGTCAAAGTGCTGCACTCGATATGCCAGCATATTTGGAAAACTCAGTAATGGCCACAGGACTGGAAAAGGTCTGTTTTCATTACAATTCCAAAGAGGAAAAGCGAAAGAATGGTCAAACTACCACACAATTGCACTCATCAGTTGCACATGCTTGTAAAGTAATGCTCAAAATTCTCCAAGCCAGGCTTCAACAGGGCATGAACCGTGAACTTCCACATGTTCAAATTGGATTTAGAAAAGGCAGAAGAACCAGAGACCAAATTGCCAACATCCGTTGGATCATCAAAAAAACAAGAGAGTTCCAGAGAAAATTGTACTACTGCTTCATTGACTATGCCAAAGCCTTTAATTGTGTGGATCACAACAAACTGTGAAAAATTCTTCAAGAGATGGGAATACCAGAGTACCTGACCTGCCTCGTGAGAAATCTGTATGCAGGTCAGGAAGCAACAGTTAGAACTGGACATGGAGAAACAGACTGATTCCAAATCAGGATAGGATACATCAAGGCTGTGTATTGTCACCTTGCTTATTTAACTTCTATGCAGAGTACATCATGAAAAATGCTCGGTTGGAGGAAGCGCAAGCTAGAATCAAGACTGCCAGGAGAAATATCACTAACCTCAGATATGCAGATGACACCACCCTTATGGCAGAAAGTGAAGAAGAACCAAAAAGCCTCCTGATGAAAGTAAAAAAGGAGAGTGAAAAAGTTGGCTTAAAACTCAACATTCAGAAAACTAAGATCATGGCATCTGGTCCCATCACTTCATGGGAAATAGATGTGGAAACAGTGGAAACAGTGTCAGACTTCATTTTTCTGGGCTCCAAAATCACTGCAGATGGTGATTGCAGCCATGAAATTAAAAGACGCTTACTCCTTGGAAGAAAAGTTATGACCAATCTAGACAGCATATTAAAAAGCAGAGATGTTACTTTGCCAACAAAGGGCCATCTAGTTAAAGCTATGGTTTTCCCAGTAGTCATGTATGGATGTGAGAGTTGGATTATAAAGAAAGCTGAGTGCCGAAGAATTGATGCTTTGGAACTGTGGTGTTGGAGAAGACTGTTGAGAGTCCCTTGGACTGCAAGGAGATCTAACCCGTCCATCTTGTAGGAAATCAGTCCTGAATATTCATTGGAAGGACTGAAGCTGAAACTCCAANTGGAAACAGTGGAAACAGTGTCAGACTTCATTTTTCTGGGCTCCAAAATCACTGCAGATGGTGATTGCAGCCATGAAATTAAAAGACGCTTACTCCTTGGAAGAAAAGTTATGACCAATCTAGACAGCATATTAAAAAGCAGAGATGTTACTTTGCCAACAAAGGGCCATCTAGTTAAAGCTATGGTTTTCCCAGTAGTCATGTATGGATGTGAGAGTTGGATTATAAAGAAAGCTGAGTGCCGAAGAATTGATGCTTTGGAACTGTGGTGTTGGAGAAGACTGTTGAGAGTCCCTTGGACTGCAAGGAGATCTAACCCGTCCATCTTGTAGGAAATCAGTCCTGAATATTCATTGGAAGGACTGAAGCTGAAACTCCAATACTTTTTTCACCTGATGCAAAGAACTGACTCAATGGAAAAGACCCTGATGCTGGGAAAGATTGAAGGCATGAGAAGGGGATGACAGAGGATGAGATGGTTGGATGGGATCACTGACTCAATGGACATGAGTTTGAATAAGCTTTGGAAGTTGATGATGAACAGGGAAGCCTGGTGTGCTGTGGTCCATGGGGTCACAAACAGTTGGACATGACTGAGCAGCTGAACTGATTAATTAGCAATATGGAACATCTTTTTCATGTGCTTGTTGACTATCTGTGTGTATTATTTGAAAAAAATGTGTATTTCAGTCTGCACATTTTTTTAATTTATTTTTTGGGGGGGGGCATTAAGCTGTATGAGTTGTTTGTATATTTTGGAAAGGGTCTCTCCAAATTTATTTGACTGCAAAACTTCCCTTTCATATGATACCTATTAGTAGCATCTAGAATTAGAATTCACATTGGAAAATACTGTTCTAAATACATATCCAAAGCCACAACAGAGAGGTATTTACCCAGTTTGAAAGGATTTTTGGAAGAAAAATAGATTAAGAGGAATTTGAAATCATTTAGGTAAGAGATGATGCTACTAAGTCGCTTCAGTCGTGTCCGACTCTGTGCGACCCTAGAGACGGCAGCCCACCAGGCTCCCCACTCCTTGGGATCCTCCAGGCAAGAACACTGGAGTGGGTTGCCATTTCCTTCTCCAATGCATGAAAGTGAAAAGTGAAAGTAAAGTCACTCAGTCGTGTCTGACTCTTAGCGACAGTTAGGGCCAAAGAATGGGATAGACTCTGGGGATAATAGCTGATACCCAGGATAGAATGGATCTGATATAGTGACTAGTAAATAAAAAGGAAAGAGTCACACTACTAGAGTGATTGATTAAACAGTGGTATCATTACTTGACAAAGAAACATCAGAAAGAGGAATTACTAGGGTAAATGCAAGAAGTTAACTTTTGGACAGTTGGCTGGAAATACTTGGAATTCATTCAGGTTGATTTTTTTCCATTGGAAGCTGCAAATAGGTTTGAAACATTAAAAAAAAAAGTCTCAAGAAAGATAAAGATGTTAAAGTCATCAGGCTGTATGAACCTTCTGGGAGATGGATGAGACTGTGAATGACTTCATCTTTAACTGGTAGGGATCCAATTACTTCATTAAATACATTATGTGAAGCAAGATGCTAAAAATGAAAGTACAGTTTGAACCATAAATTCTGTTTTTTGAAAAATATAGAAGATAAATGAAAGAATATAAAATTACTGACATATTAAGTAATTTAGCTATTTCATGTAGCAAAGGATATACAATGCTGAAACTGCAGTTTTTTTCCACAGAGAAACAGGCAAAATTTAAGAATATTAGTGTTTGAAGATGTTTAAACTTATCTTTGGGGTTATGCCAACATATATTGCATTAAGCTTATATAAATACATTAATCAAGAAAAGGGTATTGAATAATGATTCATCTAGAACTTAAATAATTCTGTGATGTATTTGAAGCAGACTGACAACATTATAGGAAATAGTAAATGCATTTCCTGTTAAGCGTTGGCTTGGTTCATTTACAGTAATTCCCTGTTCCTGCTCAACTGTTCACTTGTGTCTGAAACTTATATATTTATATTCAATTCAATTATCAGTGATGCCCACTGGTAAATGGCATGTTTAAGAAGAGTTTGTGTGCTTTCAGGTTAAGTGAACCTTGAGCTGTTATCACTTCCCATTTCAAGAGAATAATAATAAGAGTACTGGCTATTGCATGCTAAGTGCCTACTTAGTGTTGTACTTTAGCAAGAGCTTTGCACATATTCTGCAAAGCAACTTTGTAAGGGGAGTTTGATTATTGTCCTTTAGAAACCTAGAAACTGAAACTCTGAGAGTTATATTCAGTTAGAAAATCAGTAAGTGACAGAGCTCAGTTTTGATTAGTGGGTTGAATGATTCCACAGTCTGCAGTCTTTCCATTGCCTGGCACTTCTTAAACATGGAAAGCATGTTTAAAAAAAAAAAAAAAAGCAAGGGGGAGAGTGGAATGATCCATTTCCATAGCAGTTAATACTCTCCCATAGAGTTACATTTGTATGCAAAGAATCATACTATATATCTCCCTAATTTTTTAATAGCAGTTAATGGAAACTAATACACATGAGCAAGATTTCCAGTTTTTGAGCTTTTCTTAATTCTCAGAAAACCAGTTGAGCAATGGTGAGCAATGATTTTAAATATTGCAAAAGATAAGGAATAAATTGATTAAAAAATTATATATGTGTAAGGACTGCTAGATATTGTCTCCACTTTGAGAATGATTTTATCTCTATAAAGAAACACTAGTTGGCACCGTCTTTTTCAGAAATGTCCTATTAAAGCATTTTATTTTTTTAAGGAAAGAAAGAGAATACATTTAATATTTCACAAAACTGCTCTGCTTTGCCTTTTAGAAGTAATTGGAGGAAGATAATCAGTCAGCAAACCATTTATTCAGAATCTATTAAACAAATTAACTCGCCATTGATTAGCTTCTCATAGAGTGTGATGAGCTGGTGAACTAAACCGAGGACTCTGACATCAGAGAAATACAGAACTCTTCTTTAGCCAAGGAAGTTCTTGATTCTAGTTTCATTTTCGTTATTCAATGAAATTGATTGTGCCTTCCATATCAGTTATGTATAGAATTATGCTTTTGGGGATGTGTGTTTAAAATTATTGACTATTGTTTTATAGCCCTGTTATTAATAAAAATTAGGGGGAGGCTTCCCTTGTAGCTCAGTTGGTAAAGAATCTACCTAAAATGTAGGAGACCCGGGTTCGATTCCTGGGTCGAGAAGATCCCTTGGAGAAGGAAATGGCAACCCACTCCAGTATTCTTGCCTGGAGAGTCGCATGGACAGAGGAGCCTGGCAAGCTACAGGCCATGGGGGAGCAAGTGTCAGACGTGACTTGGCGACTAAACCACCACAACCACTTCAAAATTTGCCATTGTCAATATCTTTCGGTCACTAACATCAACTTTATTCTTCACTAACATCTCTTTTTCTTATTAAAATGAATTCTTACAGACAAGTAAGGTATGTAGATTTGAAACAAATTTAGCCAAAGGAAGAAGATATCCGGAAATATTTATATAAAATTGCCTTAACTGGTAACAACATGCATTGAGAAATGTGTTATATAAAAGCAACTTTCCTTATCTCTAGGTGAAATATCTATCAGTTCAGTTCAGTTCAGTCGCTCCATGCTAAATTTTTTCGATAAGTTTTGACATTTTAAAATGAAAGCTATTTTAACAAAACCGCATTTCAAGAAAAGTACTTAAACATTTTAAATGCTACCTAATGTAGTGAATGTTTGTTTGTTTTTCTTATAGATAAGGATTTTGTCAAGGGCTATTTTTTGTATATTACAAGAAAAATTTATACTGAGAATAACAATAGGAATTAAATGCCTGCATATCGGAAGTGAAAACGATGAAACAAATAGCATGCAAATAAATCCTTTAACAGTATAAATGAGTCATCTATAATATGTTACCATAGCAAATGTTTTTCCATTTACTGTATTTGATCAAACCAAAGAGATCACTATTTAAAATCTTCTTTACAAACAAATCTGAAACGCACATATCTTTAGAAATGATAACAAACCTTAGTACTTCTACAATTTTTTTTTTGCATCCAAATAGCTCACCTAATTAATTCTAATTAATCTTTAAAACACTCTTTGAAGGGGCAAATTTGCTAGAACTGTTCCCCCATACTTATATAATTAGTTAGTTAGTTCAATCGCTCAGTCATGTCCGACTCTTTGCGACCCCATGAATCGCAGCACTCCAGGCCTCCGTGTCCATCACCAACTCCTGGAGTTCACTGAGACTCAGGTCCATCGAGTCCGTGATGCCATCCAGCCATCTCATCCTCGGTCGTCCCCTCTCCTCTTGCCCCTAGTCCCTCCCAGCATCAGAGTCTTTTCCAATGAGTCAACTCTTCGCATCAAGTGGACAAAGTACTAGAGTTTCATATACATATATATTGAAAACACAGTTGTATCTTATTTTTTTAATTTGTAGCTTCAAATAATGCAAATTACATAACTTTGGTGGAAAAATAATGTAAAATGAGAAAATATTTAAAATCATACCTGTTGACATTTTAGAAGGAAATCAGACTTGAACTTTGATTTTCCCATTTGTGTGTGGAAAATATGTGAAACAGCAGAGTGTTATGCTGGAGAACATGGCCCAGACCCGAGGGACCCTGAATTGTAGCCTTGTTTTTTCATTAAATACATGTCTGACCTTGAAACTTACTTTTTTACCTACAGTTATAAGGTAGCAGTAATGTTGCATGCCTGGCCTTTATCACAGGGATGTTTGAGGGCTGTGACAAACACACAACATATGTGACAATATATGTGAAACTATTACTTTAAAGCATTTTTCAAGTATCAATTATATAATTATGAAGCTTATCCTTGTGATAGAAATAGTTTAGTGGACTTGTCCTTTAATCAATTTATTTAACATTAAGTGTATTAATATATTAATACTTGACTGACATGTATAGAGAAGGCTATGTACATATACGAAGCAGATATTAATGATGAGTCCACTGAGCTGGGTATATTCTGGCAATAAATGTCTTAATTAGTACATTAAAAGGAGGACACCCGGGACTGGCAGTCCTTCTGAATGGATGGATCTAATTTATAACAGTGAAGATATGTAAGTCTCATCCTCTTCCTCATGTTTAATTGGAACATCTAAAAGATTATCAGCACAAAGCTTAGCACTGACCACAGTTATGCAGTGACCTATGTGGTAATCATCTCCNCATCCTAATAAAAAAATTACCATCAATAATAGCCAGCAATTTGTAAGCACTTACCTGGGCCAAGGTTTTTTATATATCTTATTCAATTCTCATACTTGTCTCATAGATGAAGTAAATTGTTGTGAGCTTCATTCAATGCCATTTTTTTTCCTAAGTAACATTTGGCAATTGAAACACATATCTACTCCTGCTTAGAGACCATATCCCTCCCAGTCCCTACTTTCCCTATTGTGCTAAGAATTTTTGTTACATTTTAAAGTATTGTTTAAGAAAACAAAGGAGAATATGAGAAAGAGGTCTGTGTGGCTGGAAAGCTTAAAATACTTAATGTATGACAATTTATGAAAAAGGTTTACTGACCTCTAACTCATAATGACTTGTATTCACAACCATCTTCACCTCTTCTGGAAGGTGGGTTTTAAAGCTGAGTGTAAGACTGTACACACATAAGGCTTCTATTTTATCTGACCTAGTACAAGGGGGCAGGAGAAAACAAAGCAAATGCACAAGCCAGTGCTTTAAAAAAAACTAAATTGTGTTGATTATTTTGGGCTTATTGTAAAACCTCTAACTTGATGTGGGAGATAGAAGGAAGTTAGAATATGATTCCTTGAACATGTATGAGGAAAGAGAAAACGAATATAGTTGAAAAGTCCTAAGTAGAATGTGTAGGCTTCCCAGATGGCTCAGTGGTAAAGAATCTGCCTGCAATGCAGAAAATGCAGGAGATGAGAGTTTGATCCCTGGGTTGGGAAGGTACCCTGGAGGAGGACATGGCAACCCACCCCAGTATTCTTGCCTGGAGAATCCCATATAAAGAGTACATAGGGTTGCAAAGAGTTAGACAAAATTGAAGCAACTGAGCACACGGGCATGCACACGTAAGTCAACTATGTACCATAGGAACATTTAGGGGGATGGTGCATTCCTTTACTCCTGATGATGCCTAAGGAGGCTTCATTACTGTATATTGGATGGTACTCACCAAGAGTGATAAAAGAAAGTCACTAGATTGTATTAGATATAGGAAGACAGACTGGCCTAGGGTAAGAATTTATATTAGAAAACAAATTACCAATCTGAGGCAATGGGTTATTTGAGTAGAAAAGAGTAGAGATGGATGAACTGTACAAAGGTAGCACCCATTCTGACACTGTAATCCAAGTGTGAACCCTCAGTATTGACATAATACCTTTACATATCAAGCTATGTAATTAGCTTTTGCTTGACTCATTTTATATGTTATCTATATCCTCCAAAGAGCCGAAATCATTCGGGTCTTGATATAACAGTAAACTTTCTCCTTTGGTGATCAGCATTGGAGGGTGCTTTGTATTCCCTACCTTACCTAGGCTTCCTGTCTATCTTTCTACCCTTATTAGAGAATCAAGTAACAGTTCTACTGCTGCTAAGTTGCTTCAGTCGTGTCTGACTCTGTGCGACCCCAGAGACCGCAGCCCACCAGGTTCCCCCGTCTCTGGGATTCTCCAGGCAAGAACACTGGAGTGGGTTGCCGTTTCCTTCTCCAATACATTAAAGTGAAAAGTGAAAGTGAAGTCTCTCAGTTGTGTCTGACTCTTTGCGACCCCATGGACTGCAGCCCACCAGGCTCTTCTGTCCATGGGATTTGGGCTGCCATTGCAAGTTCTAAATAATAAGTAAAAATNTCTGGGATTCTCCAGGCAAGAACACTGGAGTGGGTTGCCGTTTCCTTCTCCAATGCATTAAAGTGAAAAGTGAAAGTGAAGTCTCTCAGTTGTGTCTGACTCTTTGCGACCCCATGGACTGCAGCCCACCAGGCTCTTCTGTCCATGGGATTTGGGCTGCCATTGCAAGTTCTAAATAATAAGTAAAAATACAGGTTTATATACATGGTATTTCTTAATTTCTCTCTCCTGTTATTCAGTGCCATTTTTTTCTAATTAATGTTTTCCAATTGGAACTCACATCAAAAAATACAAGTTTTGAATTCTCAGCACAAAATTACTTTTTTTTGGTAAAATAATTATTTTAAAACACTTCTACATGAAACTGAAATCACTGCTCATCTTTAAACAAGGCTTTGGTTGATTCTAAATTTGTCTTGAGGCTTGAAATTTTATCATTATTAACTAGAATTTTTTTAAAATATTTAAAGATATTAAATATTTTTTTCCCATCAGAATGAAACACCCTCAAATATAAACAATTAAAAAATTCAGACTGTCACTGATCAGGTTGAAATATGAGTGCTTGTTTGAGAATCACAATCTTCTATATTGTCTGTCATTGATAACTATACTAACATAATTACAACATTTTATATTTCACAGTGGCAGTATAACAGGTCCCAAAAGACACATGAAACCTTTTATTCACATCCTTTTGTGCACTGGTAGGTCATATAGGCTCCTTTCTAAAATATTCTCTAATTTAATTTTCCTTTGAATAATTATTTACTAGATAAAATCTTTTCTTTCCCCTAGAAATTCTTTGACCTTTACTGAGGACTGGAATTATAAATGAGCATTACTCCAATAAAACTGATAAGGTTTGTTCTAAGACTTTAGAAATTTGCTTGAAAATAGTAGTATATTAGTATATATTCAAAAGTTCTTTTTTTACATGAAATTACTTTTAGCTAAATGAATAATGTAATGTTTTGTAAACATCATTTGTACTATTTTAAGAGTAAATTATTTTTGTTAACCCTCAATACAATTTTTTACTTACTTTAATTTTTCTCCCTGACTAGCAAATATATAATGTTGTTTAACTGTTTCATTGTCTTAGGCATTCACTGTAATTTCTGGATTGAGAGTAACATAAAATCGTGTATAGTGAATAGCCAAAATTCTGTTTGTTTGTTTGTTTTTTAAGTAAGGGCAAAATTGTATCAGGTATGTTGAATAATTAAATCAGAAATGTTGTAATAATCATGTTTTAAATAAGCCATTTCATCTATGCATATTAAAATTATAAACACCCTTTGGACATGTTGAATCTATATTAATACTAAAAATAAGACCTCTTTGGCTATCCTGTGCTTTCTTCATTCTGTTAACAAAGGCCTTTTATAATCTGTTACTTCTTTACTTTTCTAAATTACCATTTTTTCCTTTAAAAATGTTTTATTCCTTTATAAATGGTCTACATGTATATTCAGAAAATGACTGCCATAATATACCACTTCCTAACATATTTATATATTTATTTTTTATTGAAATTACTTCCCAACTTTTTATCCATGAAAGTCTCATGTTTTGTCTAAAGCCCATACCATATGCCTTATGAAATCAGCGCTAATCTATTTTTTTCTTAAATTAGCATAACACACATATTCTTTAAAATCATTTGTGCACTTTTACTATTAATATTATATGTACTCTCATTGTACTCTTCAGGAGGTTCCAACTAGATTAAGAGACTTCAAGAGCAAGAGAAAGGATTTGTATCTGTTTAAATCTCTATTCTCTATCACAAAGAAGATGTGAATATATATTACTGCATTTTTAAATAAATCATTTACTTTTAGTTATAATTAATATTTGTGTAAGGATTAAACTGTAGGCAGTTGAACATAGGAAAAAACTGAAAAGACAGCATCCCAAAAGAGAATAGAAGGTAAACTGGTGGAAAGAGTATGGGCACTAAATCAAGACAGCTGCCTCACTTCATCTCTGGTTTGACTAAAGAGATGTCTGTGCTACCCCATCTCTTCCAAACAAGAATGTTCTCAATGGTATCTCTTTTTATCTAGAGCCTCTGCATACATATTAAATCACTTCAATCGAGTCCAACTCTGGGTACAACCCCATGGACTGCAGTCTGCCAGGCTCCCATGTTCATGAGATTCTCCAGGTAGGATATACTGGAGTGGGTTGCCATGCCCTCCTCCAGGGAATCTTCCCAACCCGGGAAATGAACATATGTCTCTTATGTCCCCTGAACTGGCAGGTGGCTTTCTGCCACTAGTACCGCCTGGGAAGCCCAGGTAGAGCTTCTACCCTTGCCCAAGTCTTGCAGCCTATTCCAAAGTAGATGTGAGTGATCTTGTCTAAAATAAGTCAAATCATTTCACACCTGTCTTAAAAATTACCACATGTCCCATTTTACTCAGAATGAAAGCAAAAATCCTTAGTATGAGTTATGTATAAGTCAGGATACTTTATACACTGTGACAAATAACTCAGGATCCTAAGATTTAAACAACCACAGTTCATTTCATCCTTCTTCTGTTCGTTGTGGAGGCAGTGAGTTCTACCCTTCATGGTATCCAAGGGCAAACACCAGTGGAGCAGACCTCAAATAGGCTTATTACCATGATGAGGCAACTGTATGCTCTTGTCTGTAAGAACTGCATCTCACATTTTCATCAACTCTTTGTGCAGTACTCTTTTAATGGTTACACTGAAATGTTGTTGCTTAGCTGGCAAGTCATGTCTGATTCTTTTGCAACCCCATAGGCTGTAGCCCAGCAGTCTCCTCTGTCCATGGGAGTTCATGAGGAGCAGGAAATGGAAATCTACCTAAAAGACTATTGGAAGGGGGTGTAGAATCACAGTCCATAAGGCCTTATCCAGTCAACTCACCTCCCGTATCCACATTACCTCTCTGATCTCATCGCCTATTACTTTCCCTTGGCCTGACTTTAATTCTGCCATAATAGCTGCCTTGCTGCTACCTGAGCACCCCAAGTATATTCTTACCCCATCCTAAAATGCCTTTCTACTAGCTATCTCCATGGTTAGCTTCCTCACCACTTTCCTCCAGTCTGCTCAAATATAACTATCTCAATGAGAACTACCCGTTATCCTATGTAACACAAATGCTTCTCCAACACACTAGATGCTTTTTTTTCTCCTTATTATTATATTACATAGTATATTGTTGATATCTCCTTTAAAAGTAAATTTAATGAAAACTAAGGATTTTAGTTTGTTTTCCTGTGTATCTGCTTGCAGTGTCTAGCTGTAATAAATATTTGTTGCATAAATTTTAAAATTTATAAAAAGTTAAGCTTATAATCGCAATTATAACTAAAATAACATATTCAGACTTGCAATTTATAGTTATTTATTGATAGCTACTATATAATGAATATCTATTTTGTGCAAAGATTTTAATAGTTTTTTTCTGACGTAGTAACCCATTTTGTTTCATGATAGGTTTCTACTTTCATAACCCTAGAAAGCAGATGCAGTCATCCTCATTTTACAGGCGTGTTAACAAGCACTAAGAATTAGTGTGCTTATGGTCACATAGGAATAGAAATTTGCTTTAAAATACCAAAATGGTAAACATTTTTATTAGTTCATTTTCACTAAAGAATTCTCAGCAAATTCCTATGATGTAATTATAAGAAAGGCATGATTTGTACTAGGGATCAAACAAAGTAAAGAAACTCAGTCAATACTGATGATGTTCAAGTCATAAAAGTACTGCAAAGAAATTCACATTCCCCTTGCAACATCTTTACATAGGATAACAGTTAACCGTTGCAGGAACCTTTGAAGAATGCTGACGGCCCATTCCTATCCCCAGAAATTCTGATTCAAACTGCTGCAAGTAACTCTAATACGCAGTTGACGTTGAGAATCACAAAGTTAGAGGGTTAACTTCATCACTTTCTGGCAGTGGTGATTTGAGGATTTATAGATTGTATAACATTTGTCAGAAATAAGGATTGTTTACTGCCACGTTCAGATTAGGTTAGATACAACCGCCCATTTGCTTCTTTGACCGAGGAAAACAGTGATGCAAGCAATATTTTATTAAAATATTTCACACACTTTCACATACACATCTTTCTCATCCATCTTCTGGGAATGTTTATTTTCCTTTATGTTTTCTGATTTTGGTAAAAATAAACTGACAAAGTTGTTGGAGAACAGAGAAAAATTATTTCAACTACTCTCCAATTTCCTCTCTGTGTTGGCAGATCATTTTGGTTGGCAGAAGCCCAAAAGTTTTGAAAAGTCATTTTTTTTTCCTGGAGTTTTTCACTTATTTCTTCACATATCCAGTTCTGGTCCTATATACTAAAGAAGTCTAATTCTAGTCTGGGGAATTGTTCTACACATTTTTTTGGTTATTGAAATGGTGGAATTCTGAGCGAAGAGGTACAGGTGTTTCTCTCCTGGTAGCATCTCCACAAAGTTGAGTTGCTTTAACTTTATTCAGATATTAAAATATTCATGATCCTGGTGGTGAAGAATGGCCCGTTTTTTCAGTCCAGCTCATGAATTAATTCAATAGCTAGGCTTAGTAACCTGGAAGGTGTTGGCTTCTATTTCAGATAAATTATTGTGAAGAAAGAATACAAAAGATTTATTACAAATCATATGAATGATACAGCACCTTTATGACATGCAGCTTGTACTGTTAAAAAACAGCAGTTCTCTACCTCTGTTAATGCAATGTATACGCTGCTCAGTGTTTCTAAGGTTGCAAAATGCTTGCAGAACTGTCTCGGAAGAGATTTACTCTTAGGATTCAGTTTTAGAATATATGGGGGGAGGGTAATTTTCATTTCCTATTATTTATGAAGTAGCCTTGGCTTATCATTCAGACTCTCTGTGTCTGCCTCAGACTCCTCACACTTTGTGTCTCAAATGCACACCTCAAAATATTATACATCACACACACCATGCTTTCTTAAAACAAATCAGAACTCTTTTTGAAGGACTTGGTTTATTTGAATTCCGTTATCTTTCTGGGATTACCATTTCTTTCTCCTAATGCTGTTTTAAAAACATACAGCACAGCCTAATTTAGAGGTACTGGCTATTTTGATTCCCAATGATCTGTTAATTTTGCTTTCTTTCTTTAGGCAGTGTAATTCTTTTGAATCAAAGAGCTCTCTAAACCTTTTAAGGGCACAGGGTTGTACAGGAAGCTAGAATTCTCACTGTGTGTAAACAAAGGGCTTGCTTTCTGGTCCTGTAAACTTCCTCAGTTACTTTCCTTAACCTAGCAAAATGTGGGTTTCAACATTCCACTGCAGCTTCTGTTGTTTCTTTGTGAAAGGGTTTCATGAGATCTTGTGCTGTATTCTTTACCATATGCATGAACTTCAGTAATGGATCTCTTTAAAGATTGATACAGAACTCCCTGAGCATCTGTGATTCTTCTTGGCCATTAAAAAATGTGTATAACTGTGAAGATTTATTGGAACTCCATATCTCAATTCCATACTCCAGCTATACATTAACATTTTCAAGACCCAGCATGGAAGAAAAGAGTTAANTGCATGAACTTCAGTAATGGATCTCTTTAAAGATTGATACAGAACTCCCTGAGCATCTGTGATTCTTCTTGGCCATTAAAAAATGTGTATAACTGTGAAGATTTATTGGAACTCCATATCTCAATTCCATACTCCAGCTATACATTAACATTTTCAAGACCCAGCATGGAAGAAAAGAGTTAAAAGCATCTCTCTAAGCCCTTCAGTTGTTTTACATCTAGATTTATCCAAGTACCCTGAGAAATACTGGGTATGGAATTGGAAGACAGTTTAATTACTGACTCTGTTACCCATATAAATGGACAGTGTTGAGAAACTATAAAAATCTTCAATTAAAAAAAAAACAAAGCAAAACACTCTACTTATCTTAGAAAATGGCTTGAGTTAAATGGGCTTCTCTGGAAATGGCTGTTGAAAATCTGAAATTGGTATGTAAGTGTGTGCTGAAGGTCCTGCTTTTGCCCCTCCAGATGCATAATCTGCCTTTCTCCACCCTGCTTTGTGCCAGAGGAGCTGAGTCACGGGTATTGCTTCAACAAGGCTCTTTTGCCCTGTGATCCCTAGCCAGCTGGTGGAAACACCAGTCACAGGTAAGAGAGACAGAGGGTGGAAATGTCAAGGGGTCTTTCTCCCAGGTTTCCTCCTTGCCGGTCTGCAGTTTGCCGCCAACTCTATTTTCTGCTCTTTTTCTCTACAAATATCTACAACTCCTTTGAACATTCCTTTGCCTATAGTTGTTGGTCATAATGGGTATATCTCCTCCCTGGCCCCTTTAGGCCCAAGAGAGTTGGTTTCTTCCTGCGGATCATGGCCCAAGGGGACTTCATGGTACTCTACTTTGATCCACCCCTCCCCCACCACTTCTTCTAAATAGTCCCTTCAGCATATTATTTATTTTGAATGTGTCATGTTTCTTACTGGGACTTTAACTTAGTTAAATAATTGCATTTATTGTGGCTTTCACTTAGACAAACAACTATTTATTATGGCTGATTTATTAAGAGATACTATATCCCAATATAAATCCATATCTAGAAATTTATATTTTTCTAAATTTGCTAAATACATATGCATGCACACACACACTTATCTAAATATATGGTTTTCCCCCTTTTCCAGAATGGAATTGAGAGCTAGATTAAATTTTAAGGCTATTTTGTGAATTTATATTCAGTTTTACTTAAAATTGTGATCTTATTTCTACTAGTTTTGATTTTTAAATTTTAACTTCTGTTAGCTTTATTTCAGTATTATCAACTTATGTGTATTTAATCAAGGAAATTTTTGATTTACAGTTTTAATAATGTATATCAGCTCAGTTCATTCAGTCGCTCATTCATGTCCAATTCTTTGTGACACCATGAATTGCAGCACACCAGGCCTCCCTGTCCATCACCAACTCCCAGAGTTCACTCAGACTCATGTCCATTGNCAAGACCAGGAGCTGACTGTGGCTCAGATCATGTGTTCCTTATTGCCAAATTCAGACTTAAATTGAAGAAAGTAGGGAAAATCACTAGACTATTCAGGTATGATCTAAATCAAATCCCTTATGATTAGTATATATACATATATATGATTTAAAATGTAAATTAACCTAAAACAATACAATGACTTATTATTTTACCAGTAAAACAGGTTTATGTGGGAGCAGCAAAGAATTCCAATTCAGTTCTTTGTGTGATTATGATGGATGACACACAAGTGTGGGTAAAACAAAGGAGAGAAAACTCTTGAGAGGAGAAAGGGAAGTTGGGAGAGACTGTTGTAAACAAAAGTCCCATGGGAGGAAATTAGGAGTTCAAAGTTCAGTAGCTGTTCATTGACTGAGTTGTGATAGTCTTTTGTTGGCTGAGCTGTTACAGAACAAGGAGAAAGTCTTTCTTAATGGTATTAGCAACCCACTCTAGTACTCCAGCAGAGAAGGCAATGGCAACCCACTCCTGTACTCTTGCCTGGGAAATCCATGGACAGAGGAGCCTGGTGGGCTACAGGCCATGGAGTCACGAGGAGTTGGACACGACTGAGCGACCTCACTTTCACTTTTCACTTTCATGCACTGGAGAAGGAAATGGCAACCCACTCCAGTATTCTTGCCTGGAGAATCCCGTGGATGGGGAGCCTGGTGGGCTGCCGTCTATGGGGTCACACAGAGTCAGACATGACTAAAGTGACTTAGCAGCAGCAGCAGGAGCAGCAGCAGCAGCAGTGTCACTTCCTGCTGGAAGAGCAAAGTACACCTCTTCCTCTTCCTCTTTCGATCTGTATTGACCTCTGATGTTATATGATGAGAGCTCCCCCTCTGGCCTCCTGACTATTTTAGTGAAGTTGTTTTCTTTATTAACTTTCACCGACTCAGTTCAGTCACCCAGTTGTGTCTGACTCTGTGACCCCATGGACTTCAGCATGCTAGGCTTCCCTGTCTGTCACCAACTCCTGAAGTTTACTCAAACTCATGTCCATAGAGTAGGTGATGCCATCCAACGATCTCATCCTCTGTCGTCCACTTCTCCTCCTGCCTTCAATCTTTCCCAGCATTAGGGTCTTTTTAAATGGATTCTTCACATCAGGAGGCCAAAGTATTGGAGTTTCAAGTTTAGTTCTATTCAGGACTGATTTCCTTTAGTTTTGACAGGTTGGATCTCCTTGCTGTTAGAACACCACAGTTCTAAAGCATCAATTTCTTGAGGCTTAGCTTGCTTTATAGTCCTACTTTCACATCCATACATAACTACTGGAAAAACCATAGCTTTGACTAGATGGATCTTTGTTGTTCAAGTCATGTCTCTGCTTTTTAATATGCTGTCAATTTGGTCATAACTTTTCTTCCAAGGAGCAAGCATCTTTTAATTTCATGGCTGCAGTCACCATCGTCTGTGATTTTGGAGCCTCCCAAATAGTATCTCACCGTTTTCATTGTTTCCCCATCTATTTGCCATGAAATGATGGAACCAGATGCCATGATCTTAGTTTTCTGAATGTTGAGTTTTAAGCCAACTTTTTCACTCTCCTCTTTCACTTTCATCAAGAGGCTCTTTAGTTCTTCTTCACTTTCTGCCATAAGGGAGGTGTCATCTGCATGTCTGAGGTTATTGATATTTCTCCTGGCAATCTTGGTTTCAGCTTGTGCTTCTTCCAGCCCAGAGTTTCTCATGATGCCCTCTGCATATAAGTTAAATAAGCAGGGTGACAGTATACAGCCTTGACATACTCCTTTCCTGATTTGGAACCAGTCTGTATTTCACAAGCTAGATCTGACATATTCATAATCCAAAAGGTTCCTTGCAAGAGAAACTTCATTGTTAATCAAGAAATTCTTTTCCCACTGCAATGTGAGAGACTATGGGGTGTTTTAGATTCTAGGGCTATCTTGAGTTCCATGATTAATTCTTCACTTCATCAGTCACATGTCTATCTCCTTAGCTCCATTCTGAGGTTGGATAAATAGTGACTTCCTTGCTGTTTTACTCAATGAAAAATTGCCCTGTAGTTCATTGTTCTCCCTTTAGTAAACATTAGAAAACAACATTCATCTCATTCATTCTCCTCTCTGGCCAGTCTTTGACCCAACTACAAATGGAACATGGTAATAAGACATATGTATATATATCCTTCTTTGATTTTTTTTTCTCCCCATTTTATTTCATTGAAGATGTTATCACAGTTTTCTATGTCATTCTTATTATGTTACATGTATTGGATTGGCAAAAAATTCATTCAGGTTTTCCTGTAAAATATTATGGCATAGCCCAAATGAACCTTTTGGCTAACCCAATATTTAAGACAAAGATAGTCTTCTCTGAGAAGGCTCATCTTTACTTTTAAACCTATGATCTCTGAAGTGAAGGTTTTAATTTGTCATGATCTGTTTCCTACTCTTGATGTGGAATATATTTTTATTAGGATGAATTGAATTAAATTGTTAACCTGGAAAATAAAGGAAAGATTTTATAGACTTTAAACTTATAGTATTTATAATTACTGCCAGTAAGATCAAGTTCATTGAATTTCCGACTAGGTATTATGCATTATTTTCTTTTTGAGCACTTACTTAATAAAAGCCTTTGTTGGTCTCATAGAATTGCATTTCGTGTGATATTTTGAAAAGTAATCTAGCATAAAAAAGAAATTGATCATCCCAGAATTGTGTTTATGTATTAGTTTTAACACTTGTTGCATTAGATTGGACAAATATTATTACTTTAAATTTATATCTAAAAATGAGAGGCTGATAATACTTGCCATTGCAAGCTTTGATTAGTCAGTCAACAAATGTTGATTTAATTTTCCAGTTTCTATTCTTCTGTCTTATTTTGCTTATTTGTTACTCTTGAAAATTGGGAGAAAGTAGCTCTTACTAGCAATGGACGTAAAAGGCAACTTTTTTCTTTTTTTTTCTCCACTAAAAAAATGGTAAAATGCACATATAAAATTTACCATCTTAATCAGTTTCAGGTGTACAGTTTAGTAGTTTTATAATTTACACTGCTGCATAGACAGAACCCAGAGCTCTTTTCATCTTGCAAAATTGAAAATCTGTACATTAAACAATACCCAATTCACCCTTTCCCTCCAGATAGCATTTTATAGTTTTTCTTTTAATGATCCCGGTAAATTTAGTAAATACTGAAGATTTATTCCAAATTATTGTTTCATTGATATGATTTATAATCACATTAACTATACAGTCTCCATTTTTCTGAACGTTTTTAAGAAATTTTATTCTTTTATGTAAAGTTGATTCCTTAAGTGAATATTTTAATGATATTTGATTTTATTCATTAAATATAGAGAAGCTAACAAATCAGATGAGGAATTATTAGTCGTACCAGTTTCCTCAACCTTTGATTTTAGAAATGTGAATTTAGATTTGAGTGTGTATATAAGTTGTAGACACTAAGTCGACAGTCTACATTAAGATCAATGGATTAGGGCTTTCCTTCCCGGTAAGGTCATCGTTGATGACTGGTGACTAGGGGAGTGCTGAATCTTTCACTTTTTTTAATCAACTGTCTCTGTTCTGACTCTAGTCTTGGATAAAAGCATTTTCACTTACATTTAAGCTATACTAAAGGTAGTTTAATACTAATTTCTGAAGTTTTAAATGTTTGTTGTTATTATTAGCCACTAAGTTGTGTCTGAATTGTTCTAATTTGAATGCTTAATTACTTCCTAGTTTTCAATATATATATATATGGCCTTTGGGCTGAAAAAATAAGTAAATAACTCAGGAGTTCGGAAGCAATTATTATTAAATGTTATTTATGTGTACTTTTAAACTCAGAAATATTTATAGATTATTTTGTTAAGAAAGCATACACTTTGCTATCCAATAGTCTGCAATATAGTTTTAAGTATTAAGCATGCTGATAAACATAAATCATTTAAAACAGTGCTTGACACATAGAAAGTGGTTAAATCTTAGACATTCATTATTATCATTATTGATATTATTATTATTATTTGGGGAATTAAGCCAAATGGACAGCAAGTATATTAACCAAATTTATAGCACTGAGTGAATCTCAGAGATATCCTTCATCCATGGTACCTGCTCTATAAAATATTTGCCTCAAACCTGTCTTATAGAGAGATGCTAGGGCAATCTAGGTTATTTAATTTTACACATGCAAAGTACTTTGACATCTAAGACATTTTCTGTACATAGTCCTGGATTTCTGGGACTTCTTTCAAAAAGCAGCAATGAATCTGTAAGTTTTTCAGATTTGAAATATCTTTTTTACTTTGTTGCTACTGCTACTGCTAAGTCACTTCAGTCATGTCCGACTCTGTGTGACCCCAGAGACAGCAGCCCACCAGGCTCCCCCATCCCTGGGATTCTCCAAGCAAAAACACTGGAGTGGGTTGCTATTTCCTTCTCCAATGCATGAAAGGGAAAAGTGAAAGTGAAGTTGCTCGGTCGTGTCTGACTCTTAGCGACCCCATGGACTGTAGCCCACCAGGCTTCTCCGTCCATGGGATTTTCCAGGCAAGAGTACTGGAGTGGGGTACCTCCTAAAATGAATTATTATTATATATTAATATGTGCAGCTGAAAGAGTAAACCTCCAATTTGCTTTCAGGAGACTTAGTACTCAACTTAGAAGTACTAGCTAATTTTTGTTTAAGTAAATAAAGGAGGAAATGTTGTATTCCTTACTACTGTAAAAGTACATTTGAGTATAAAAGGAAAGTGCAGAGTATATTTAAAAATTCCTCTACTTGGTTTGAATTGCTATAACAGAATATCACAGACTGAGTGGCTTAAATAGTACACGTATGTTTGTCAAAGTTCTCTTGACTGAGAAGTTCAAAAGCAAGTCTTTGGCAGATCCAGTCTGCTTGGAAACTCTTCCTGGTTTGCACCTGGCTTAAAAAATTTAATGAAAAAGTAAAGAATCTAAAATTTTAGAAGTTAATAGTGGAGATTTATTCTTTTTATCTGATGTTAGAAGTATTTTTTTTTAATTCTTTTAAAATAAAACCAGACCACCAAATACAAACCCATACGGGAAACAGTTGATAAACTTGATGATCTTAAAATTAAAGATGTCTCTGCATACAGGAAAACCAGAAAAAATAATTAAAAAGTAAGTTAGAATCTAAAAAAAAAGTTACAGCAACTTCTAGTTTTAATACCCAGAATATGTGAAGGATTTGCTCAAAACTATAAGCAAAAGGTAACCTTCATACCAAAATAGTGGCAAAGTCATGAGAGCAAAGTTCACAAAAGAGATAATATAGGTATTGAATATCTTATGAGGAAGTGTCCAACCTTATTAATCTTCAAGAAAATATAAATAAAAACCATATTGAAGAACACTTAATTGGCAAAAGTTAGAAGATAGAATTACACTAGGTTTGCCAAGGATGAAAAACAAAGAGAACTCTCATGTGATGCAGCGTAATGGGATTCAAATTTTGATGAAAAAAAAAAAACTCTATAAAAAACTTTTATTATGTAATATATTTGAACATGTATATATTTGGGATCCCTGTGTTCAAAGGTATTCTCATTTGTAATAACATTGAAACAGTGCAACAAGCTTTCAAAAATCAATTAAACAGATAAATTATGGTGTATCATACAATAAGACTACATTTGTTGTTTAGTTGCTAAGTCATGTCTTACTCTTTTGTGACCCCATGGCTGTAGCCCACTTGGCTCCTCTGTTCATGGGGTTTTCCAGGCAAGAATACTAGAGTGGGTTGCCATTTCTTTCTCCAGGGTCTTCCTGACCCAGGGATTGAACTTGTGTCTCTTGCATTGGCAGGCAGATTCTTTACAACTGAACAACCGGGGAAGCCTCAGTAAGACTATATACAATAAACATAATTAGACTCCAAACCATAAAGTTGAATGAAAATAGCAAAGTAAGTGTGTATGTATATGATTTGATTTCATTGGCTAATTTTTGGTTATGTGTGCATTTACAGTTGTTAGAAAATCAAACACATAATTAAATCAGAACTCAGGACAGTGGTTATTTTCTCTTGGTGGCATAAAGGAGAAATATTGCCAGGATGGGAAATCCAGGCATCTTCTAAGATACAGATATTAGTTCTCTTAAGTTGTTTGGAGGGTTCACGGGTGCTTTGTTTTATTATTATTTTTTAAACTTTTCATGAACATCATTGTATCTTTAATACTTTTGCAACATTTTATTTAAAAAGTATAAAAGAAAAGCATAGAAAAGAATTCAAAAATATATATGTACCAATATGAGCTTCATTGAACTAAGGAAATTAATTTTAAATTGCTTCCAACGTCTAACTAATTCTCTTTTCAGGGAGATGAGAATAGAGATAGTTAGATGATTGCATGTAGGCTTTCTCCCTCACCTTCCAAAATCCTGCTCATCCTGATGGATTACCTACAGCACCTTCCTTCTTGTGGAAACTGGAATAATCAGTTTATTTCCTTTGAATAGCAGTTCATCATTTTCATTGATTTTCTTTCTGAGACTGAAATATCCTTTATTTTCTTATGTCACTACTCTTTTTTCTTCAAGCTATCCATTTCTTCTCAGGTCTTATAACCTCTGGGGGCTCACATTCTCCCTCAGCTTGTCTGACTAAGGGTGAATTTCCTTCTAAAACTGCTGAGGCATTTTTTTCATCACCCTTACTATATGTGTATATTCTATGCTGTCAATATCTGCCATAATTTGATGTAGTTGAAGCTTTCTTTTTTTTCTTGTTCCCATCCGTCATGGCAAGCAACATACACAAAGGATATATTCAATAAGCAATTTTCTTGCTGGACTGCTGTGGGCAGTGACTGGGACTTTTATAGTATGCACTTATGTTGTTAGTGCCAGGAAGATTTAGGAGAGCATTATTCTGAGAACACCAAGCCCTATATTGCACTTCTATATCGGAATAAATAATTGGACAGTGACATGGAAATGTTACTGGCAAAAAGACTACCCTGTTTCCCACCAACCAGGTTAAACAATGCTAATGATGCCTGTAATCCACATAATTAGTATATATTACAACTTTCCTATGTGCCACTTCTATGCTATGCCAATTATCTCAATTTATCAATGTAGAAGCTTTGATCTGATAATGATAGGCAAAAGTCCAAATTCAAGTTAAAAGGAAAAAAAAAAAGATTAAAGAGCTTTTCCCTTAATGAGAACAAGAAAAAGATTATGAAAAGAGAAATGTGCCCATTTTGGTATTTATTGTTACCTGTAACTTATATAACTCAACTGGGAAAAAATTATGGATGAAGAGAGTGTAAACAACATCTTAATTTATTGTTCTCTCTAAAGATAATACATTTACACTTGCTTTGATATTTTCTTCTACTCCATCAAGGCTAGGAAGTTATCTCACATAAAAAATATAAGGATAAAAATAATTTACCACTTAGATCAGTTCACTTAGAACCAAATTCTGACCCAGAGTTTGTTATCATTTTTAAATAAGATAACTTTATTATTAATTTTTATTTAAAAAGTCAGGAAATGCATAAAATGTAGAAGAGAACATATAAGCATGGTGAGACTATAAATGATACTATAATATGTATTTATTTTCTGTGTTATAGATACATTTGGGTTCATAGTCTATCCAAATATGTATAACCAATTACTTAATATATTCATACTATTTAAATTAATATTTAAATATATATACATGTACACCATGTGACAGTGTAATCCTTACTATCTAAGAATCTTGATATGACAAAACTTTAATTTTTTATGTAGAATTATATTCTATTATTATGAACAATGCTGACATGAAAAATTATATGCATAATATCTGTACTCTTGCTCATAATTTTCTGAACATATTCCTAAAAAGAATTCCTAGAATCAATGTGTATTCACTTGGAATAGATGTATTTTTCTAACTGGGCCTTTAGAAATTTAGTATCAATTTAAGCTCACCTTAACTTGATGGCTGTTTTCACATCCTTTATAATACTAGCTCACATTAACCTTTTAACCTTGACACTCTGATAGAAACAAATCAACAGGGCTTTTGCATTTTCATGAAGTCATTGTAATAACACCCAAGTTTAGCATCTGTCTTAAGTTGGGAAACCGACTCTGAGATGACTTGCATGCAGAAAGTTTATTGGAGAGTGCTTATAGAAGCAACTGTAAGGGAGTGGGTAGAGCTAGATAGAGGAAGTATATCTTCAAAGCTGTTGAAAGTGAGGTTATGAGATGATTGGACATGAGTTTGAGCAAGCTCTGGGAAGTGGTGAAGGACAGGGAAGCCTACGGTGCTGCAGTCCATGGTGTCACAAAGAGTCAGACACAGTAAGCGAATGAACTGAACTGAACTGTGAGATGATTCTCCAGGTTTAGGTACTAGAATGGCCTCTCTGAGTTTTCTTGAATTAAAATATGCAGTCACACACTCAAAACATCTATGTATTCCCCTTTGGCCATAAAATATAACTTGTATATTTAGCCAAGTAAATGGTCATGGGTCCTTTTAGGAAAGGAATAGGGGAGTCTCTATCATGTTTACCTTCTGAAGTTTTGCAGGGCTGTTCTTTCCTTGGACTGGCTTCTCCTCAGTCAATAGTTTCTAGCTAGGAGCTGGAAAAGAGTCAAGGATTGTGTTTATATTGAGACTGCTGCCTTACTTTCTTGACTGTCTATCCTTGATTTCTTTTGATTGCATAGAATGAACAGTATCCTGTTGGCTGTCCATCTCTCTTGTCCCTAAGGATGTTGATTTCTTATAATTATCCCCATAGATAGGTCAGATTCCCATGGATATCATTCAGAACTTGCAGCTCCTTTGTAATATTTGAGTCTACCTTGCTTCTAAGAGCTTAGCGACACTGCCTGACCTATATTTTCTGGATTCTACTGTCCCCCTCTGTCAGAGAGCCAAAATTTTCACATTCAAGTTTATTTTATCCTTTTGCGAATTTTGTTCAACCAAATCCTTTAACCTCTCTTAAATGACATATTTCTCTTATGTAAAATATGAATTAGATGAATTGCTTTTTTCCAATCTCATACTCTTATTTCCAGGGTAAAATGAAAAAACTAAAATGTATGACTATATTTTATAAAACTGTAGTTCTAAACAAATGTAACATAGTCTTTTTGTTTTCTCATTACAAAAGCATGCAATCTTTATGTCATAATAGTAGCAACTTAAAATATCCTGTCTTAAAGTGTTGGAAAACCATTATATCATCTACCATGACTAGATTTTTACAAGAGTTAATAGTTATAAACTTGGATCCATTAAGGAAAAAAAAAAAAAAATTTTCCTTTTAGCCACAGGTAAAGAATATAATTCTATTAACTCTGTGGGTCCGGATACCTAACCTGTGAGGAGGAATCAAGGAACAAGATAGGACCCAAAGTTGTGGATGGAAAAGACAGTTTGAAAGAGCATTTCTGGGACTTGAGCAATGGCTACTTTGATTAAGGTTCCATGTTAAGAGAGGAGCATACTCCATGTCTAGATCTAGAGTAGAGTGTAGTTTTTTATTTTTTGAATCAGGTCTAAATAAGAAGCACTTCTCTCTCCCTTTGCCTTAACTGTTGCAGATATTCCCCTGTAGGGTAGGACCTAATTTGGCAATTAAGTTACTGCCCTTCAACTTTTGATTATTTTTAATTGGTAGTTTAATTATCATAGCAACCAATGATTAATACTCCATATACCATAAGAAGAGTTTTACTGAAGCAAAGTTACATTTTCCAAAGCAAAATCTTCAACCTCATCATGATAAATCTTTAAAAAGAGAGAGAGTTTATTAAAGAGAATACTTTTTTTGGATTCCTATTAGTATTATTCTTTCCATAAAGCAAGGTATTTTTGTTTTTGCATTTTAAATTATTAACTATTTCAATCTTTAAGCAACATTTCAGAGAATTAAATAATGGATAATTAAATATACCAACATACATAAATCATTCATACATACATACATACATACATCACTGTATGACATACATACATCACTGAGATTTGAAAGATTTTAAATTTTTACCCTATTTCCTACTGTAGTATTTAGTTTTTTGGTCTTGTTATATATTTTATTTTAGTAAATGTTATATTAATTAATTGATATGCAATTTATATAGTTCAAAATTTTAATATTTTCTGATATAGGCTTGACTTCTAACTATAAGGAATATTTTGACCATTTAAATTTATTGACACACATGAATAAATCTTTATAGTGTCTGTGTCTAGGAGTCTTTCCGTATGAAATGTAAACCTCTTTTATCTCCTCAAAGCTGTAATTATAGCTTGAGTTGAGACTTCACCTTTACGGAGTTAAAAATTGCATCATATTGCAGGTTTTTAAAATGTGAAATGTGTATCTGGAAAGCTGACAACAAATCTTTATCACAGTTTTTTAAAAATAAGTGATTTATCTCATATTATGTTCTTGATCCTGATGTGTTAATGATTTATTTGAGGGTTATTGAGAATCTGGCAGGAAATATCAAAATAAATGAATGGAAAAGCTATATTAACCAACCCATTAAGACAATTAAAATAAGAGCATATGGATGAATTTTTCTTTTTCCAGTTTGCATACTTATCGACATTAGAAGAGCTATTGGATAAAACTGAATATTAAATCTGGAGGTGTGAACAATCTGACAACTTGAAAATAAAAGTATGAAATTTGGGATCAAGCTATTGAAAATTGGAAACAAACATAAATATGAATTTTTATTAAAATAATAATATGCAAGAAATTATGATTTCAGGAAGCAAAGAACTAAGAGCTATACTTTAATAATGAGAAGTTATCTGAGTCTCTCTAATATGCTTCCTGTATAGTCAGTAAAACGTGCCATTTCTATAGGTGGCTAGGTTTATTTTCCCCACTGTTGTTTTATATTGAAAATCTACAGTAAAGCCAACTTTTTCCTATTTCAATCTCTTTTTAAAATAGCTATTTAAATATAAAATAGTGACAACATATTATGTACTTATGTATACATGTAATATACTGAATGGCAATTAGAGTATAACAGTTGGTGGGGGAATGGAAATATATTACTTACTGTACATTCCTCATACTATATGTGAAGTGGTATAATATTGCTTAAAGATAATATAAGTAAAAATGTACTCTAACAATTAAAAACAGAACAGATAGAGGGAGTTCCCTAGAGGTCTAGTGATTAGGATTCAGTGCTTTCACTGCTGTGACTGGGTTCAGTCCCTGTCAAAGAACATTCTGTTGGTGAGGCCAAAATTAAAAAAAAAAAAAAAAAAAGAGAGAGCAAAAGCAGTAAAAAGCAAAGAGTTATAGCTAATTATCTAACAAAGAAGATATGACGGAATCATAAAAATAATCAGAGGAAACAAAGAAATAAATGCAACAAATATACGACAATAATAATAGACATAAACCAAAGCATATCAATCATACGAAATGTAAAAGTAAATTAAAGTGAAAGCCAGATTTTGTGAGTAGATAAAAAGTGGGACAACTTAAATGGATTGAAAAGTAAAGTGATGGAAAAGGATACACGATGTTAATAGTCCCCATTAAAGAAACTGGAACACTATACAAAGTACATTTAAAAATTTTATTAATGATATTTGTTGTATAATATTGTGCTGGTTTCTGGCATATATCAACATGAATCAGCCACTGGTATACAGCCCTCCTTCTTGAACCTCTCTCCCATCTTCTTCCCCATCCCACAACTCTAGGTTGTCGCAGAGCACTGAGTTAAGTTCCTTGTTACACAGCAAATTCCCACTATCTGTTTTACATATGGTAATGTATATTTCCATGGTATTCTTTCAATTCGTCCCACCCTCTTCCTCCCAAACTGTCCACAAATCTGTTCTCTACATCTGCGTCTCCACTGCTGCCCTGCAAATAGATTCATCAGTACCATCTTCCTAGATTCCATACACTTGCATTAATATATAATATTTGTCTTTCCCTTTCTGACTTATTGCTTCTCTGGTGCCTCAGACAGTAAAGCGTCTGCCTACAATGCGGGAGACCCAGGTTCAACCCCTGGGTCGGGAAGATCTCCTGGAGAAGGAAATGGCAACCCACTCCAGTATTCTTGCCTGGAAAATCCCATGGATGGAGGAACCTGGTAGGCTACAGTCCATGGGGTCGCAAAGAGTCAGACACGACTGAGCGACTTCACTTTCTTTCTGACTTACTTCGCTCTGTGCAATAGGCTCTAGGTTCATCCACCTCGTTAGCACTGTCTCAAATGCATTCTTTTTTTAAAGCTGAGTAACACTGCATTGTATATATGCACCACAATTTCTGTGTCCATTCATCTGACAGTGGACATTTAGGCTGTTTCCATGTCCTAGCGATTGTGAAAAAGGGCTGCAACAAACATTGGAACATTAGGGGTACATGTGTCTCTTTCAGTTATGGTTTTATCAGGGAGTATGCCCAGTAGTGGGATTGCTGGGTCTTATGGTAATTCTGTTCCTAGTTTTTTAAGGGATTTCCATACTGTTCTCCACAGTGCTTGTATCAATTTACATTCCCACCAATAGTGCAAGAGGATTCCTTTTCTCCACATCCTCTCCAGCAATTATTGTTGGTAGATTTTTTAAATTATGGCCATTCTGCCCAGTGTGAGGTGATAGCTCATTGTAATTTTGATTTGCATTTCTCTAATAATGAGCACTATTGATCATATTTTCATGTATTTGTTGGCCATCTGTGTGCGTTCTTTGGAGAAATAATTCATATGTAGTTCCAGAACCATGAATAAATAGAAATCCAGAAAGAAGCAAGTAAATGGATATAGAACAATACCAGAAAATAATATATCATAATATAGTCTTAAGGAAGGTGTACTATGCAGTATTCTCCAATTTAAACTATAGCAAACTACTACCCTAACATGATATTTTAGTCCAGTTATCTTTTTCTTTGAGGACATGGAACAAATGAAGTAGAGCAGCATTCTATAGATGCCTGAGTATTGCTTTCTGCAGTAAAAGAAATTTTAGGATATGGGTGGAGTTTTGAGGAGGTAAGTGCAGGATCCACGGTGACACCAGTGCCCAGGTGTTCTTAGAGAAATTTGTTTTATATTTCTAGTGTCTAGGGTATGCTAGTGGTTCCTTCATTGTCTCATATTTATTTTTAGAACACTGTTTCCAACCATCTGGAAGATTTTCCTGTGACCTTTATCCAACTGACTTTGTTAATTCCACTGTGGCCAAAGAACATACTTGATGTGACTTGAATCCTTTTGAATTTAGTGATTCTTGTTTCATAGTCCGTAGTATGTTTTGCCTTGGAAGATATTTCATGTACTCTTGAAAAGAATGTGTATTCTGTTACATTTGACTGAAGTGCTCTATAAATGTCGAATTAGGTCAAGTTACTTGCTCATATTCTTCATTCTTACGGATGTGTTCTAAATTCTTACTGATTTTGTATGTTTTCTCTATCACTAAGAGCTACTGCTGCTGCTGCTAAGTCGCTTCAGTCGTGTCTGACTCTGTGCAACTCCATAGCAATTTTCAACTAGAACTGTGAATTTATCTACTTCCCCTCAAAATTTATAAAGTTTCTGACTCTTGTGCTTGAAGTTCTGCTATTTGGTTCAAAATGTTTATAATTATGTCCAATTGATGAAATAAGTTTACTGGCACTATTTAATAGCCTTATTTATTCTCAGTATATTCTTTGTTTCAAGCATTTTTCACCAAATGTGTTTTCATATTCATGGTATTAGCACAGTGTTTCAAATTGGTAGATGAAGTAGATATCATTGAGTTATTTTTACTTGGAAAATAAAATAGAAATAATAAAATAATTGCTATAAAAGATATAAGCTCAAAATATACATTAATTTGTAGGTAATAATTTGTAAAAGAAATTATACATAAAATAAGGAATAATTTCTCTTTAACTAAATTAGACCAAAGACAAAAGTCTTTTAACTGTGATGTGGCAGAAACAAAAATCATGCTAAAAATTTTTTTACCCCACACTTGAATAAACAGGAAAAAAAAACATTAAAATTAATGAATATTTTATTGGTTTTACACTTGTTTTTTTAAAGTACAGGTTTAGACTAATATGAGCACTGAAAAACATTTTCAGTTTTAAGCACTGATTTTAAAACATTATTAAGGAAAAGTCTATGAAAATGGAGGTAACAAAGTTGATGAAGAAGAAAGTGTATAAGACAGAACTTTGTCCAAAAAGTCATGAGTTTTATGTGTAATATAGAGCATTAATTGAATTTTCACCAAGAGATATGATGGTTTCAATTATGGTGATAGCAATTGCATCCTACAGACAAGTGGAAAATAATATTCAGTAGTTCTTAGATCTTCCTAAAGATGACATTTCTTGATTAAATTTATATAGAATTTGACCTTACAACTACTGCTGGATACTCTATAGGAATTCTAAATGAATACTGGCAAAGCAATTAGATGTATATTGGGTTTTACGAAATATAATAGAAGAATTAAGGTGAACAAGAGCAAATTCACAGAAGAAGCCAATAATTTTTTGACAGAAAAGCAGCATTTTAAAGTGGCACTATTCATTCTTATTTGGCATGAATGTTGTTTACAATTAATGATCTGAGTAAAACCTCATAACAGTTAAAAAGTTGGTTTACTATTCTACTCTTGAAGTAGTAAATGATTGCATTTGTATACATTTTAGAGATTTGTTAAATCTAAATCTAATTATGTATGAATATAAAATATAACATTTCATTCATAAAAGTATATCATAACAAGGAAGCAAAAGTGTATAACTGAGAAGAACATTTAATTAAACATATTAAAATACTTCTATAATATTAATATAATCTTGGTTTTTTCATTATAGATTATAGATATAGTTTAAATTGAGTAGACCTTTTAAACAAACAGCAATATCATGCTATTTTTCAGTTTTCTTTATATGATATTTCAGCATTGAAAAATGGGAGAGAAGACTAAAATTAAGAAATACCGTTTGCACATGGCAAAACTTTCTTCAAGGGTGAGTAAACCATAATATAATTGACAGTGATTTTACGCTGATAACATTAAAATATTTTATGGAAATAATTTATCATATATTTTTTATATAATGCTTGAACATTATATGTAAAATTCTTTTTTAATTTGCATATTATTTATTTTATTTTTTTAAATTTTACTTTATTTTACTCTACAATAATGTATTGGTTTTNTTATTTTTGTGTATGGTGTTAGAAAGTGTTCTAGTTTCATTCTTTTACAAGCATTTGACCAGTTTTCCCAGCATCACTTGTTAAAGAGATTGTCTTTAATCCACTGTATATTCTTGCCTCCTTTGTCGAAGATAAGGTGTCCATAGGTGTGTGGATTTATATCTGGGCTATCTATTTTGTTCCATTGATCTATATTTCTGTATTTGTAAAATTCTTGACTTTAATCTTAAATTGTTTTAAAAGTTTAATGTGTTGAGTTGCTACTGATTCTGATAGGTAAATTTTCTTTAAATTGAAATTAAGAGATAGATTAATACTGATAATTGCTCATTTTATCTAATTAGGTAAAGAATTTGTCAAATTATATGGAAATCTTGATTATAATATTAGTCACTAGGCTAAAATGCAAATATTTTTGTATAGTACACATATGACTTATATAAGTACAAATAATTCACTTTTTGTTGTTCTTAGGCAATTGATTTCTGTCATCAATTTTTATCTTTGAAATTATTTCCTGAGTTACAATTAGAGAAAAAAAATGCACTTGAACACCAGACATGATATGCTTTAAGCTGCTTAATGGAACTTAGCACTAAAGTTCTTAGATCAAAGTGAGTCTTAAATGAAGGTAGGTTTTGGAGTAGATAAAAATTAGATTATCTACTCTTCCATTTAAAATATAAGTTTAAATGAAAGGATTCTGTTTCCCATATGACAAAAGACCTCAGGATTTTCCAGATAAATCCTGGTACTCAAGGAATATTTTCCTTTTCTGCTTTGTTAATTATCCCTCCTCCATTTTTTATACTTATCTTTCTACCACCTTGCACTATCTCACATTGTTTTTCCATGTCCAGCTAATTACTTAGTTTCATAATTCTGCTAACTTGCATTAAGATGTTCCTTTAAAACTGTACATTTGCTTGAATATACAGTTACTCTTGCATTTAAGATTTCAAGGTAATAACTTTTATGGAAACCCAACTGGGATATCCAGCCCACTCCGTGTGATATTTGCATTTTATTTTAGAGATACGCATAATACTCCCTTCAGAAGGTGGAACCTAAACTCCCACATGAGCAGAGAGTGCTCAATTTTTAATAACTTCCTTAGAATTTTGCGTTTTACTGCAATGCTTTCAAAGTTTATTTAGGAAGGAGAAAATATTACTGTTTTTACCAATAAGTGTTAAACTGTCATTACATTCCTTTGTCAGTCTTCCATACTTTAATTTCTGTGTTTAAACATAGGTAAGCTTCTGANCTCAATTTTTAATAACTTCCTTAGAATTTTGCGTTTTACTGCAATGCTTTCAAAGTTTATTTAGGAAGGAGAAAATATTACTGTTTTTACCAATAAGTGTTAAACTGTCATTACATTCCTTTGTCAGTCTTCCATACTTTAATTTCTGTGTTTAAACATAGGTAAGCTTCTGAAAGGAGAAGACAATGGCACCCCACTCCAGTACTCTTGCCTGGAAAATCCCATGGATGGAGGAGCCTGGTAGGCTGCAGTCCATGGGGTTGCACAGAGTCGGACATGACTGAGTGATTTCACTTTCACTTTTCACTTATTGGAGAAGGAAATGGCAACCCACTCCAGTGTTCTTGCCTGGAGAATCTCAGGGCTGGGGGAGCCTGGTGGGCTGCCGTCTGTGGGGTCGCACAGAGTCCGACAGGACTGAAGCGACTTAGTAGCACCAGCAAGCTTCTGAAGGGCTCAGTTGAAAAGAATCTTCCTGACAACGTAGGAGATGCAAGCGATGCTGATTTGATTCCTGGGTTGGGAAGATCCCTTGAAGGAGGAAATGGCAACCCATTCCAGCATTCTTGCTTGGAGAATCCTATGGACAGAGGAGCTTAATGGGCTATAGTCTTTAGGATCACAAAGAGTCAGACACGACTGAAGCAATTTAGCACAGTTCAGTTCAGTTTAGTTGCTCAGTGGTGTCTGACTCTGATCCCATGAATTTCAGCACTCCAGGCCTCCCTGTCCATCACAACTCCCGGAGTTCACACAGACTCACATCCATCCAGTCAGTGATGCCATCCAGCTATCTGATCCTCAGTTGTCCCCTTCTCCTCCTGCCCCCAATCCCTCACAGCATCAGAGTCTTTTCCAATGAGTCAACTCTTCGCATGAGGTGGCCAAAGTATTGGAGTTTCAGCTTTAGCATCATTCCCTCCAAAAAAATCCAGGGCTGATCTCCTTCAGAATGGACTGATTGGATCTCCTTGCAGTCCAAAGGACTCTCAAGAGTCTTATACAACAACACAGTTCAAAAGCATCAATTCTTTGGCGCTCAGCTTTCTTCACAGTCCAACTTTCACATCCATACATGACCACAGGAAAAACCATAGCCTTGACTAGATGGACCTTAGTTGACAAAGTAATGTCTCTGCTTTTGAATATGTTATCTAGGTTGGTCATAACTTTTCTTCCAAGGAGTAAGCGTCTTTTAATTTCATGGCTGCAGTCACCATCTGCAGTGATTTTGGAGCCCCCAAAAATAAAGTCTGACACTATTTCTACTGTTTGCCCATCAATTTCCCATGAAGTGATGGGACCAGATGCCATGATCTTCTTTTACACACTCACACAAATTTCTAAAACTACATGGAAAGCAAGATATCTAAACCTGGGTCTTCTCATTAGCACCTACATTGCTGTTTCTGTGGTGAGGATTAAATGGAATTCCAGCTCCAGTCATGTATTGGAGTTCTTGACTTAGAACAAGTATTCAATACATTTTAGTTGTTATTATTCAGAGAAGGCAATGGCACCCCACTTCAGTACTCCTGCCTGGAAGATCCTGTGAAAGAAGGAGCCTGGTAGGCTGCAGTCCATGGTGTCATGAAGAGTCGGACATGACTGAACGACTTCACTTTCACTTTTCACTTTCATGCATTGGAGAAGGAAATGGCAACCCACTCCAGAGTTCTTGCCTGGAGAATCCCAGGGACGAGGGAGCCTGGTGGCCTGCTGTCTATGGGGTCGCACAGAGTCAGACACAACTGAAGCGACTTAGCAGCAGCAACAGCAAGCACAGAGGCCTAGCGTGCTGCGATTCATGGGGTCTCAAAGAGTTGGACATGAATGAGCGACTGAACTGAACTGAACTGAAAGCACAGACAATGATCTATGTTGTCTGTTAGATTGGCTATTTGGAGATTGATCACCAATTTATATGTCAAATCCCCTTGCAAATAAATAAGTCATTACAGTAAATTGTGCCAAAAAAGCAGTTGGTTGAGTGTGAAACTTAATAAATAATACCATCGATAAACTGTTTGGCTCTTTTTATGAATTAAAAGTAGACTGTAGCCATTTTAGTTACTTTAGTCTCTACAACCCATATGAAATTGCTTCCTTGGTGACTCAGATGGTAGAAATCTGCCTGTGGTGTGAGAGACCAGTGTTCGATCCCTGGGTTGGGAAGATGCCCTGGAGAAAGGAATGGCTACCTACTCTAGTATTCTTACTTGGAGAATTCCATGAACAGAGAAGCCTGGTGGCATATAGCCCATGGGGTCAGAAAGATTCGGGCATGATTGAGTGACTAACACTTTCACTTTTGTTCATCCACATGCATTTATAAAATGAATACCATAGAAAACAAACATCTGACTTTAAAATACTATAACTCAAATATTGCTTATTGTTTACAAATTTTTAATTTATCATGCTTTTTAAAAATTTTATGTCAATCTCATTTTGCTTATTTTCTGGTGGATGATTTTTCATTTGTCCCATTTTTGAGCCAAATCTTTCAAGGCTGCATCATGTGAAATTCTTAATTTCAGTGTTGATTTCTATGAGGCCTTAATTATTTCTTGGGTAACATTTTATTATTCTACTTACACAAGCATATGAGAATTTCATAAAAGTCTACACATATGGTGTTTATGAAAAGATTTTATTGGGATCTTGGGATTTCATGAAAATTGTTTTTTAATTTATTTTGAAAATTAACAATTATACACAAAGTAAAGGGAATAAAATAATAAACTTTTGTATTCAACGCACAGCTATAACAGCCAATTGTCATTTTGTTGTTTCTTTCAAGGAATACATTTTAACAATTATATATCATATAAATATAAATTTATATTTATAGTATAGTATACTATCAGGTGAGATACTAAGAAAATTCTCATTAGTGCATCATTCTCATTTCTATTAAGAGTTCTGTAAAAATTAATTGCATAGTGTTGTGATGAGCTGACCACTGAAGCAAAATAACACAAACTAATGTTTATCCCATGGCCTTGTCTAACTGTGAATTATATAGTGATACTCATACAAAATAACATAGTTCTCATTCTCTGTCAATTTTAATATCTGATCAGATATCAATAGAAGTATCTCTCAGATGTGGTTTCTCATATCCATTTGAGTGTAGTCTTATAATAAATAGGTATGGATTAAGGTATGGGTTAAATTTGGCTTAGTTCTTCCTGGTGGCTTTCCAAAAGCTGTTTTGATTTGATTACTACAAACAAATAGTTAATGTTCATGTATGGTAAGCAACTTAGATAACTGGGACTGACGCTTGCTAATATGGACTTCCCAGGTGGCACTAGTGGTAAAGAACATGCCTGCCAGGGCAGGAGACATAAGATATGAGGATTCAATTCCTGAGTCAGGAATATAACCTGAAGGAGGACGTGGTAACCTACTCCAGTATTCTTGCTTGAAGAATCCCATGGACAGAGGAGCCTGGCGGGTTATAATGCATAGGGCTGCAAAGAGTTGGATATGACTGAAGCGATGGCACGTGCCCTTGCTAATTTTGGCCCATCATAACAGTAAATAACAGTCCAATTTCCACAGGAAAACATGCCTTTTCCCTTGTAGCTTATGTCTGGAACTAAAAGTTTCTAAACTTGGGTCCATATAATTTCTGGTAGTAATCTTGATGTCTCATGACAATAACACATAAATTCATTTGATTTTCTAAGAAAAGAATCCATATGAGAAATCAGAGCAATTATCACTCCATAAACAACTTCAAAGTAAATGAAACTACAGGAAACTAGGGGACGTGAAACTGTTTAAAACCACATATACGTGAAGTTTTTCCCCCAAGATTGGAAATAAGTCAAAAGTATTCTTCTCACTACTCCTTTACTAGAAGTTTTAGCCAGTGCAATGATGAAAGGAAAAAGCAATTTAAAAGGAATATATATTGTTTGTTCTCAGACACAAAATATCTGTAGAAAATCCCAAGGAAGCTAAAGCCAAATATGTACTTTACAAGAGTACAAAAGGATGGCATATTCACAAAAGAAAAAGTATAATGGCATAAGGTATCAGAAAATGGACATTAAAACCACAGTTTTAATGCACACCTTCTAAAAAGGATAAAATAAAAAAATATTGAGCATACTAAGGACTGATTAGAGTATGGAGTATATGCAACTCCTTTGTTTATGAGAAAGTAGCATGCTTCAGTTACACAATGAAAGTGGAAGTCTCTCAGTCGTCTCTGACCCTTTGCAACCCCATAGTCCAGGAATTCTCCGGGCCAGAATATTGGAGTGGGTAGTTTTGCCCTTCTCCAGGAAATCTTCCCAACCCAGGGATCAAACCCAGGTCTCTCACATTGAAGGCAGATTCTTTACCAGCTGTGCCACAACGGAAGCCCATGAATACCGGAGTGGGTAGCCTATCCCTTCTCTAGCAGGTCTTCCCAACACAAGAATTGAACCAGAGTCTCCTGCATTTCAGGCGGATTCTTTCCCAACTGAGCTATGACACAGTAGTTTCTCACAACTGCCCAGTGATCCAATAATCTTAATCCTGTGTGTTTATCCAAGAGACATGAAACCTGATTACACTAAAACTTATACATTGATGGTGGTGACAGTTCCGTACAAAATTGCCCAATAGGAACTTAATTTGCTTTCAGTTCACTATCAATAGATGAATGGATGAACTGTGGTACACCCATACAGTAAAAGGAACAAACTATTGATAAACACGTTACCATTTAGATGGATTTCAAGGTCTTTCTTTAGAGTGATAACCACCAGTCTCAAAAGTTTATATACTTCATAGTTCCATTCTCAGTTCAGTTCAGTCACTTAGTCGTGTCTGACTCTTTGCAACCCAGTGAACCGCAGCACGTCAGGCCTCCTTGTCTATCACCAACTCCTAGAGTTCACTCAAACTCATGTCCATTGAGTCAGTGATGCCATCCAGCCATCTCATCCTCTGTCATCCCCTTCTCCTCCCACCTTCATTTTTTATTGTTGATGAAAATTGATATTTGAAATAGGTGAAAACACTATGTAGCTATTATGAAAATTTAACTTGGAACAAATTTTAATGCATTATTTTTATAAATATTCAGAACCTTAAATAAAAGGGCATGTTTGTATTCCTGGCAAGATTTTTCAAAAATAAATTCCTAGTGAAAATTTTATATAGACAGGTATAAAAAAGGATCTTATTTGTGATTAGGTATAAGGTATCTTTATTGCCAGTATTCCTACTAATTTAATTTATATTTAGAAAGTAAAATTACTTTGTTTTCTATTTTAAAGAGTAACATTGTTATTTCTCTTTTGCAAAAGTAACACATAGTATTGTAGGCAGTTTGTGAAACAAAAAATAAATATCATAAAGTAAAGCAGTTAAAAATTGCTCATTCAGTTACCTACAGAAGACATTAGTTCAAATTTAAGTGATATTCTTAGAGTTTTTTAGAAGCAAAATAATTTATTAATTTATAATATGCCTGTGTGCTTAGAAATAGCCATTAGCCAAAGAGTGGTTTCATCAGTTATTTAGAAACTCAATTCATACTTATTTGATTTAGTTTAGTCAGAATGATTGAGATGTTATTAGTGAAAACTTAGAGAAAGCCAGGGCCTTGTCTTTTAAAACTTGTTTGTTAGGATTGATTACTCCTTTTAAGAGGACATATTTTTTTGTGTCATGTATATTCATATATATTTGTACATAAATTACTTAGATTATATAATTTTCTGTTGGATGAGATGGTTTTGTTGTTTAGTCATTAAGTTGTGCCTGACTCTGCAACCCCATATACTGTAGCCCATCAGGCTCCTCTGTCCATGGGGTTTCCTAAGCAAGAATATTGGAGTGGGTTGCTATTTTCTTCTCCAGGGAATCTTCCCTACTCAGGGATCAAACCCATGTCTCCTGCATATCCTGCATTTCAGGTGGATTCTTTTACTTCTGAGCCACCAGGGAAGGCCATTAGGTGAGATGTGTTTCTATCAATTAATTGTTCAATGCTAGTAATGACTAGATTCCATGAAAATTCACCTGGTTGGACTGTTACTTTTGTGATAGAACCTAAATGCTTTGTATCTTAACTAGTCAGCTTTTGCCAGTAATCTTGGAAGTTAAAAAGATGGATCCGAAACAAATTATTTGGTTGACTAGTTGTATTAAGGAGAGAATGATAGTTCATTTAATGGAATTGCATATATTTGTGAATGTAGAACTGTTAACCTCAAAGGGAGTTCAACTTGCTGGAAGGAAAGCATTTTGAATAATGCAATTTGTTGTTGCCCTTTTTGCATAACTGGGTATTCTTATTATAGTAGATATTTTTAATATTGGCTTTGTAAATCTAGTCTTTTAGGAGTTTCATTTGACTATGTGGAGTGAAAATTGAGGATTGTAACTTCTGAAGAGAAAGTGTATTTTAGAAAGTTATTTTTATTTTGTTTTCTTATAAATAACCTAAAATTTTTAGTTTACCACTCCCATCACAATAGGTTGTAAGAACTATAAGAAACAGGAAGATCTGGAGAATGGAAGAAGTTCAATGGAGTCTTGGGGTTAAACTTAATGAATATTAATGTAAAATAATGCATCTGGGGTAGTGAAGAAAGCACTGGATGCGGCAGGTCTATAGAAAATGAACAGAGGAGAGAAAACAGATAGTAAATTGCACCATAAGAGACATACAGGAAGGAAAGAAAATCAAATAAGAGTATTCAAAGCTGATTTCCTTGGCAAGTTTCTATTTAAAGGGTGAAAATGAGTTATGTTTTTTATAGTCCGACTGCTGCTGCTGCTAAGTCGCTTCAGGCATGTCGACTCTGTGCGACCCCATAGACGGCAGCCCACCAGGCTCCCCCGTCCCTGAGATTCTCCAGGCAATAACACTGGAGTGGGTTGCCATTTCCTTCTCCAATGCGTGAAAGTGAAAAGTGAAAGTTAAGTCATTACATCCATATCATACTGAAACCTAGACGACTGTTAAATTATAGGTTCTATATACTATTAAGTATTATTCAAAATCTGCTTTGTTAAGTTTTGAAAAAAGTTAATAGGTGCTAAAAATTAGTGGATCTCAGCATTGGCTTCCTATTATCACATAGGGAGATTTGGGAATTCCAGTGTGCAAGCCAAACCCCAGTGTTTTAAGAACTCTTCTGTGTAGTCAGTCTTTGGTATTTTTTAAAGTTCTCCACATGAATTCAGTATATGACCACATTTGCAATAAAGTCACTAAAGCAGTCATTCTCAAAGTGTGGTACTCAGACTTCCTACATTAGAATCACCTCAGTTCAGTTCAGTCCAGTTCAGTCGCTCAGTCGTGTCCGACTCTG
>SJYA01001164.1:926111-1078622 GCA_006410615.1 Neotragus moschatus | reverse complement strand
TGTGGTGGATTCATGTTGATGTATGGCAAAACCAATACAATATTGTAAAGTAATTAACCTCCAGTTAAAGTAAATAAATTTATATTTTAAAAAGAAATAAATAAACTAAAAAACAAAGAAAAAAATTCCAACATTTGCTCATTTCCTAAATAAGTTTCCTTCTGATCAAGTGTGACAAAAGACTTTGTAGGGAGACAATCCAGGCTGTAGTGGGGGTGTCTGTTTCCTAGATTTTGTCTAATCTATCACCCATACCCTAGCCCAAATAATTGTTCTGTGTGTTAGTTGCTCAGTCGTGTCTGGCTCTTTGCAACCCCATGGGCTACAGCCCACCAGGCTCCTCTGTCCATGGAATTCTCCAGGCAAGAGTGCTGGAATGGATAGTCATGAGCTTCTCCAGGGGATCTTCCCAACCCAGGGATCAAACCTGGGTTTCTTGCATTGCAGGCAGATTCTTTACCCTCTGAGATACAAGGGAACTGTTCTGTAGCCCAAAGGTATTTTTGTCATTCATGTTCCAGTAATCATTCAACATTTTCCTGCTGCAATACATAGCAAGTTCAAAATCTTTAACATGGCTTATGGAGCCTAAACAATTTCTCTTTCCAACTTCACTCATCATTGTCCATATATAGTCATCCTGTACATAAAGGGCCCATTTCCCCATGAATGAGCCAGGCTTTCTCATTTCAGATGATTCCCTCTGCCTGGTTCCCCCACTGCATCACGAAGCTAACTCCAGTCCAGCCTTCGTGTTGCAATTTAGATTTTACTTTTTCTGGAACTCTTTCCTTAAATTGCATTACGAGAGGATTAAGAAAATTAACAATTTCCCTAAATCCCCCAAATAGCATTCTGAATCTCTCCTCTGTGCTCCCACAGAATCTCACATTCATTTCACAATGGTGTTTATCACACCGTATTATTAGTGTTAATTTATCTATAATACCTCCCCTGTCTGTAAATTTCTTGTGGGAAGATACTACATCTTGTTTATATCCCTAGCACAATAAGATCCCTTAAATGAATAAATATATGAATGAAAACAGCTTTGTCACTAAGAGGCAGGAGACTCACATTCAAGTCAACACATCACTATTTAACCTTGTTTTCAAGTAAATGATAAACTCCCTGTAGAAAAGAAAATACAGGTAGAAATATCATCCTATGCATAAAACTAGTAGCTGGATTGGGCATGTCCTTGTCCTTCCTGTCAACACCACAGTCAACAGCTCCATTTGCAAAAGACTGTAAGGTACATTGGGTTGTTCTAAAATACATACAAGGCAAGCATTCCTGGGTACTGCGAAGAAGAGGAAAGATGAATGGTCTCTATAAATACACAGATTCAAAAAATTTCTGTTTTAATCGTTATAGGAAGGAGCGAATGAACTGAAATGACCAGTAGAGTAACAGGAATTCTAGGCCAGATTATGCCCCAGATCAGTTTTCTAAGATTCAAGTGCTATCAAAAAACAACTAGCCTTGGGAATTCCCTGACAGTCCAAAGGTTAGGACTTGGCCGTTTCACTGCCTGAGGGCCTGGGTTCAATCCCTGGTCCAGGAACTAAGATCCCATAAGCCATATGGAGCAGACAAAACAAACCAAAAAGTGCCTTTAATTATTGTTGATGGTCAGTCTCTAAGTTGTGTCCAACTCTTTGTGACCCCCTATGGACTGTAGCCCACCATGCTCCTCTGTCCCTGAGGTCCTCTAGGCAAGAATACTGGACTGGGGTGCCATTTCCTTCTTTAGGGGATCTTCCAGGGCAAGGGATTGAACCTGTGTCTCCTGTACTGGCAGGTGAACTCTTTACCACTGAGCCACCAGGGAAGCCCAGCCTTAATTATGTAGGACTATGATCTTTGTTTCTGGCCACAAAGTCTTTCTATGTGGTTGCAAAGTGTGGGACATGACTGAGCAACTGAACAACATGATCTTTGTTGATGAGAATTTATTAATTTTAAGCACAGTTTCCAGTTTTCATTCTGGCTATTAATTTGGCCACTTTCCCAGAGTGAAGAAGACTTACATGGACAGAATTTGAGCATTTCCCAGCACTAACCTCCATTTCACCTCTGCCAGGTTTAGGCAAAGGTAGGATCCTCTCTGTTCTAGCAGCATTCTGTCCCTGTTTTAGCTGGCATGCAAATATTGAGTGTGATCCATCATGTTTTGTTTAATAGAGTCTCTGAGAGAAAGGAAAAAGGAAATTGCTGTGAATTAAATGTCCTTGTCTCTTCAGGCAAGAAGATAAAAGTTCTGATTGATTGCCAAGATAGCTGGAAATGGAAGTATTAACGCAAAACAATGATTTCGTTATGTTCCTATTCTCTGGAGTGTTGCAAATGGCAGAGAAAATTTTATTTCAGAAACAGATTAAGAGAGATTCTCTTCCTTGCCAGAAGAAGCAATTTTGGTGGAATCAGGATGTAGAAGGTGAAGAACTGAGGGGCAGGACCTGGAGATCAACATACCAGTCCTGGCCGTGCTTTGTGGCCTTGGTGGCTTTGCACAAGCCATTTATTGCCCCGAGCTCAACTTCCTTTATACTTAAAGGTCTGGATAGATATGAGACAAAGTCTCTTCACTGCCTGTAATGCCATACAATTCTTTCTCCTAGGTTAACCCAAGTCACAGGCCTTAAATGGGCTTCCCAGGTGGCACTAGTGGTAAAGAACCCGCCTGCCAATATAAGAGACTCAGGAGATAAGGCATTCAGCTCCTGAATCAGGAAGATCCCCTGGAGGAGGGCATGGCAACTCCAGTATTCTTGCCTGGAGAATCCTATGAACAGAGGAACCTAGCAGGATACAGTCCATGGGATCACTAAGAGTCAGACATGACTGAAGTAACTTAGCATACTCGCATAGGCCTTAAGTAACAAACCATCCTCTGTGGAATGCAAATCTGCTCCACCCTCTAGAATCTTGCATAAAGCTATCAGCAAAGATTCAACAAACTTCTAGCACTTCTCTTCACAGTGTATGAAGAAATTATTCTACTAAGAATTTTATAGTAACAAAGGAAACTGTAAGGTGTTAAGTGACTCCACACAATGGATTAAACTTGACAATTTAGTGGAGTTAACTTAAGCACAGTTAATTACACATAATAAGTGGTATGGTTTTAGTGTTAGCTTCAACTTCCTTCTCACTCAGAAAAATGGAGGGGAAAGTGGGTTGCCATTTCCTTCTCCAGAGGACCATGTTTTGTTAGAACACTTCACCATGACCCAGTCACCTTGAGTGGCACTATGCAGTATGGCTCATAGCTTCACTGGGTTAGGCAAGCCCCTTCACCATGAACAGGCCGTGATGCATGAAAGGAGTTAAGTGTAGACAATGAAAATAGCGCTGTTGTGATCCAGTCCCGTCCTTCTGATTTTTTTCTGCTTCCTGAATCTGTAATTCTCTCTAATTCCATGAATCTCTGAGTTCATATTGTTCCATTTTTCATGCTTGTAGATAGAGATATTGGCTCTTCCATATAACCAGACTTCTAAAGTCCTTACAGAGAATTGCCAGTTCAGTTCAGTTGCTCAGTTGTGTCCAACTCTTTGTGACCCATGGACTGCAGCATGCCAGGCTTCTCTGTCCTTCATCATTCTCATGGTGCTTGCTCAAAATCATGCCCATTGAGTCAGTGATGCCATCCAACCATCTCATTCTCTGTCATTCCCTTCTCCTCCTGCTTTCAGTCTTTCCCAGCATCAGGGTCTTTTCCAATGAGTCAGTTCTTCACATCAGGTTGCCAAAGTATTGGAGCTTCAGCATCAGTCCTTCCAGAGAATACTCAGGACTGATTTCCTTTAGGATGGACTGGTTGGATCTTTTTGCTGTCCAAGGGACTCTCAAAAGTTTTCACCAACACTGCAGGTCAAAAGCATCAATTCTTAGTGCTCAGCTTTCTTTATGGTCCAACTCTCACATCCATACATAACTACTGGAAAAACCACAGCTTTAACTAGACAGATTTTTGTCGACAAAGTAATGTCTCTGCTTTTTAATATGCTGTCTAGGTTGGCCATAGCTTTTCTTCGAAGGAGGAAATGTCTTTAAATTTCATGGCTGCAGTCACCTCTGCAGTGATTTTGGAGCCCAAGAAAATAAAGTCTGTCACTGTTTTCACTGTTTCCCCATCTATTTGCCATGAAGTGATGGGACCAGATGTCATGATCTTCATTTTTCGAATGTTGAGTCTTAAGCGAGCTTTTTCACTCTCCTCTTTCACTTTCATCGAAAGGCTCTTTAGTTCCTCTTTGCTTTCTGCCATAAGGATGGTGTCATCTGTATATCTGAGGTTATTGATATTTCTCCTGACAATCTTGATTCCAGCTTGTGCTTCATCCAGCCCAGCATTTCATATGATGTACTCTGTATATAAGTTAAATAAGCAGCGTGCCAATATACAGCCTTGACGTACTCCTTTTCCAGTTTGGTACCAGTCTGTTGTTCCATGTCCCGTTCTAACTGTTGCTTCTTGACCTGCATACAGATTTCTCAGGAGGCAGGTCTGGTCATCTGGTATTCCCATCTCTTGAAGAATTTTCCAGTTTCTTGTGATCCACACAGTCAAAGGCTTTGCCATAGTCAATAAAGCAGAATTGCCAGTGCTTGGCTACAACTGGGCACGGTTCAGAGTTTCAGTTGAATGCTCTTATCTACTATGCTTCTTTCTCTTCCTCAAACACTATTCAGACTTAGGCATTGCTGAAAACTAAAGAATGTTTGATTATCTGCAGAGTGGACTTCATCTGCAGAACATGCAGAACAGTTACCTCAGAAATGGGTCCTGTTATTTCATCCTGTGACTCCCAGTCTAGGGTATGTGTGTGTGTGTGTGCATGTGTGTGTGTTGAGAAAGAGAGAGACAAGGACAGATTCTACAGCTCAAAACAAAATCTCTATGGTATCAGGCCATGCCCAATATTATCCCCTGAATCAGAACTCAAATTCATTATGAGACCAGATTTTCAAATGCACTTTAAATACTGGTCTTCAAACAAAAACCAATCCGAGCAAGCGGCTACGACGGCCGGGCTGGTGCACTCAGCATAGCCAAGAGGAGCTACCCCACATCGGAGGACAGAAACAGTGGCTGAGAGTGTCAAGCTGTGATGGCACAGGAACAGCTGAGAGGAGCCACCCCACTTCCGAGATCAGGGGTAGCAGCCGAGAGTGCCAGGCTGTGACAGCACAGGAAGAGCCAAGAGGAGCCCCCTACGTCCGAGGTCAGAGATAGTAGCCGAGAGTGCCAGGCTGCGATGGCACAGGAACAGCTGAGAGGAGCCACCCCGCATCCAAGGTCAGGGGCAGTGGCCAGGAGGAGCCACCCCGTGCCTGAGGCCAGGGTTGGGGACCAGGAGGAGCCACCCAACGTCCAAGGCCAGGGTCGGGGGCCAGGAGGAGCCACCTTACGTCTGAGGCCAGGGTTGGGGGCTGGGAAGAGCCACTGATTAATTAACACTCAGCACAAGTGGCTGCAAAGGCTGGCGCACTCAGCGCAAGCGGCTGCGACGGCTGGCGCACTCAGCGTGGCAGAGAGGAGTTACCCCACGTCCAAGGTCAGGGGCAGCAGCCGAGAGTGCCAGGCTCCAATGGCACAGGAACAGCCGAAAGTAGCCACCCCACATCCGAAGCCAGGGTCGGGGGCCAGGAAGATCAACCCACGTCCAAGGAGCGGTGGCTGCGCTGGCGCAGGAGGGCCTAGAGGAGCTATTCCACATTGAAGGTCAGGAAGGGCGGCAGTGAGGAGACATCCTTCATCCAAGGTAATGAGCAGAGGCTGTGCTTTGCTGGAGCAGCCATGAAGAGATACCCCACGCTCAAGAGAGAGAAGAAATCCAGCTCTGCCCACCAGAACTCCAAAACAAGCCTCCCTAACCAAGAAACCTTGACAAGCCACTGATACAACCCTGCCTNTGGGATTTTGAGGGAGAGGGCGAGGGTGGGAAGATTTGGGAGAATGGCACTGAAACATGTATACTATCATGTAAGAAACGAATCACCAGTCTATGTTCCATACAGGATACAGGATGCTTGGGACTGGTGCACGGGAATGATCCAGAGAGTTGATATGGGGTGGGAGGTGCAGGGGGGGTGGTTCAAGATTGGGAACTCATGTACACGTGAGACGGAAAAAAAAAATTAAAAAAAAATTTTCCTGCCAGTGAATCTCACTGTAAATAAAAAATTGGCATTTATAAAATAAACAAACAAACAAAAAAAATCCACTTTCAGAACTCAGTCCAACAAAAGCATGCATTCTTGAAGTGGCTGTGAAATATTCTTTTATATCTGTTTTGGCTTCTTCTTTGTTAACTATCTGATTCTTAAAACACTAGATGTTTGCGTCCTGCAAAACTTGAAAGATAATTCTGTTTGAATGACAAGAGATGTTGATTTGACTACTGTTTTTGTTCAAAACAGTTACTTCATAAATTATATGCTGTAATATCCATATCTTAACACCAGCTCCCCTGAGAGCACTGGTTCTCTCTACTGCTTTGATGGTTTTATTTTATTCAAAAACTTGCTTCCAGATGCAGGAAGTCAAGTATAGAAAGATGAAATCTGGGGTTACAGGTAAAAGTGAAGAAGTCAAATCTTCTCCTTTGGTGAAATGACTCTCAGATAATAAACAATGATCATTCTCCCAGGCCACCAGGGCAAAATCACACACAGAGTGTGAGCAATTCCTTAGCAGAGTAAATTAACAAATGAAACCCAAATGAACTTAACTTGTTAGAATATAGAGTTAATGAGCCTGAAACATGTGAGATTAGTTTAGGAGAGGGAGCTTGGGCAGGCTCTGAAGCAACACATAGCATCCCAAACACTAGGAAATGTAGCCCATTTATCACAGAAAGAGCAAGAGCCAGAAAGCTGGCAGTCAGTGTCCACTGAAAAGTCGGCACTCAGCATCCCCAGAGGAAAGGCCTGGGCAGGTGAGCATCCAAGGATAATACAGTGGATGCTGTACAGAAACGGGTGAAGCATTTTCAGATGTATTGAGTGAATTTGGAAGGCACATAGGGATTTACATGTGTAAATTTATATTTATTTTATAATCTTTAAGTTTTGTATTTAGCCTTTAATACTTTTATTATTTCATAATTCAGTCTGTAAGTACATTGTTTTATCCTATTTTTAAATGTTTCAAAGGGAAAATAAAAATATAATTAAGAAAAAAGAATGTTATCCTACTTAAATCTCTGAGACTAAACTTCTTAAATTTTATTTACTTATTTTTGGCTGCGCATGGACTTTCTCTAGGTGCAGTGAGCAGGGGTTCCCTTGGCTGCAATGTGCAGGCTCCTCATTGAGATGCTTTCTCTTGTTGCAGAGCACAGGCTCGAGGATACATGGGTTTCAGTAGCTGCGGCTCACAGGCTTAGTTGCTCTGCAGCCTGTGGGATCTTCCCAGATCAGAGATTGAATACATGTCCCCTGCACTGGCAGGCAGATTGTTAACCACTGGACCACCAGGGAAGACCTACACTAAACTTTTAAATCTTTGACCATCAAAAGACAGAGAGAGACTGCTGAAAGAGACTCGCCTTTAGGATTCCTAGAGCCAAATATTATTGATTAGACTTGGGTAAATAACATAAGCTTTCTGTGACTTTCTGTGCTTCACTGTTCTCTGATAAGTGGGAATAAAAATAGAACCTACATCATAGAGTCAGTTTATGTGCCTGGTACTTAATGCATTTATTTTTATAAGGTCAGTGTATTATTTTCAGAATGGAATGAAGTTAGATTTCCTCTTTACCAAATACCAGAAGATAGTAATAACTGGATTAAAGATTTTAAAGTTAAGTAAGGAAAAACTCCCTAGCAAAGGATACAAAGTTTCAGTTACACAAGATGACCAGGTCCTAGAGATGTACTTCACAGTATAGCTCCTGTAGTAAATAATACTAAGCTATATATTTTAAAACTTCCTAAGAGGATAGATTTTATAGTGCGTTCTCATCACAAAATGCAATGAAAATAACAAAGAAAGAAGGCAAGAGAAAACTCATGGAGGTAATGGATATGTTTACAACAGAAATTAAGATGATAATTTCACATGTAAATACTTCTCTAGAAAATCATTCTTTTAAGTCATTCTCTTATTTTACTATGGCTTTGTTTATTTTTTTTTTCATTGAAGTATAGTTGCTTCATAATGTGTTCATTTCTGCTGTACAGCAAAGTGAATCAGCTATACATATACATATATCCCCTTTTCTGGATTTCCTTCCCACTTAGGTCACCAGGCAGCACTGAAAGAGTTCCTTGTGCTATACAGTAGGTTCTCATTAGTTATCTGTTTCATACATGGTAGTGTATATATGTCAACGTCAATCTCCGAATTTATCCTTCCCCCATCCCCCCCAACCCCTGCCACCCATGTCCATTCGTTAGTTCTCTAAGTCTGTGTCTCTATCGCTGCTTTGCAATTAGGTGCATCTGTACCATTTTTCTAGATTCCACATATATGTGTTAAATACAATATTTGTTTTTCTCTTTCTGATTTACTTCACTCCATGTGACAGTCTCTACGTTCCTCTACGTCTCTGCAAATGGCACAATTTTGTTCCTTTCTAGGGCAGAGCAATATTTAGAAACTCATTAAGTCTAATATATTAAAAATGTGCATCTTTTTGTGTGTCAGTAATAACTCAATGGTTTTAAAAAGAAAAGAAAAAATGTACAAAAATAGATTTTACAATATTGAGGTTTGAAAACCAGACAACAAAGCTAAGAATCACAGCAGAAATAATAGATTCAAGTTCATAAAGATTTAAGTCTTCTACACAGAAAGATAGTTTCCATAAACAAACTAAAACAAAATGAAAATTATTTCTAAAAATACTTGAAACACATGACAAAGAAGTAATGTACATAATATATTTTAAAAAACTTTTAGAAACTAACAAAGAAAAGATTCCCAATGGGAAAAAAAATAAAATACATGAACAAGCTACTCACAGAAGAAGTAATGTGTGTTTGCTTTTTATGTACTCACCTCACTGATAACCGAAGTTATGAAAATTAAAACAACACAGAAATTGATACTATCCAGGGTCATATCAGTGGTGAAATGGGAACCTGGTAAAGATCTAGGGGACAGGAAACTGAATTTAAGACCAAAGAAATGAGATGGAAAATGTAGAGAACAGGATTAATAGGAGAAAAGAAACGGAATCATGGAAAAAAGGTGGTGCAGTTTAACTGGCTGGAAGCAGCTTAGACGGCCTCTGGATCTTGGCAATGAAACAGTCTGAAGCTTTGGCTCTGCTGAGCAAACGTTACACAGCATACTGGCATTCACGAGGCATCTATAACTTAAAGTACAGTTAGGATGACTGAGTAGGACAATACACTGGGCCAGGTTAACCCTGTCCCACATGCATCCGGCCTTCAGGATCAGTAAACCCATGTTTACTGACCCCCACCCCCACCCCTACCCTGCCCTTAGTCATGCAGAGATCTAAGCAGTCCTGGAAGCTCGGAGCAGGCCTCCTTCATCCTCAAGCCTCATCGATAAAACTGTCAGCCAGGCAAAAAATGGCAGTGTCCTCTGAGGTTAGCAGCGAAATGGCCAAGAGGAGGTTTTCAGATCTCGGCCTGAGCTGTCTGCACCACCAGCCAGGAAACATTTCTGTCCTCACCCGCCAGGGAAGCACGTGCAGTCAGTCTCCCCAATCACTTTTTTCCTACAGAGCGCAGGATGGCTTACAATCACGTTTGGTCTTTGGTTATTTTATGTAACTTTCTTTTTGGTGAGGCTTCGTATTTGATTTTTAAAAATCACCTTTTATGTACATTTATTAAATGTAAGGAAATGATCCCTCCTATATCACTCAGGAACCTCCCATTATTCCAGAGATGGAAAGGTAAGTAAACAATATATATGTTCATAAAGACATAAATAAAATGCTTCTTGGGAAAAAAGAGGTTGAAAAATAGCATGAAAAAGAGAAAGAAAGAGGGAGAGAAAAGAGGAAAGGAGAGAAAGAGGACTATCAGCTTGTGATTACACTGGCCAGTGGAGGTTTACCCGTCAAACACCGCCACCTCGAGGCTCTGTAAATGCGCCCGTCCCTTCCGCCTCCCTGGAAGGCAGCCGGAGCAGAGGCGGCTGACCTGCAAGCCTTTGAAGCTAAATAAAAAGCAGATGAATAAATGTTGGTGCAGCAGTAGATTCTAAATCTTGACAACACAGAGCCTTATTTAATTTGATCCCTGTGCATTGGAGACTTTAACCGGCCATTAGTCAGGCACGCTGCCACTTCTCTTCTCAGTTGCAGAAGGCTAGTACTGTTTATGGGGCATCAGCCAGCCATATTTCATGTGAGCAAGTGAAAGGAAACAAAATCTCTTGTAATAAAATGCAGAATAAATACAAACACAATTGCTTTATCCTGCATCAACCTTCACAGACCTCTTTTTAAGCCATTTAGATAGTTTTCTTTTTTTTTAATATCTATATATTTGACATTCTGAAACAAATGAAATGACCATTTACAATTTTTTTAAATGACCAAAATGGTTTAAATTAGACTCGACTTTTAAGAGGTTCATTCTATCCAACAAAAGTATAATAATACTGATGGAAAAAATACAGTCATATTTAATGTTTTCTCTCTGTTCTATCAAACACAGCAATAAAATCATATATATAAAGAATGAATATATGTATATGTACAACTGATTCACTTTGCTGTTCTCCTGAAACTAACACAGCATTGTAAAGCAACTGTACTCCAATAAAATTTTTTTAAAGAAAAAAAGTAAAAGCAGTTAATAGAATTTACCACTAAAGGTCAGAAACAAACAAACAAAAAAATTGTATGTATAAAGAGTTTATCCTTAACTTTGTGCCTTCACACTCCTTTGCTGACTAAAACAAGGATTACTGTACTATATGGCAAAAATCTATTTAAATGCCAAAAGCAACTCTGTATTTCTAAGCCTTTGTGTTGCTTTTTTATGTGGTAGAGAAAAAAGCAAATAAGATTTGTCTTTTATTTTTTATTCCTGCCCAGAAAAAAAAAACCTCAGAAGCTATCATATTCTCTTTAATCACATTTTCTACCTCTAGGCTCCAAATTCAATTCTCATTTACAGATTCCTAAGGTTTGCATAATTTTAAAGCACAACATTATATATTTCAGTCCTATGAATTGAACTCTCTGAATTCAGCTAGTTCAGGGCACAGATTCTTGCAAAGAGAGAAGGTAAACAGATTCAGATGGACACTTTCTCTGCTAGGCTAAATGTTAAGTACAAAGTTAATTGACTAGAATTAGAACATATGACCTACTAAACTGAAAAACAAAAGTTAACAAGATTTTCATTTGATACCCAACCTAAACAGCTTAACAAAGAAACAAAAATAGTTCCAGTGTGCGTACATTTATCACTTGTTTAGATGCATCACTTACTTTAAAAAAAAATTCATTGAGCAGACAAAGAAAAATAGTCTGAGAAGCAGAAGAGGAACCAACAGAGTTCAATTTCATGGTACCCAAGGGTGTAGAGTTTCAAAAAAGAAGTAAATACAACTGAGAAGTCCGGCAAAATAGTCTTGAAAAATGTCCATTAGATATGGCAATTAAGGAGTTTCTGACCCTGAGGGAGAGCATCTCAATAGAGTGGTGGGGGCAGAGCCCAGGAGGCAACAGGTGGAAGAGGAAGCTGGAACAGGAGAAGTAGTACTAGTAATGTTAAAAAGCATGGATAAGATAGGAAGCGAAAAAATGAAGGCAAATCTGGAGTCCAAGGGAGAAAAAATTCCAGGATAAGAGAGCGATGATCACATTTATTTACTGCAAGAACAGCCCAGTGGAAAAGCAGCAATGTGGATATGAGAAACAAAGGGAATAACAAAGGAAGGTCATCTTGGAATCAGGAAAAGGAGTGTCAAAGACAAAGGGAGGTGAGAAGTGACCTGCAACGAGAAGGAGAACCCTTCACTGTTTCTGGACTGGAGGAAAAGACAGAGGGATAGCTGCGGATATAGATACAAATTTAAGTGCAGGGGAAGGCAGTGCATTTGATAGCTTCCATGAGGTACAATTTGCATTGATGACTGTGTGGATCACAATAAAGTGGAAAATTCTGAAAGAGATGGGGTTACCAGACCACCTGACCTGCCTCTTGAGAAACCTATAGCAGGTCAGGAAGCAACAGTCAGAATGGGACATGGAACAACAGACTGGTTCCAAATAGGACAAGGAGTATGGCAAGGCTGTAAATTGTCACCCTGCTTATTTAACTTATATGCAGAGTACATCATGAGAAACGCTGGGCTGGAAGAAGCACAAGCTGGAATCAAGATTGCCAGGAGAAATATCAATAACCTCAGATATGCAGATGACACCACCCTTATGGCAGAAAGTGAAGAACTAAAGAGCCTCTTGATGAAAGTGAAAGAGGAGAGTGAAAAAGTTGGCTTAAAGCTCAACATTTAGAAAACTAAGATTATGGAATCCAGTCCCATCACTTCATGGCAAATAAATGGGGAAACAATGGAAACAGTGTCAGACTTTATTTTTTGGGGCTCCAAAATCACTGCAAATGTTGATTGCAGCCATGAAATTAAAAGATGCTTGTTCCTTGGAAGGAAAGTTATGACCAATCTAGATAGCATATTCAAAAGCAGAGATATTACTTTGCCAACAAAGGCCCGTCTAGTCAAGGGTATGGTTTTTCCAGTGGTCATGTATGGATGTGATAGTTGGACTGTGAAGAAAGCTAAATGCTGAAGAATTGATGCTTTTGAACTGTGGTGTTGGAGAAGACTCTTAAGAGTCCCTTGGACTGCAAGGAGATCCAACCAGTCTATCCTAAAGAAGACCAGTTTTGGGTGTTCATTGGAAGGACTGATGCTGAGGCTGAAAGTTCAATACTCCAATACTCCAATATCCTAAACCCTCTTAAATTTCTGAAACAATACATATACTCTTCATAATACTTATATATTACATACACTAAGAATATTTCATCCATATTTGTATACTTGATAATCACACAGTGGACAGATAACTAAAAGATGGAAATCCAATCCTACCCCAGAAATTTTTAAGCAGCAATGACTTTTTAAACACAACTCTGAAATTACAAACCATAAAAGACAAAATTGGCAGATGTGACTATATCAAAATTAACAACTATTGTATTGAAAAAGATAATATTAAGAGAAAAAGGACAAGCTATATATGGAAAGAAAATTTTGAAACCACATATGTGGCAAAGGACTAACTTTTCAACAAGTGGTATGACTGGATATCCCTAAGCTATGAGTGAAATGAGTGAAGTCACTCAGTCATGTCCGACTCTTTGTGACCCCATCGACGGTAGCCTACCAGGCTCCTCTGTCTATAGGATTTTCCAGGCAAGAGTACTGGAGTGGGTTGCCATTTCCTTCTCCAGGAGATCTTCCCAACCCAGGGATCGAACCCAGGTCTCCCACATTGTAGGCAGACGCTTTACCATCTGAGCCACCTAAGCTATACTTCACATCATATAAAAGAAAATAATTGAAATGGACCACAGATCTAAAAGTAAAGCCTAGGGCTTTCCTGGTAGACTCCACTTTGCAAAGTTGGAGACACGAGTTCAATCTTTGGTCCAGGAAAATCCCACATGCCATAGAACAGCTACCCATGCACCACAAATGTTGAGTCNCTAAGCTATACTTCACATCATATAAAAGAAAATAATTGAAATGGACCACAGATCTAAAAGTAAAGCCTAGGGCTTTCCTGGTAGACTCCACTTTGCAAAGTTGGAGACACGAGTTCAATCTTTGGTCCAGGAAAATCCCACATGCCATAGAACAGCTACCCATGCACCACAAATGTTGAGTCCCCAGTCTAGAGCCCAAGGGCTGCAACTTCTGAGGCCATGAGCCCCACCTGCTAAAGCCTGCACACCCTAGAGCCTGTGCTCCACAAGAGGAGCCACCATAATGAAAAGTCCACACACTCCAACCAAAGAGTAGGCCTCGCTCTCCACAACTAGAGAAGCCCTGCATGCAGCAATGAAAACCCAACACAGCCAAAATATTCATTAATTAATTAATCCTTAAAAAAAAAAAAGTAAAGCCTAAAATCTATAAAACTTGTAGAAAAAGACACAAGGAAAAAATCGCTAAGAACTTTTAGGTTTTGGCAGATTTTTTTTAGCAGCAACACCAAAATCATGATACATAAAAGAGCAAATTGATAAACTGGACTTTATATCTGAAATCTCTACCCTTCATGTACATTTCCCTGGTAATTAGCACTGTTGAGCAACGTTTCATGTGACCCATTGGCTCTCTGTATGTCTTCTTTGGAAAATGTCTATTCAATCTTTCTATGAATTTTTAATTGGGTCACGGGGAGTTTTGGTATTGAGTTGTATGAGCTGTTTATATTTTGGATATTAACCCCTTACCCTTCCTATTATCTGCAAACATTTTCTCCCATTCAATAGGTTGTCTTCTCATTTTATCAATGGTTTCCTTTGCTGGGCAAAGCTTTTAAGTTTAATTAGGTCCCATTATTTTATTTTTAATTAGGTTAATTAAGTCCCAATAGTTTATTCAAGCTGGATTTTAAAAAGGCAGAGAAACCAGATATCAAATTGCCAACATCCGTTAGATCATTGAAAAAGTAAGAGAGTTCCAGAAAAACATCTACTTCTGCTTTATTGACTATGCCAAACCATTTGACTGTGTGGATCACAAGAAACTGTAGAAAATTCTTCAAGAGATGGGAATACTAGATCCTCTGACCTGCCTCCTGAGAAATCCATATGCAAGTCAAGAAGCAACAGTTAGAACTGGACATGAAACAACAGACTGGTTCCAAACGGGGAAAGGAGTACATCAAGGCTGTATATTGTCACCTTCTTATTTAACTTATAACCAGAGTACATCATGAGAAATGCTGGACTGGATAAAGCAAAAGCTGGAATCAAGATTGCTGGGAGAAATACCAATAACCTCAGATATGCAGATGACACCACCCNACCCCAGTGTTCATCACAGCACAGTTTATAATAGCCAGGACATTGAAGCAACCTAGATGTCCATCAGCAGACAAATGGATAAGAAAGCTGTGGTACATACACACAATGGAATATTACTCAGCCATTAAAAATAATACATTTTAATCAGTTCTAATGAGGTGGATGGAACTGGAGCCTATTGTACAGGGTGAAGTAAGTCAGAAAAACACCAATACAGTATATTAACACATATATATGGAATTCAGAAAGATAGTAACAATGACCCTATATGCGAAACAGCAAAAGAGATACAAGTGTAAAGAGCAGACTTTTGGACTCTGTGGCAAAGGGTGAGAGTGAGATGATTTGAGAGAAAAGCATTAAACATGTATATTACCATATGTGAAATAGATCACCAGTCCAGGTTAGATGCATGAGACAGGGTACTCAGGGCCAGTGCACTGGGATGACCTTGAGGAATGGGATGGGGAGAGAGGTGAGAGGGGGGTTCAGGATGGGGAACACATGTACACCCATGGCTGATTCATGTCAATGTATGGCAAAAAAAACCCCACCACAATATTGTAAAGTAATTAGCCTCCAATTAAAATAAGTTAATTAATTTTTTTTAATGTTGCTATTCTCAAGTCAGGCAGTGCTCATGCTTTCATGCTTCAGCTCATGTGGGTCCCTCTTCCTTGAATGCACTTCTTCTCTTCCACCATCTTAAGTCTGCTTTGATGAAGCAGCCAGTCCAACAGCCTGAGAGAACTTGGGAGCAAATCTTACTTCAGCCAAGCACTCAGAATGGCTGACATGTCGATTGCAGTCTCATAGAAAACTCAGCAAGAACCATGCAGGTGGACTTCCCTGGACTTTACCGAGCAGTTAAGAATTTGTCTTGCAATGCAGGGGACACAGGTATGATCTCTGGCCCAGGAACTAAGATCCCACATGACACTGAGCAACTGAGCCCACATGCCACAACTAGAGATTCCATGCACCACAACAAATGATCCTGCATAACACCACAAAGACCCTGCACGCCACAACTAATACTTGATGAAGCCAAATAAATAATTTTTTTTTAAAAAGAACAATGTGGGTACATCATTTCAGGCTCCTACTCACAAAAACTATGATAAATTTTGCTTGAAGTCACAAATTTGGGGAGTAAATAATTAATTTAATACTCAAGTTCCTAGCACCTGCCATGAAAGGAAGAAATAACTCCTCTGTCCTTTCTGACTAACTGCACCCTCTCCCCTGCCTCTATGACAGAATTGTCTTATATGTGTTCGTCTCTCCCATTCTAGTTGAAGCTCTTTGGAGACTGAGAATGTGTCTTTCCATCTTCCTAATTCTGAGATCCTAGCACAATACACAGCACAGCACGGGGAATGACTCAGCAAATGTTTATGACTTAGTGAATTGAGTGAGTGAATTCAATTACAACCTAGTTTCGGAACTGAGATTTAAAGCAAAATCTTTACAAATCAAGTTTTCTTTCAGGTATATAGGAATTTTCTAGCAATTATCAGAGTAGTCTGAAAAACTATTAGAGGTCTCTTATTTATTCAAAGACAACCCCTGCAGACTGCATCACTATCCAGTGTGAGGTATGTTTGAGATGACTATTCCTGGGTGAGGCATAGAATCCGTTAAAATGAAAACAATTCAGTCTGATCTTCAGAGATACAAACTGTTCACTTGAAACAAGGAAGAAGCATCTACTAATCTACTTTGTCTCTTCATAACTGTTTGAAGAGATCCCTTCTTCCTAAGGAAGAAGTTGGAAGGCTAGCAGTCTTGATGACCCCTTTCACAAGAACAAAGGCATAAAGTTAGGAGGCCAACTGGGATTCTAGTTAGTTTTTCAGAAGCAAATGACAAAATATTTATCAGCGACTGTGTTTATTATATGAACCATCTCCTATTTGTGTTTCACATTTTAAATAATATTAAAATGCATACAAGGACGTCCTTGGGTGATCCAGTATTAAGAATCCATCTTCCAATGTAGGGGACACAGGTTCAATTCCTGATTAGGGAACTAAGAACTAAGATCCCATATACTGTGGAGCAACTACGCCTGCACGCCACAACTGTAGAGCCCATGTGCCTCAAGGAAAGATCCTACATACATAACAAAGATCCTATGCGCTGCAGTGAAGACTCAAAACAGCCAAATTAAAAAAAAAATTTTTTTTTAGAGACATACAATCAAAAGCCCCTGGATTTATCTTCTAGGAAACAAGAGTGTGCAGAGACTATGGGCCACTCTATTGCTCGTGGGTCTCCTTTAGCTGTAGAGAGGCTGAAAAGATTAGAAAAGAAGGAAAAATTAGCAAATTTTCTGAGACCAGCTGCAAGGGAGAGAAGTAAAACAATCAACTGCATTCAGCTAGCTACCTTATCTCCCAGTTGTTACCACACCAGTCTTACAGAATTAACAGTGCTTTCACTTTCACTTTCACTTTCCCACAATATGGTTTCCAAATCCAACCTTGAGGGAATTAAATAATTTGCCTTAGGTTAGGGCAGGAGGACTTCCCTGGTGGCTCAGACGGTAAAGCGTCGGTCTACAATGTGGGAGATGCAAGTTTGATCCCTGGGTCAGGAAGATCCCCTGGAGAAGGAAATGGCAGTCCACTCCAGTACTATTGCCTGGAAAATCCCATGGACAGAGGAGCATGGTAAGCTACAGTCCATGGGGTCGCAAAGAGTCGGACACGACTGAGTGACTTCACTTTCACTTTCACTTAGGGCAGGAGGAGAAGGGGACGACAGAGGATGAGATGGCTGGATGGCATCACTGACTCAATGGACGTGAGTCTGAGTGAACTCCAGGAGTTGGTGATGGATAGGGAGGCCTGGTGTGCTGCGATTCATGGGGTCGCAAAGAGTTGTACACAACTGAGCAACTGAACTGACCTGAACTGACACAGCCAGTAAACAACAGGATAACAGTGCATACTCAAAGCTTTTGATCTCATATTCTTTCTGCTCAGGCTACACAGCAGGCATGGACCTAGACTTTAATTCACTTTTCCATTATCTTAACAAACATTTATGAGCACTGTCCATGAGCGAGGCTCTTTGCCAAGAGAGGCAGGGTGAGATGCACCTCTGGGCTGCTACCCTGGGAGATCCCACACCCAGAATAAATTTCCTGACAGTAATGTCACTTTGCCAACAAAGATCCATATAATCAAAGCTATGGTTTTACCAGTAGTCATCTATAGATGTGAGAGCTGGGCAGAAAGAAGACTGAACATCAAAGAATTGATGCTTTCAAACTATATTGCTGGAGTCCCTTGGACAACAAGGAGATCAAACCAGTCATTCCAAAAGGAAATCAACCCTGAATATTCATTGGAAGGACTGATGCTGAAGCTGAAGCTCCAATACTTTGGCCACCTGATGTGAAGAGCCAACTCACTGGAAAAGACTCTGATGCTGGGAAAGATTGAGGGCAGGAGGAAAAGGGAATGACAGAGGATGAGCTGGTTGGATGGCATCACTGACTCAATGGACATGAGTATGAGCAAACTCCAGGAGATGGTAAAGGACAAGGAAGCCTGGCATGCTGCATTTCCTGGAGTTGCAAAGAGTTGGACATGACTGAGCAACTGAACAACAAAGCAGCCTTTATATTTGAAGAATCTTTCTTTCAGCTGATAGTTTTTCCAATTTTACCTAAAAATAGTTTCATCTATATCCCTGTCATATAGGAGGACAAATTTTCTAGCAAAAACAAGATTGATTCTGTCAAGTGTAGGAAGAGCAAGTTAATGGAATATTTGAGTTAATGATGCTTCCAACAATAAGGTCTATTAATAACTTGCTTCATAGAACAAACTGTGCCCAGAACAATATGCTCACTTGTCTTATACTTCCCTACATGGAACACAATACTTGGTCACTTGGGATTTTAAAATCTGAATAATATTAGTGCGAATGCTTGAAAATTCAGCTAAATATCTATGGGCTCCCTAATAAACAGCCAAATGCCAACCCTTCTTCATCCCCATTGAGAAGTGAAGTGAAAGTCACTCAATCATATATGACTCTTTTCCAACTGCATGGACTAGAAAGTCCATGGAATTTTCCAGGCCAGAATATTGGAAGGGGTAGCCATTCCCTTCTCCAGGGGATCTTCTCAACCCAGGGACTGAACCCATATCTCCTGCATTGCAGGCGGATTCTTTACCAGCTGAGCCACCAGGGAAGCCCAAGAATACTGGAGTGGGTAACCTATCCATTTTCCAGCAGATCATCCTGACCCAGGAAGCAAACCAGGGCCTCCTGCATGGCAGGTGGATTCTTTACCAGCTGAGCTACCAGAGAAGCCCTCATCCCCATTACATGAATGCAACTCTAAGCACTCCATAAACGGTGGCTGCAGTTAGTGCCTTTCACGTTTCATTCCAACTAATNCATTTTCCAGCAGATCATCCTGACCCAGGAAGCAAACCAGGGCCTCCTGCATGGCAGGTGGATTCTTTACCAGCTGAGCTACCAGAGAAGCCCTCATCCCCATTACATGAATGCAACTCTAAGCACTCCATAAACGGTGGCTGCAGTTAGTGCCTTTCACGTTTCATTCCAACTAATCGCTTCACCAGCCCTGTGAAATAGATGCTAGAATAACTAAAATATAATTGTCTAATACGTATTGGTGGCTTCCGCGGTGACTCAGCAGTAGAGAACCCACTTGCCAATGCAAGATATGTGGAAATGCAAGTACAAGTGCGGGTTTGGGAAGATCCCCTGGAAAAGGAAATGGCAAACCACTCCAGTATTCTTGCCTAGGAAATCCTATGGACAGAAAAGCCTGGTGGGCTACAGTACACAGGGTCACAAAAGAGTCAGACATGACTGAGCAACTAAACAATAATAGAATATATTTGCACTTATTATGTGCCAGGGGCTGTGTGGCGCTGGAGCACTCATCTACAGCCAGACATCCTGGAATGTGAAGTCAAGTGGGCCTTAGGAAGCATCACTACGAACAANAAATTTGGGGAGTAAATAATTAATTTAATACTCAAGTTCCTAGCACCTGCCATGAAAGGAAGAAATAACTCCTCTGTCCTTTCTGACTAACTGCACCCTCTCCCCTGCCTCTATGACAGAATTGTCTTATATGTGTTCGTCTCTCCCATTCTAGTTGAAGCTCTTTGGAGACTGAGAATGTGTCTTTCCATCTTCCTAATTCTGAGATCCTAGCACAATACACAGCACAGCACGGGGAATGACTCAGCAAATGTTTATGACTTAGTGAATTGAGTGAGTGAATTCAATTACAACCTAGTTTCGGAACTGAGATTTAAAGCAAAATCTTTACAAATCAAGTTTTCTTTCAGGTATATAGGAATTTTCTAGCAATTATCAGAGTAGTCTGAAAAACTATTAGAGGTCTCTTATTTATTCAAAGACAACCCCTGCAGACTGCATCACTATCCAGTGTGAGGTATGTTTGAGATGACTATTCCTGGGTGAGGCATAGAATCCGTTAAAATGAAAACAATTCAGTCTGATCTTCAGAGATACAAACTGTTCACTTGAAACAAGGAAGAAGCATCTACTAATCTACTTTGTCTCTTCATAACTGTTTGAAGAGATCCCTTCTTCCTAAGGAAGAAGTTGGAAGGCTAGCAGTCTTGATGACCCCTTTCACAAGAACAAAGGCATAAAGTTAGGAGGCCAACTGGGATTCTAGTTAGTTTTTCAGAAGCAAATGACAAAATATTTATCAGCGACTGTGTTTATTATATGAACCATCTCCTATTTGTGTTTCACATTTTAAATAATATTAAAATGCATACAAGGACGTCCTTGGGTGATCCAGTATTAAGAATCCATCTTCCAATGTAGGGGACACAGGTTCAATTCCTGATTAGGGAACTAAGAACTAAGATCCCATATACTGTGGAGCAACTACGCCTGCACGCCACAACTGTAGAGCCCATGTGCCTCAAGGAAAGATCCTACATACATAACAAAGATCCTATGCGCTGCAGTGAAGACTCAAAACAGCCAAATTAAAAAAAAAATTTTTTTTTAGAGACATACAATCAAAAGCCCCTGGATTTATCTTCTAGGAAACAAGAGTGTGCAGAGACTATGGGCCACTCTATTGCTCGTGGGTCTCCTTTAGCTGTAGAGAGGCTGAAAAGATTAGAAAAGAAGGAAAAATTAGCAAATTTTCTGAGACCAGCTGCAAGGGAGAGAAGTAAAACAATCAACTGCATTCAGCTAGCTACCTTATCTCCCAGTTGTTACCACACCAGTCTTACAGAATTAACAGTGCTTTCACTTTCACTTTCACTTTCCCACAATATGGTTTCCAAATCCAACCTTGAGGGAATTAAATAATTTGCCTTAGGTTAGGGCAGGAGGACTTCCCTGGTGGCTCAGACGGTAAAGCGTCGGTCTACAATGTGGGAGATGCAAGTTTGATCCCTGGGTCAGGAAGATCCCCTGGAGAAGGAAATGGCAGTCCACTCCAGTACTATTGCCTGGAAAATCCCATGGACAGAGGAGCATGGTAAGCTACAGTCCATGGGGTCGCAAAGAGTCGGACACGACTGAGTGACTTCACTTTCACTTTCACTTAGGGCAGGAGGAGAAGGGGACGACAGAGGATGAGATGGCTGGATGGCATCACTGACTCAATGGACGTGAGTCTGAGTGAACTCCAGGAGTTGGTGATGGATAGGGAGGCCTGGTGTGCTGCGATTCATGGGGTCGCAAAGAGTTGTACACAACTGAGCAACTGAACTGACCTGAACTGACACAGCCAGTAAACAACAGGATAACAGTGCATACTCAAAGCTTTTGATCTCATATTCTTTCTGCTCAGGCTACACAGCAGGCATGGACCTAGACTTTAATTCACTTTTCCATTATCTTAACAAACATTTATGAGCACTGTCCATGAGCGAGGCTCTTTGCCAAGAGAGGCAGGGTGAGATGCACCTCTGGGCTGCTACCCTGGGAGATCCCACACCCAGAATAAATTTCCTGACAGTAATGTCACTTTGCCAACAAAGATCCATATAATCAAAGCTATGGTTTTACCAGTAGTCATCTATAGATGTGAGAGCTGGGCAGAAAGAAGACTGAACATCAAAGAATTGATGCTTTCAAACTATATTGCTGGAGTCCCTTGGACAACAAGGAGATCAAACCAGTCATTCCAAAAGGAAATCAACCCTGAATATTCATTGGAAGGACTGATGCTGAAGCTGAAGCTCCAATACTTTGGCCACCTGATGTGAAGAGCCAACTCACTGGAAAAGACTCTGATGCTGGGAAAGATTGAGGGCAGGAGGAAAAGGGAATGACAGAGGATGAGCTGGTTGGATGGCATCACTGACTCAATGGACATGAGTATGAGCAAACTCCAGGAGATGGTAAAGGACAAGGAAGCCTGGCATGCTGCATTTCCTGGAGTTGCAAAGAGTTGGACATGACTGAGCAACTGAACAACAAAGCAGCCTTTATATTTGAAGAATCTTTCTTTCAGCTGATAGTTTTTCCAATTTTACCTAAAAATAGTTTCATCTATATCCCTGTCATATAGGAGGACAAATTTTCTAGCAAAAACAAGATTGATTCTGTCAAGTGTAGGAAGAGCAAGTTAATGGAATATTTGAGTTAATGATGCTTCCAACAATAAGGTCTATTAATAACTTGCTTCATAGAACAAACTGTGCCCAGAACAATATGCTCACTTGTCTTATACTTCCCTACATGGAACACAATACTTGGTCACTTGGGATTTTAAAATCTGAATAATATTAGTGCGAATGCTTGAAAATTCAGCTAAATATCTATGGGCTCCCTAATAAACAGCCAAATGCCAACCCTTCTTCATCCCCATTGAGAAGTGAAGTGAAAGTCACTCAATCATATATGACTCTTTTCCAACTGCATGGACTAGAAAGTCCATGGAATTTTCCAGGCCAGAATATTGGAAGGGGTAGCCATTCCCTTCTCCAGGGGATCTTCTCAACCCAGGGACTGAACCCATATCTCCTGCATTGCAGGCGGATTCTTTACCAGCTGAGCCACCAGGGAAGCCCAAGAATACTGGAGTGGGTAACCTATCCATTTTCCAGCAGATCATCCTGACCCAGGAAGCAAACCAGGGCCTCCTGCATGGCAGGTGGATTCTTTACCAGCTGAGCTACCAGAGAAGCCCTCATCCCCATTACATGAATGCAACTCTAAGCACTCCATAAACGGTGGCTGCAGTTAGTGCCTTTCACGTTTCATTCCAACTAATCGCTTCACCAGCCCTGTGAAATAGATGCTAGAATAACTAAAATATAATTGTCTAATACGTATTGGTGGCTTCCGCGGTGACTCAGCAGTAGAGAACCCACTTGCCAATGCAAGATATGTGGAAATGCAAGTACAAGTGCGGGTTTGGGAAGATCCCCTGGAAAAGGAAATGGCAAACCACTCCAGTATTCTTGCCTAGGAAATCCTATGGACAGAAAAGCCTGGTGGGCTACAGTACACAGGGTCACAAAAGAGTCAGACATGACTGAGCAACTAAACAATAATAGAATATATTTGCACTTATTATGTGCCAGGGGCTGTGTGGCGCTGGAGCACTCATCTACAGCCAGACATCCTGGAATGTGAAGTCAAGTGGGCCTTAGGAAGCATCACTACGAACAAAGCTAGTGGAGGTGATGGCATCCCAGTTGAACTATTTCAAATCCTAAAAAATGCTGTGAAAGTGTTGCACTCAATATGCCAGCAAATTTGGAAAACTCAGCAGTGGCCAAAGGACTAGAAAAAGTCAGTTTTCATTCCAACCCTAAAGAAAGACAATGCCAAAGAATGCTCAAACTACTGCACAATTGCACTCATCTCACATGCTAGTAAAGTACTGCTCAAAATTCTTCAAGCCAGGCTTCAACAATACATGCACCATGAACTTCCAGATGTTCAAGCTGGTTTTAGAAAAGGCAGAGGAACCAGAGATCAAATTGTCAGTATCTGCTGGGTCATGGAAAAAGCAAGAGAGTTCCAGAAAAACATCTACTTCTGCTTTATTGACTATGCCAAAGCCTTTGACTGTGTGGATCACAATAAACTGTGGAAAAGAAAGAGATGGGAATACCAGACCACCTGACCTACCTCTTGAGAAATCTGTATGCAGGTCAAGAAGCAACAGTTAGAACTGGACATGGAACAACAGACTGGTACCAAATAGGACAAGGAGTACATCAAAGCTGTATATTGTCACCCTGCTTATTTAACTTATATGCACAGTATATCATGAGAAATGCTGGGCTGGAAGAAGCACAAGCTGGAATCAAGATTGCCGGGAGAAATATCAATAACCTCAGATATGCAGATGACACCACCCTTATGGCAGAAAGTGAAGAACTAAAGAGCCTCTTGATGAAAGTGAAAGAGGAGAGTGAAAAAGTTGGCTTAAAGCTCAACATTTAGAAAACTAAGATTATGGAATCCAGTCCCATCACTTCATGGCAAATAAATGGGGAAACAATGGAAACTGTGGCAGAATTTATTTGGGGGGGGGCTCCAAAATCACTGCAGATGGTGACTGCAGCCAAGAAATTAAAAGATGCTTGTTCCTTGGAAGGAAAGTTAGGACCAACCTAGACAGCAAATTAAAAAGCAGAGATATTACTTTGCCAACAATGATCCACCTAGTCAAGGCTATGGCTTTTCCAACAGTCATGTTTGGATGTTTGGAGTGAGCACCAAAAAATCGATGCTTTTGAACTGTGGTGTTGGCAAAGACTCTTGAGAGTCCCTTGAAATGCAAGGAGATACAACCAGTCCATCTTAAAGGAAATCAGTCCTGAGTGTTTCATTGGAAGGTGATGCTAAAGCTGAAACTCCAGTACTTCGGCCACCTGATGCAAAGAGCTGACTCATTAGAAAATACCCTGACAGTGGGAAAGATTCAAGGTGGGAGAAGAAGGGGATGACAGAGGATTAGATGGTTGGATGGCATCACTGACTCAATGGACATGAGTTTGGGTGGACTCTGAGAATTGGTAATGGATAGCAAGGCTTGGTGTGCTCCAGGCAATGGGGTCACAAAGAGTTGGACTCGACTGAGTGACTGAACTAAACTGAACCGATTATGTGCCAGGCATTATGCTAAACATTTAACATGTCTTCTCACTCATTCATTTATTCAACAGTTATTTATTGAATATATTAATTTCCAAGAAAGGGAATTACTACCTAAGGATACAACAAGCAAACCAAATATGACCCTGACATCATGGAGGCTGCTTTCCAGGTGGGTGGAGACAGTAATAAAAAAGAAAACAAGTAATAATTAGATGATTACAGATGATGGTAGTCCTAGAAAGCAAAATAATTAAATGAAGATATAAAAAATACTCAGAGAGGGGATGTCTACTTCAGAGAGCATGATCAGGGAAGACTCTCTGAAATAGTGACACCCAAGCTAAGGAAGAACACAAAGGAGACAGCCATGCATAGACCTGGAGGAAGAGATCCTGGACAGAGAGAACAAGTGCAAAGGCCCTGAGGTGGGAAACAGCCTGCTTGCTAGATGAGCAGAAAAGATGCCAGAGGTAGGACAGTCCAAGGTGAGTCTAATAAGGTGGGTGGGAGCCAGATGATGCAGGGCCTTGTGGTCCAAGGTGAGGAATTGTGATCCTGTTTAAAAGCCACATGACAGCACTGAATGTTTTAAGGAGAGGTATGGCATGATCTGATTTGTACTTTCTAAAGATGATACTGGTTGCTGTGTGGGGAGTGAACTTTAGATAAATAAGTGAGAGTGGAAGTGGGGACACTAATGACGTGGCCGTTACTGCCACCCAGATCAGAGATGGTGGAGGCTTGGCCCAGGAAGCTAATGGGGGGAGTGGAGGAAAGTGGGCAAAACTGAGATGTGCTGTAGCCATGGAACTAAAAGGGTTCACAGAAGAATTTAATATGAGAAATGACCTCACGGGGTTGACAAACTTACTGCCCACTTATTATCCCTTTATAATTTTGTTTTAAAAAAACCCTGAAACTTAAGATGTTAAATTTTTGTCAGTTACACCTGAATAAAATGGGAGGGAGGGAGGAAATTACAGGTAAAAGCTAGAGAGCGGAAGCACTGAGAATCACACCAGGTATGCTTGACTCCAAGCCCTTAACCACTGTGCCACACTGCTTGACAGTGCAGCTGTCCCTGCCGCTCATTCAGTCTCTGCAGGTAATCTCAGCTTTTTCTTACCTTCTGCATCTGGTCCCTGACCTTTCAGTTTTCAGCCAGGATTGCCATGTGCAGCTGTGTGCACTGTACACTGCGCAACTGGGGGTGGGGGTGGGGAACATAAACTAATGTGGAGGTTTTAAAGACAGGTTTAGGGACTTCCCTGGTGGTCCTGTGGTTAAGAATTCACCTTGCAATGCAGGAAACATGGGTTCCATCCCTGAGTCAGGGAATTAAGATTGCACATGCCACAGAGCAACTAAACCTGTGTACCACAACTAGAGAGTCGGCATACAATTAAAGATCAGCCATGACTCAATAAAGGACCTGCGTGCACAGAGCAGGGAACGGCTACCCATGAGAATCCCATGGACAGAGGAGCCTGGTGGGCTACAGTCCATGGGGTTGTGAAGGGTCGGACACAACTGAACGACTAACACTGCTTCTTCAGGTAGTTTTCAGGCGTGGCCAGGTTTTGCAAAAATTGCCTTCGTGTTTGTCCCTGACTTGCTGCAGAAAAAAAGACCCATGTTGGGACTAAAAGCTAGGTTCCTGTGTCTTCTTCAGGAAATGTATCTCACACACACAACATAAAGTTTACATTTTTCCTCGGTGCATTTTCTGGTAGGCAATAACTGAATGATATTTTCTGGATGTCTGCAAAATACAGCAATAAGTATATATTGAATTTGCATATAAGACATTCTGTAATCTTAGGAAACTGGGATTCAACATGATGGAAGTGAGTACTGTGAACATATACATTTATTTTCTGTGATTCACATTTGCAGTAACAGATTTAATTGGCATCTTCTCTGCTTCTGTGGAGAATGTAAAGAACATCCCAATAAATTAATAAATGATAGCTTTAGATTTATCAGCGATCAAGGCTGCAAAACTAATGGCTAAAGAAAATATAGCAGAGCAAAAATAGAGCCATTTATTCTGCTGGAGTTCAATTCAGGGAAACAGGCAGTCAGCAAAATACCAGCATCAAAGATGCTAGTGGAGAGGGTTTCTGGGAAGAATAAAGGAAACTGCAGTTTTCTAATTAACATTGCAACGAACACTAAAAATGACCTTAAAGGAGAGCTTAAAAGGTATTTTAATGAGTTTTTCCAGGGGTTGCTGATGAGCCCTTTTTTGTAAGTGAAGAGAAATGTCTTAAAATTAACCAAGACTTATGATTATCATATTGGAATCATATTTCAGGGAAATAAAACCCTTTGCTGGAAAGTTAAGCAAAAGGCCCAGTAGGAATACTAATCAAGCTTGTATCTTATTCTAATAACTCTAAGAAGAGGCAGATTCCTGAAGTCTAATTATTATGGCATTGTCTCCTTTTAACCTTCTTTCAGAGAAACTGTCACTGATTTTTAACATACATACAATACAGACACAGACACCCCACTTCATCATTATTACCTGTCTACCCCACTGTCTTTATCTTCCTCTCCAGGAGTTCTTCAGATTCTTTCCTAATCCCAGCATCTCTCATGTTCTGTAATGCCTTCACTTGCACTAGACTTCTAGTTTAACATGGTATTTGCTATCAATTTTCTGTGAAAATATCTCTGTAGATGGACAAAAACAGCCAACATTCTAGCTTGTAACCCTGTGCCCACAACAAACTGGCCCAAGGCGCACAGTCACTTCTGAGCTTGAGACTAGAGTCAGCTGGTCATTTCTGCAGCGGATCCTTTGTTTTATGGGAAAGATCCTTTACTTGTTTCTCTGCAGCCTTCTTCCCTATGCTTTCTATGTTTCAGAAAGTATTCAAATCTTTCTTTACACTCTTCCCTCCCTTTCAGCTATTGTTTAGTTGCTTAGTCATGTCCGACTCTTTTGTGACCCCACGGACTGTAGTCTTCGAGTCTCCTCTGTCCATGGGATTTCCCAGGCAAGAATACTGGAGTGGGTTGCCATTTCCTCCTCCACGGGATCTTCCCAACCCAGGGACTGAGCCTGCATCTCAGCATTAGCAGGAGGATTCTTTACCTCTGAGCCACCAGGGAAGCCCTTTCGGTACTAACATGGAATACTTCCTATCATTTTACTTAACCTGTCATTTCAGGGAGAAAAGTAAAAACAACTTGTGGGCTCAGAGTCGATGTGTTTATTTTTAAAAGGACTGACTTTTGACCCGTTTCCCTAAAACTATAATATTGGCTTGGGGTTCCTCCAGGACCAGTTAGTGGTTGGTCTGGAAAATCTACATGGAGCCCTTGGAGGGAAAAAGATGCTGCATGTCTCCGTTTTGAAGGCCAAAACTAGCTCTTGATCATCTGTAATAAGTGTTGTGTCTTCTGGGAAAACTTTAATAGCAAAATTCCAAGTAGAAACTTTCATTTTATTCATAGAGCTAGATAAATGTTATGTAAATTATTTCAGAACAACAATAAGTGATTTGTCATCAAGAAACTGGGAATATTTCTAGACACTTCATCCATAGCATAACCCATGAACCTCAGGCAAAACCCTATGTAGCTCAACAGCTTTGCCAAGAGTGGAGTAGAAGGGTCTAGGAAAATCTCTCAAGTAGGATGCACTGAAGAATCCCATCAGTCTGGGGATCCTGTCTAGACTTTAGATTGGAGCAGAGATGAACTGTGAAGGCGGAGGCCAAGCTAGAACCATGTAACAAGGAGTGTGGTCCTTGGAACAGCAGCATCCTGGGAGCTTGTTGAAAAGCAGAACCACACACTGAATTCTGGAACTAGTGAACCATAGTCTCCCTGTTTAACAAAAGCCTCGGGTCATTTGTACATCTTCTTAAAGTCGGAGGGGCTCTACCCTGGAGGTATATTCTCTAAGTGGGAGCTGATGACAAGTGGGACAGCTGGATCATTAACTTCAGCTTCCCATCCCTCTAGTTCCTCCTCCTCCTCTTCACTTTCCTGGGCCATAAGGGTTACCCTTCAAGGTAGGGGCCTGGGGTGATTCCAAAGACCAAAGTAAGTGCTACAACCTCCCCAAATTCCAGAAGCTGCCACACAAATTTGTCAGGGGAAGGTGATCTGAATTCTATTAAGATAAAACTAGAGAAAAGGCACAGACTTCTAAGAATCCCATATTCTTCAATACTTTTTAAGTTGCAATAGCAAAAAGTTCCAGTTCAAATAAGAGTAAGCAACAAAAAGAATTTATCAGTTCCTTTTACTGAAAAGTGAGGGTGTGGAGCAACTGCAGGCACAGCTGGGTCTGTGTATTTAAATCAGCTAGGAAAGATTGAGGGAAAAAGGAAAAGAGGGCACCAGAGTGTGACATGGTTAGACAGCAACGCGTGGGGTTGCAGTCCATGGGGCCGTGTTTTAGAAATGCCTGGGTGCCTCTGCCTTTTCAGCATCTGTTTTTCTCTGTGTCGGCTTCTTTCTCTGGAAGGTTTGTGTCTTAGCACATCTCCAAGTTCCAGGTCTTCCTCTTCTTAAGTCTAAGTCCACAAAAAGAGAGAAGGCTTCTCTCCCTGAAGTTTCCTAAAATTCTAGATCTGAGTTTTATTGCCTCTATTCCAATTTGGGTCACGTGCTCACCCCTAAACCAACCCCCTGGTGGCCTGGTGGGCGTGATCTTCTGCATCTTGTCAAGCCCATTCTTGGAGCCAAGGATAAGGTCACTCTCACATGAAGTACTTGAATTGAGAGTATGGGAGAAGTGGTACCCCCTCCTCAAAGAAACTGGGGAGCAGATGGCAAAGGAAGGAGACATTGATACTGAGCTTTTTTTTTTTTTTTTTTTTTTTTTTAAAAAGCAACAGCTATTCACGAATGCATTTTCCTATTGTCTCAGTGGCAAATAATCTGCCTGCCAATGCAGGAGACCCGGGTTCAATGCCTGGGTGAGGAGGTTCCCCTGGAGAAGGAAATGAGTTTCCCCTGGAAACCCACTCGNCTTTTTTTTTTTTTTTTTTTTTTTTATAAAAAGCAACAGCTATTCACGAATGCATTTTCCTATTGTCTCAGTGGCAAATAATCTGCCTGCCAATGCAGGAGACCCGGGTTCAATGCCTGGGTGAGGAGGTTCCCCTGGAGAAGGAAATGAGTTTCCCCTGGAAACCCACTCGGGTATTCTTGCCTGGGAAGTCCCGGGCGGGCTACAGTCTATGGGGTTGCAAAGAGTTAGACACGACTGAGCAACTAAACAACAACAAAGGCTATAGCTGCTGTCTGCTATCAGATGAAGTCCATAGCTGTTATCTCCTCCCACAGAGGCGCCCTCTCCAAAAACAACAACTCAGACATTTATTAAAGCGAGTGCAGTAGAGCAGAGCAAGGAATCGGACCCCCAGTCTGCTTCCCCGTCATTTGGGGGGTGTCCATTTTATCATTATAATATTACAATAGCATAAGCTCAAGTTATATTTAAAGCTATGTTGATTGGCAGCACTACCTGCTTACTTTTCCCGAATGACCTGCCTTAAGAAAGGTGAAAATCGTTAGCCAGTGAAATTATAGAGAAAAGTCATCCTGAGGGTGTCAGAGGCCTGACCAAGGCTGTGACACGTGCCAATTTTGTCCTAATTAGTGTCCAGTGCCACCTCCGAGGAGCTAACATGGGAGGTTTTAGCCTTGGTCAAAATTCTCCACCATCTCGAATGCCTCTGGGAAGTGTGAGTTTGCCTCAAGGAAACACTGGTTTCTCTGTTTGAAAAATGTGAATACAGGGCTGTGGGTCGCCTTTGGAGATGTTCGATTTTGTTCTCCACTACTCAACTCTCAAGTGAACTACTCTGTACAAATCTACTTTAATTATGTATTAATTTCAGTATTATTATATGCAGAACATGACTGCTGCTCTTTAAAAATTAATCTGGAATCTATTGGTTTTATTTAGTATGCATTATAAGGCAGCATTCACTTAAAAAAAAAAAAAGGCCTCCAGATAAATGTGTTGCTCTACATAATGTAGAGCAATCACAAGTAGTAATTTGCTAGAAACAGAAATACTTTAATAAGAATTCTGCCTGCCTTTCCCCTTCCTTCCTTTCTTTGGCACCTTCATTCATAACTGTCAGTAATGAAAGGGCAGAAGGAAGAACTGACAAGGAGTAAGTACTGCACTGGAGGGCCCTGCTGTTCTAGGCTGTTGTTGAATACCAGAACCCTACTCTCATTTTGCTACCAAAAGGAATTATGTTGTGTCCTCACCTTTAAAAGCACTGCTCTGGAAGTTCTGCAGCAGGAATGCCTTGGTTTAGATGTTGACAGGAAGCCCAGTGATTTACTTCACATCCATTTGGGTACTTTTCCAGGCAGATAGGTGCAGAGCCAAAAAACACCACCGAGGGACTTCCCTGGTGCTTTAGTGATGGCTGAAGCTGAAGCTCCAATACTTGAGCCACCTGATGTGAAGAGCAGACTCACTGGAAAAGACCCTGAGGCTAGGAAAGATTGAGGGCAAAAGGAGAAGTGAGCAGCAAAGTGTGAGATGGTTAGGTTAGATAGCAACATCAACTCAATGGACATGAACTTGAGCAAACTCCAAGAGATAGTGGAGGACAGAGAAGCCTGGTGTGCTGCAGTCCATGGGGTCGCAAAGAGTCAGACATGACTGAGCGACTATAAACAACCACCACCAGTGGTTAAGAATCTGCTTTGCAATGCAGAGGCTGTTGGTTCAATCCCTGGTCTGGAAACTAAGATTCCACATGCTACAGAGAAACTAAACCAACCCGCCACAACTACTAAGCCCTCAAGCCACAATCAGAGAACCCACGCACCACAGTGGAAGATCCTACATGATGCAACAAAGAACCCACGTGCCACAAGTAAGACGGGATGCAAACGAATAATGTTTTTTCTTTTTTTTCTTAATTAATTTCTTTTTTAATTGAAGGATAATTGCTTTACAGAATTTTGTTGTTTTCTGTCAAACATCATCAAAAGGAATCAGCCATAGGCATACATATGTCCCCTCCCTCTTGAACCTCCTTCCCACCTCCCTCCCCATCCCACTCCTCTAGGTTGATACAGAGCCCCTGTTTGAGTTCCCTGAGACATACAGCAAATTCCCATTAGCTATCTATTGTGCGATGTATGGTGAGAGTAGCAAATAATTTTTTTAAAAAATACTGCTTAAATTATGTGTGGGAAGAATCACATGGGATTGCAAAGATAAATAAAACTTTAAACTGTTTTAGTCTAAATCTGAAAATAACAGTTAACACTTATAGAAACCTTGCTACATATCAGGCACTGAACACATTTCTTATTTAATCCCAGGTGAGTTGTGCAGGTACTACTCACAATGAATTTTGCATTGTTCTCATAATGCCTTAGAAGGATTTCATCTACATCTTCACAGTTAATGAACAATAGTCTAACAGAGAAGAACCAGAACCTTAACACTGAATTCACAAGGCTAAATAAATTTTAGGAGAAACTCATCCTTGCAGTACAGGTATAGTCTTTTCTGACCGTACCACGTCAGTATTTCAAAATTAAATTAAGTCATACTTACACTACTGGTTTGTGCATTGTTTTCTTAATACAAAAACTGATGATGCACTGTGGAAAACTCCATGAAGATGTTGGCTTCCAACTGGAATTGATTTGTGGCTGCTTCTCAGTGAGCTACACCTGAGCTCAGGTTCCCACCCTACTTTTTCTTCGATTTCCTCATCAGCCTTAGTTAACAAACAAATAGAAGAAGTAAAAATAGACCAGGCCAATGTATTAGGTAGGCAGTTAGAAAGTTATGACCAACTTAGACAGCATATTAAAAAGCAGAGACATTACTTTGTCAACAAAGGTCCGTCTAGTCAAGGCTATAGTTTTTCCAGTAGTCATGTATGGATGTGAGAGTTGGACTATAAAGAAAGCTGAGTACAGAAGAATTGATGCTTTTGAACTTTGGTATTGGAGAAGACTCTTGAGAGTCCCTTGGACTGCAAGGAGATCCAATCAGTCTATCCTAAAGAAGATCAGTCCTGGGTGTTCATTGGAAGGACTGATGTTGAAGCTGAAACTCCAAATATTTAGGCCAGCTAATACAAAGTGCTGATTCATTTGAAAAGACCCTGATGTTGGGAAAGATTGAAGGCAGAAGGAGAAGGGGACAACAGAGGATGAGATGGTTAGATGGCATCACCGACTCAATGGACATGAGTTTGGGTAAACTCCAGGAATTGGTGGTGGACAGGGAGGCCTGGCATGCTGTGGTTCATGAGGTCGCAAAGAGTCAGACACAACTGAGTGAGTGAACTGTACTGTACTATAGGCTACTGATGCAAACACAGACACTAACTTCAGCTAACTTAAGTAAAAAGTAAAATACACAGTGGAGGGGAAGGGTTATGATACAGGAGGATTACAAGAAAAAAGCATCCTGCCTTGAAGAAGTGACAGGAACAGGAATGAGAAGGGGGTCAGGAGCCCCTTCTTTGTTTTCCACCAGTGACGATGACTATTCTCTTTGGAGAGTAGCATTCTCTGCTTTTCATCCACAAGACAGAAAGCAGCTACCCACAGCTCCCAAGTTTCAATGTTATATGTTGGCCAAGTAGGAATCGATGCTTTCTCCCTCTTTCTCAGACCCAATTTCAAATTCTTGAGACAAATAATGTGAAAGGCCCACTTGGAGCCAGATGTTCATCTCTAAACTATTCAACTGTGACCAGAAGGTAGAGTTAAATACGATAAAATGGCTATAGAATCCATCAGTGCAGGTTGGAAAGCAAACACCAAAGAAGAGGAGTGACTATGAGATGGGAAGGTACCCTATAGAATATTTTGCTAATCCGAGCTTTAGATACCAGACAGAAAGTGAGAGAGATTTTTAAGGAATTGGTTCACACAGTTATGGAGACTGACAAGCCCCGAAGATCTGCAGTCAGAAAGCTGGAAACCCAAAAGAACCAATGGTGCAGTTCCAGTCCAACTCCAAAGGCTTGAGAACCAGAAGAGCTGATAGTAGAAGTTCTGATTCAAGGGCAGGAGAACACCACGGTCCCAGCTCAACAGTCAGGAGGTAAATTTCCCTCTTATTCAGCTTTTATGTTCTATTTCGGTCTTTGATTGCATGAGGCCCACCAGCATCAGGGAAGCCAGTCTGCTTCAGTCAGTCTACCAATTCAGACATTCACTCATAAACACACTCAGAATAGCATTTGGCCAAATGTCTGGGCACCTCGTGGCCCAGTCAAGTTAACACGCAAAATTAATCACTGTAGGTATCTCCACAATAAGTAGCATAGTGTCTTCTAGAATCTGACCACATAGACATGATTAGAATATTCATCTAAAGATACTCTAATTTCTTAGGACAATATAGATAAATTACGTCAACAAATTTTTAAATAAAAATTAATTGTGCTCTCATTGGAAGGAAAGTGGGATACCAGGCAGGTGCCTTGACCCAGAAAGTATTTCTACAATGCAACTGGTTACAAATTCCTCTCAAAAAAAGACAGTAACACAAGTAAAGCATCCCATTTTTCCTTGCCAAATATGATGAAGTAATGACAAAGGGCTCCTTTTAATTCACATGCTTTCAGATTTAAGATTTTAGACATTTTATGTGTCATGATATTTTTTTTTTTTTGGCTATACCATGCAGCATATAGGATCTTGTTTCTCTGACCAATGATCAAACCTGTGCCCCCTGCATTGGGAGCATGGAGCTTTAGCCACTGGACCATCAGGGAAGTCCCTGAAAGTCTTCTTTCCTAAAGATAAGCATATTCCCTGATTCCAAATCCAAGCTGGCAGTAATTAACGTAAGATTTACGTCAGTGGTGAATATGATGACTTTTTGCAGTATTAAGCTTAAATAGAAGCTAATAAAAACACAAAGTTTTAATTCACTAATGTAAAGATAACCTGTTGTCTATGACTTCATTATTAAGCAAGTTTGAAAGGTTAAACACTCACATCCTAAATTACAGGATAAAGGTTACTCATCATTTACTCGTTGCACAAAGAAAGAGTATTAAGCAGAGAAAATAGAAACAATTTTGGAATATTTATGCATTTAAATAACTTTTGATCATTTATTCACTGGGCACTTGAATACCTACTGTGTGGCAGAGCTAGCCCTCAATGTAAGAGATTTACCTCAAATTCAGAATGTATGTCTTTTATTCTTGAGTTAACTCTACTAAATATTACTGCTAGTTGAAGTCTTGTCTTTAAAACAAATTAATAATATCATTTTAAGGTTAAACCTTTCAAATACTGAATACCTGCATACTCAGAATTATGAGAAAATCAGATTATATCTTATCCATCTTGGATGCTGCTGCTACTGCTGCTAAGTCGCTTCAGTCGTGTCCGACTCTGTGTGACCCCATAGACAGCAGCCCACCAGGCTCACCTGTCCCTGGGATTCTTCAGGCAAGAACACTGGAGTGGGTGGCCATTTCCTTCTCCAATGCAAGAAAGTGAAAAGTGAAAGTGAAGTTGTTCAGTTGTGTCTGACTCCCAGCGACCCCATGGACCATAGCCCACCAGGCTCCTCCATCCATGGGATTTTCCAGGCAAGAGTACTGGAGTGGGGTGCCATTGCCTTCTCCATCCATTTTGGATAAGAGAAGAGAATATGATAAAGCAAACGGGGCAAAAGCACAATTGGCACAATCGAAGTAGAGAATCTAGAGGAGTTGTTTACAATACGCTTGCAACTTTTCCATGTATATTTTAAATTATATCAAAATGAAAAGCTACCCGAAAATGAGAAAAATAAAAATAGGACCACCATATGATCCAGCAATTCCACTTCTGGACATAGATCCAAAAGAAATGAAAACTAGATCTCAAAGAGATATCTGCACTCACATGTTCATTGCAGCATTATTTACAGCAGTCAAGACATGGGAACAACCAAAATGTCCACTGATAGATAAATGGATAAAGAAAACGTGATACTCACAGAGAGAGAAATATTATGCAGCCATTACAAAGAATAAAATTCTGCTATTTGCAATAATATGGATGCACTTTCAGGTCATTATACTAAGTGAAATAAGTCAGGCAGATAAATAGTATATGATCTCACCTACATGTTAAGTCTTTAAAAAAAAATGAATCATAGAAACAGAGAAGAGATTAATGGTTACCATGGCTGCCAAGACCAGGGGTTGAGGAAGATACGGATGAGGGTAGTCAAAAGGTACAAACCTCCAAGCGTCCTGGAGACATAATGTACAGCATGCTAACTATTGTAACAATAGTTGCACATTTGAAAGTTATTAAGAGAATAAATCTTAAAAGTTCTCATCACAGGAAGGAAATGTAATTATGTGAGGTGGTTGTTGTACAGTTGCTAAATCATGTCCAACTCTTTGTGACCTTATGTGTGCATTCATGCTAAGTCGCTTCAGTTGTGTCAGACCCTTTGCGATGCTATGGATTATAGCCCACCAGGCTCCTCTGTCCATGGGCTTCTCTAGGCAAGAATACTGGAGTAGGTTGCCATGTCCTCATCCAGGGGATCGTCCCAACCCAGAGATCAAACCCACGTCTCCTACATCTCCTACATTAGCCAGTGGGTGCCTTACCACTAGCGCCACCTGGGAAGCCCTTGTAACCCCATGGACTGCAGGAACCGAGGCTTCCCTGTCCTTCACTATCTCCCTGAGTTTGCTCAAACTCATGTCCATTGAGTCAATAATGTCATCCAACCATCTCATCCTCTGTCATCCCCTTCTCCTCCTGCTCTCAATCTTTCCCAGCATCAGGGTCTTTTCCAATGAATTGGCTCTTCACATTAGGTGGCCCAAGTATTGGAGCTTCAGCATCAGCCCTTCCAATGAATATTTAGGGTTAATTTCCTTTAGGATTGACTGGTTTGATCTCCTTGTTGTCCAAAGGACTCTGAAGAGTCTTCTCCAGAACCACAATTCAAAAACATCATTCTTCAGTGCTCAGCTTTCTTTATGATCCAACTCTCAGATCCATACATCCGTACATGACTACTGGAAAAACCATAGCTTTGACTATACGGACTTTTGTCAGCAAAGTGATATCTCTGCTTTTTAATACACTGTCTAGGTTTGTCATAGCTTTTCTCCCAGGGAGAAAGCATTTTTTAATTTCATGACTGCAATCACCATTGTTAACTAAGCCTTGTTGCTTAGTCACTAAGTCATGGCTGACACTTTTGTGACCCTATGGACTGTAGCCCGCCAACCTCCTCTGTCCATGGAATTCTCCAGGCAAGAAAACTGGAGTGGGTTGTCAACTAACCCTTATTCATTTTAAATATATACATATATCAAACCACCCTATTGTACACCTTAAACTAATACCATGTTATATGTCAACATTATTGACATATCTCAACATAATGAGTTATCTGAACAATACTGGGGAGAAAAAGTTGATAAAATTGGTAAGTTGAGAAACTGACCACAAAATCAGTTTCTGTAAAACTGCTGCACAGTCACCAAAATGATGATCACTGGTTTAGTGCAATCTGGATCCCTGAGTTGGGAAGATCTCCTAGAGAAGGGAAAGGTATTTCCCCTCCAGTATTCTGGCTTGGAGAATTCCAGGGACTGTACAGTCCATGGGGTCGCAAAGACTTGGAACACAACTGGGTGACTTTCACTTTCACGACAGACATGTGTGGGTAAAATCTGACCTTTATCTTTTCCCATCAGTGAGAAATATATGTTAGGAATCTGTTTATTCATCTGGACCCATGGTCCTCCGAGAAGCTCCAATTTGTTTACAAGTTCAGAAAGTTGTGAGTGAGTTCTGGAGCAGTGATTGGTCAGCTCAGTTTGACTTAATTTCTTTTCTGAGAGTGTCACATTGTCAGATGGGTCTCCCAGGGTCCAATAGACCTATCACTGAGGAAGACATCAAGTAGGGTCCAAAACACATTCAAACTAAAAGTTATTCAAACAAAACTAGGTTGATGAACAACCAAAGAAAGGAAGGGTAACAATAGTTTCACTTTATCATACAGATGGTGGGAGGATTAATTAGCTTGTTCTTATAAAGCGCTTTAAAGATAAATTGTGCTGTTAACTTGCCGAAACTCATTCTTATTATGCTTATTTGCTGTGTCCTACATAAATATTTAATAGTTACCCTGGGAAAGAAACTCTTGTTTAATCTATCCTCCTTTTCTGATTAGTAGACAGTGTAAAACAGCCAAATTTTTCCCCTGAATGTATTATTTTTTTCAAAAATGCCTCCAAGATAGCTTCCTATCAACCAAGCAACAATCCACAAATGAATCATTAATGTTTGATGTCTCAAAGCAATGGAAATCACATAATATGGTAGAACCTGTATGTTGGAGCTCTTTCAAGGTAAAATAGGAGTTAATTTTCATTTGGACCACTGCATTCATATTCACATTGGTCATGGCCAAGGTAAGCTTTTTAATAAAGAAGAAACAATGCAGGTTTGATTCATTCAGCTATTTCTAAGCAACTGACCACAAAAAAAAAAAAAAANATGACTGCAATCACCATTGTTAACTAAGCCTTGTTGCTTAGTCACTAAGTCATGGCTGACACTTTTGTGACCCTATGGACTGTAGCCCGCCAACCTCCTCTGTCCATGGAATTCTCCAGGCAAGAAAACTGGAGTGGGTTGTCAACTAACCCTTATTCATTTTAAATATATACATATATCAAACCACCCTATTGTACACCTTAAACTAATACCATGTTATATGTCAACATTATTGACATATCTCAACATAATGAGTTATCTGAACAATACTGGGGAGAAAAAGTTGATAAAATTGGTAAGTTGAGAAACTGACCACAAAATCAGTTTCTGTAAAACTGCTGCACAGTCACCAAAATGATGATCACTGGTTTAGTGCAATCTGGATCCCTGAGTTGGGAAGATCTCCTAGAGAAGGGAAAGGTATTTCCCCTCCAGTATTCTGGCTTGGAGAATTCCAGGGACTGTACAGTCCATGGGGTCGCAAAGACTTGGAACACAACTGGGTGACTTTCACTTTCACGACAGACATGTGTGGGTAAAATCTGACCTTTATCTTTTCCCATCAGTGAGAAATATATGTTAGGAATCTGTTTATTCATCTGGACCCATGGTCCTCCGAGAAGCTCCAATTTGTTTACAAGTTCAGAAAGTTGTGAGTGAGTTCTGGAGCAGTGATTGGTCAGCTCAGTTTGACTTAATTTCTTTTCTGAGAGTGTCACATTGTCAGATGGGTCTCCCAGGGTCCAATAGACCTATCACTGAGGAAGACATCAAGTAGGGTCCAAAACACATTCAAACTAAAAGTTATTCAAACAAAACTAGGTTGATGAACAACCAAAGAAAGGAAGGGTAACAATAGTTTCACTTTATCATACAGATGGTGGGAGGATTAATTAGCTTGTTCTTATAAAGCGCTTTAAAGATAAATTGTGCTGTTAACTTGCCGAAACTCATTCTTATTATGCTTATTTGCTGTGTCCTACATAAATATTTAATAGTTACCCTGGGAAAGAAACTCTTGTTTAATCTATCCTCCTTTTCTGATTAGTAGACAGTGTAAAACAGCCAAATTTTTCCCCTGAATGTATTATTTTTTTCAAAAATGCCTCCAAGATAGCTTCCTATCAACCAAGCAACAATCCACAAATGAATCATTAATGTTTGATGTCTCAAAGCAATGGAAATCACATAATATGGTAGAACCTGTATGTTGGAGCTCTTTCAAGGTAAAATAGGAGTTAATTTTCATTTGGACCACTGCATTCATATTCACATTGGTCATGGCCAAGGTAAGCTTTTTAATAAAGAAGAAACAATGCAGGTTTGATTCATTCAGCTATTTCTAAGCAACTGACCACAAAAAAAAAAAAAAAAGCACGTCCTATTTCTGGAAACCTAGGTTTCACAAATTAAGGGAAAACCCTCCTGATGTCACCCAAAATGATGATTTTAAACTAGTATGGATCATGCCTTACTGGTGAGAAGGGAGAGGAAGGTGTTCCAACACCTCTTCTCACTGGATTTTTAATGCTTAAGTGAGATAAATGCAAACCCCAGGTTCTAACCAGGGTGTTTATCTGTGCTGCATGAAGGACCCCTGGCTGGCTTGCTTCTCAATGTGCCTGTCCCTGGACCTCTTCATATAGCCTTGACAGAGAAGCATCTTGGTCTCCCACTGCAGCAGGAGTAGATCCCCATGCACACAGCACCTGGCAGGGGAAGGCAGTAGGGCAGAAAGCCAGCAGATAATCCACAACAAGTAAGGTTAGCAGAAAAGTAGCAGGAAGTAAGCAAAGGGGTAATTATTAGGAGAAATACTGTGTACACAGTTAGCCCTTTCAGGCCACAGGATTCCAGCATGTCTGTCATACCTACAAGTGAACAGGTGAACAGAGAATTGGCACTCTTAATATGTTTTCAAGTGTTGCCAGGAAAACTCTATGTCTCTAAAATATGAAATCTAAGTCCAAATAGTTCAGCACCACTGACCCAAGGGACATAGTTAATTCAAAGATACTGGATAATTTCCTTCCCAGCTGAAGCTTTAATGATCTGGCAAGCTCTGCCTTCACGGGTGGAAAGGCCCTCACTGGGAGGCCAGGCTCCAAACACGGAAATGAAGAGAGCTACCCTTTGTCCCTATTAATAGTTGACTCTGTTGACTCAACCAAACCAGAAAGTCTGACTCCACTTTTCCCTGGAACATTTCTCACAGCCACGGGTGATAGAATTGAGGTTATTATCACTGCTTTACCCACCCAGGGACTTACCTTGGGTGACCTTTGCCTTGAGCTCATGTTCAGTGAAGAAGATGTCTTTGGGTAAGTTGAAGAGTCAATTCTGTATCTTTGAAAGAGTCAAGTTCCCTCAAAAGGTTGTAGAGTTTCTAGGATAAGCCCATAGCTTGCAGACCTTGCTGAATTAGGACCTTGCCTTAGGAGATGCATGACTTCCAAGTTAATCACCATTTCTGAGGCTCCATTTACTCCCCTGCAAGATGAAGAAATAGGGCTTCCCTTTGGCTCAGTGGTAAAGAATCCACCTGCCAATGCAGGAGACATGGGTTCAATCACCTGAGAAAATGCCACATGCTGTGGAGCAACTAACCCCATTGGCCATAAGTATTGAGCCTGTGTTCTAAAGCCTTGGAGTCACAACTACTGAATCCCATGTGTCCTAGAGCTGGTACTCGGCAACAAAAGAACCCACTGCAATGAGAAGCCCATGCATCAAAACTAGAGAAAAGCCCACGCAGCAATGAAGACCCAACACAACCAAAAATAAAAGAAACAAATAAAATTATTTTTAAATGAAGAAATAATATTCTAATGATTAATGCCAGGTAATTACCATTTTTCATCATAAAATACAATCAATTATATCTTCATGTAAAACAGTGAACTTAATATTAAAAAATGCTAACCTTTAAGAGTATATGTTTATTCATACAATTATACATCTCTCTATCCTTCAGTATCATAGCCAAAATTTAAGTAATATCATTTTTCATTGAGAATCTCAAAATGTTTCTAACCCATTTAGAGCCATTTTTAGTTACATTTTTTCTTCTTTTTAAATGTGCCTTTATGAGCTTAACTTTGTTGTCCATTTCAACAATGAAATTCTGGAGTATTCAGGGCTGCTCCAACAGGTTATGTATCAACAGCATTAATATTTCATTCACATAGTCCATAAGGCTATGTCTAAAAGCACCAAATTTCCTTAAATGAATCATATATTGATGCAAACAAACCTGCTCTTCACAAAAGCCACCAGAACCTAGTATAGACAGATGCTCAGCCTCTGAGGGATCAATGTCTGTATGATGCATAACTTAATTAAACCAACATCTCTTCATGTTAAAGACTTTGATTTATTCAAGAATATAAGGCTGGCTGATATTTTAATGAAACAATTGCTTGTAATCATAAATATAATTATCTTACATTGCAGAACAAGCCAACAAGAAAGATACATGGACTTCATTACAGCTTCAGAGACACATTTGTTCTCTTTGATGTTCTATTGTTGAGTGACCAAAAAATAATTCAAAGCAATTTAAAAATCTCATCTTGGCTTTCTAAATTATACACACCATTATTCAAAGTTCAATGGGCCTGGAAGAAATATTTTCTACAAAGTAACATTAGTTATTATTCTTACAAAGCTATTTTTTAATATAACACATTTAACTAATCATGAAATATTACATACTCATTGCAAACAATTTTGGAGGGAATAGTGAGCATATTAAAAATAAACATTAAAATTATACCTACTATTCCCACCCAGAGATAACCACCTTAAATATTCCACTAAACTTGTTCTCAACTTTCTTCAAATAATATACATGTGTATATAATTTTTAATTTTTCTACAAACTCAAAATTATCCAATTATATATAGTTTTCATTTTAATAATATCATTGATATTTTATTAAAGATCTTCAAAAATATCACTTTAATAATTGCATGTTATCCTATATCAGATGTTTTGGTTGCTTTTAACTTTTAACTATTATAAATAATATGATGAATGTTTTGTATCAAAGATAACAAATCTTTGGTCAAATATATAATGATTTTCATAGGATATATCTTTACAGTTCTCAAGGAAACTGTTAAGGACTTTTTCATATACTGTCAGTTTTCCTCCATAAAGTCATGCCTGTATACATCACCACCATCTTCTCACATTCTTGATGACACTGTCCTTATTAAAAATACTTCTATCAGTAAATCCCATATCTTGAAGAGATATTTGTACTCCCATGTTTATTGCAGTATTAGTCATAACAGCCAAGATATGGAAATAATCTAAATGTACTCCAATGAATGGATGAACGGATAAAGAAAATGCAATAAATACATATCACATATGCACACAAAGAAACAAAGAAATATTATCCAACTATTAAATAGATATACAGGGATTCTTAGGTGGTCTGGTGGTTAATAATCCACCCTGCAATGCAGGGGACACCAGACTGGTGCCTGGTCTGGGAAAATCCCAGATGCTGTGGGGCAACTAAGCCCATGTGTCACAACTGCTGAACCTGTGCCCTGGAACCCATGAGCTGCAACTACTGAGCCCATGTGCAGCAGCTATTGAAGCCTGCATGCATGTCCAGAGCCCATTCTCTGTAACAAGAGAAGCCACAACAATGAGAAGCTCACACACTACAGCAGAGTAGTCCCCACGCTCCGCAACTAGAGGAAGCTTCCACACAGCAACAAAGGATCAGTGCAGCCAAAAATAAATAAATAAGTAAATATTTTTAAAAGCTAAATAATTATTATATATATATACAATATATACATTATATATATATATACAATATATACATAATATATATATATATACATAAAATATACACATATTATATATATACACATACACACCCATCCAAAAACAGAAGAATACACATTCTTTTCAAGTGCATATGCAATATTCTTCAGGTGAGATCACAGGCTAGGACACAAAACAAGCCCTGGGAGCTTTAAGTAAATTGACCCCTTGGAGGAGGGCATGGCAACCCACTCCAGTATTCTTGTCTGTAGAATCCCCACAGACAGAGGAGTCTGGCAGACTAAAGTCTTTTCCAACCACAATACTATAAGACTAGAAACCAACTACAAGAGAAAAAAAAGCCCACAAATAAGTGGAGGCTAAACGACATGCTATGCAACTACTGAGCCTACACACTCTGGAGCCCACACACTATAACAAAGACCCAGAACAGCCAAAATTGAAAAAAAAAAAAATCAGGAAAAGAAATTATGGAAACAATCCCATTTATCACCACATCAAAAAATACATATACCTGACAATAAACATACAAAGGTTTTCTCAGAAAATTGTAAGACAGATGAAAGAAATTAAAGATGACACAAACAAACGTAACTATATACTGTGTTAAAATGACCATACCACCTCCGACATTCTACAGATTCTATGCAATCCCTATCAAAATACCCAAAACATTTTTAACAGAACTAAAACAAATACTTTAAAAAATTTTATGGAAACCCAATAGACCCTGAATAGCCAAAACAATCTTGAGGGTTTCCCTGGTGATCCGGTGGTTAAGAATCCACCTTGCTATACAAGGAACATCAGTTTGACCTCTGGTCCACAGAGATCCCATATGCCACAGGGCACCTAAGCCCATGCACCATAACTACTGAGCCTGATCTCTAGAGCCTACAAGCTGTAACAAGAGAAGCCACCACAACGAGAAGCTCAAGTGCTACAACTAGAGACTAACCCCTGCTTGCCACAACTAGAGAAAGCCTGAGTACAGCAACAAAGATCCAGCACAGCCAAAAAATAAATAAATAAATCTTAGAGAGAGAGAGAGATCTTGAGAAAGAACAGAGCTGGAAGAACCGTGTTCCCTGATTATACTACAAAGCAACATTAATCAAAACAATGTGATACAGCACAAAAACAGACACATAGATCAATGGAACAGAGTAGAGAGCCCAGAAGTAAATCCACCCATTCATCATCAATTAATCTAAGACAAAGGATGCAAGAATAGACAATGGAGAAGACAATATCTCTTCAACCAGTGGTGCTTGGAAAACTGGACAGCTACGTGTAAAAGAATGAAATTAGAATAATTTCTCACACCATATACAAAATAAACTCAAAATGGATTAAGAGACAGAAACCATAAAACTCCTACATAAAAAAATAGACAGCATACTCTTTGACATAAATCACAGGAATTCCTTTTTTTTGATCTATCTACTAAAACAAAAGAAACAAAAGCAAAAATAAACAAGTGGGACCTTTTGCACAGGAAAGGAAACCACTGACAAAACAAAATAAAACACAAAAATGACTTACTGAATGGAAGAAAATATTTGCAAATGATATGACTTGTAAGAGGTTAGTATCCAATATGTATAAACAACTCATACAACTTAATATGAAAACACAGACAACCTGATTAAAAAGTGAGTAGAAGGCCTAAATAGACATTTTCAAAAAAGACATACAGATGGCCAATGGGTATAGGAAAAGATGCTTAACATTGCTAATCATCATAGAAATGCAAATCAAAACCATAATGAGTTATCACCTCAAACCTGTCAGAATGGCTACCATCAAAAGACCAGAAACAACAAGCGTTGGTAAGGATGTGGAGAAAAGGGAACCCTTGCACACTGTTGGTAGGAATATAAATTGGTGCAGCCATTGTGGAAAAAAGTATGGATGGTCCTCAGAAAACTAGAATTACCACATGACCCAGAAATTTTATTCCTGGGCATATATCAGAAGGAAACAAAAACACTAATTTTAAAAGATACACGCACCCCAATGTTCATAGCAGCATTATTTACAATAGCCAAAACATGAAGGAAAATTAAGTGTCCATCAAAAAATAAATGAATAAAATGATGCGGTATATACACACAATGGAATGGTACTCAGTCATGAAAGAATGAAATTTTGCCATTTGGAACACCATGGATGGACCTGGAGGATATTATGTTTAGTGAGGTAAGTGAGACAGAGAAAGACAAATGCTAAATATTATCACTCATATGTGGAATCTGAAAAATTAAGACTAGTGAATATAATAAAAAATTATATATATGTGTATATATATATATATACACACATATACATACATACATACAATACAATATTATTCAGCCACAGAAAAAAAAGGAAATTCCACCACGTGCTACAACATGGATAAACTGAAGGGCATTCTGCTAAGTGATATAAGCCAGAGAGAAAAATAAATAATGTATGGTATCATTTCTATATGGAACCTAAAAGAAGATAAAAGTCAATTTCATAGAAACAGGGAATAGAATGGTGATTGCCAGTAGCTAGGGGGAGAGGGAAATAAGAAGATCTAGGTCAAAGAAGGCTGNAGGGCATTCTGCTAAGTGATATAAGCCAGAGAGAAAAATAAATAATGTATGGTATCATTTCTATATGGAACCTAAAAGAAGATAAAAGTCAATTTCATAGAAACAGGGAATAGAATGGTGATTGCCAGTAGCTAGGGGGAGAGGGAAATAAGAAGATCTAGGTCAAAGAAGGCTGAGAACCAAAATATCAATGCTTTCGAACTGTGGTGGTAGAGAAGTCCCTTTGACAGTAAGGAGATCAAACCAGCCAATCCTAAATGAAAACCACTCTGAATATTCATTTGAAGAACTGATGCTGAAGCTGCAGCTCCAATATCTTGGCCACCTGATGCTAAGAGCCTACTCATTGGAAAAGATCCTGATGTTGGGAAAGATTGAAGGCAGAAGGAGAAGGGAACAACAGAGGATGAGATGGTTGGATTGCGTCACTGACTCAATGGACATGAGTTTGAGCTAACTCCAGCAGATAGTGAAGGACTGGAAAGTCTGGTGTGCGGCAGTTAATGCAGTTGCAAAGAGTTGGACATGACTGAGCGACTGAACAGCAAAATCAAGGTCAAGAAGTACAAACTTTGGTGATTGTAGTTAGAACACAATGTCATGGACCTGAAAATCACTGTGAGTGATCTTCAATGTTCTCACCACACACCCCAAAAAACTTAACTATGTAAGATGATGGAGGTATGAATTATTTTTATCTTGGTAATCACCCCACAGAGTACTGTACATGTGTATACAAGTATTGTACATATGTGTATGTGAAATTATTTTTGTACACTCAAATACATGCAACTATACTTAACTATTCCTCAATAAAGTTGGGGAAAATACTTCTATTATTCAGTTAATATTTATAATATTTATTGTATACCTGCTTTGGGCCAGATCCTGGGTATGGCTTCAATAAATGAGGACTGGTGGAAGAAACAAAATCACAAATGAGTGCAAGAACTGATGAACAAACAGGCTAATAAATATAATGTATTATGCTAAAATAAGTAAGTAAAATGAGCTCTGGCTAAGAAAAGATGAGGCAATTTCCTGAGTGGGAAAAACCCCTGAGTTAAAGCAAGTAATTGCATTATTCTGATCTTCTTTTTTAAAAATACCGTCTAGGTATTATTGAAGAAGGAAATGGCAAGCTACTCCAGTATTCTTGCCTTGGGAATCCCATGGACAGAGAACTTGGCAGGAAAGAGTCCATGTGGTCACAAAGAGTTGGACACGACTGAGTGACTAAGCCCTAGCCCAGATATTATAGCTATCATTTCTGGTACATGATATTTTAAATGTTGTCACACAGAGAACAGTATTCCTAGGAATACTACTTGCAAAAGTTGGCTAACCACTGAGTATAAGCCAAACAGAACTTTAATCAACACTTTGTGCCAGTCAAGGAAAAGCATCTTAACAACCCTGGGCTGGATCCAAATCTTGTGATGAATGTATGGATGGCAAATTCAAATATGACCCAGTGAAGGACTTTCTGCTTTTCTGAAGCAACCTTGAAAGTGAGTTAGGAGAACTTGCTGAACGTTTTTTAGTAAATGGTACTATCATTTTTGTAAACTATCTAAAACCAGGAAAAAGCAAACTTAACTTGAAAATAATGCGGGCATATTAATATCCAAAATTTCAGTGCACCTCAAGAATTTAACTACAAACTTTTACTGTAAATCAAGGAAAGGTGTGAAACTACAATCAGCAAGCCTCTCAAGGATATAGCGGTAAATGCAGCCAAAAACGTTCAAAGAAAACAAAGCAGAACTAAATTGAATGAAAAGGAATTTAAAACACTGCCAAAATGCAAAATTAAGCTTTCTTGTTCTCACATTTTGCAGTTAATTTATCCCACTATCATCCTTTGACCTAATATTTACCATCAATTTTACTGTCAGGATTTTAGCTGTTCTGTTAATATGCCCTCAGTTGTAGAGATATAAACCTCAGGGTGTAAATGAACTTTTGAGCAAAGAAAAAGAACCCACTTAACCCAAAACAATACATGCCAGGCATCCTCTGCAATTCCTCCAGCATCTGGAAGTACTTGTGTGTGAATAATCCTGCCCTGGGCCACTGTTCAAGCAACAAATCTCAAAATGTAGATGTTATGGGATATTTTATGAGACTTGGTGATGTCTTTGCTCTAAGTTTCAATACTGTGTGACTTTGGCAAATCACTTAACTTTTTTTAAACCCTATAAAATGTATATTACCAAAATGATACTTAATCTTAACAGCTGTGAAAATTAAGTGAGATAATACATGTTCAGAAACCTTAACATATAGCACAATGTTATTAGTGATATTCGAAATAATTATTTTTGTTGCTGTTACAGTTACTTACACGTCATGCTTACAAAATGATTTCTAGTCTTCTTATGTCACAGCAACTTCTTGTTGAAATATCCAGGGAAATACCATCCCTCAGACCTTGCTTTGCACAAATTCAAACCTGAATAAATTTAATTTTGCAGTTTCCAGTAGTACATAATATTCAAAGCTTACCCAATATTTCTTATTCTCATTCTTAAATGTATTAACCTCAATTAGGTTCATGAAATCCAAGTATAAACATAGACACATATCTTTTTATATAATGTAAATATATTCATATACATATTAAAATGTGTTCTTCATGAATAACTTTTTTCTCTGATGAATTAAGAAAATAAAACATAAGCGGGGTGGGGGGAAAGTGTCAAAACCACAGTTACCACACCATCTCTGAGAAGGAGGGTAACTATCTGCTCAAACCCATACTGACACTGCCTTCCCTCGAAGACAGCAGGACAGAGTATTCTGGAAGGATGGAGACCTTTAGCTACAGATTCTGTCTCAGTTGATGGCTTTCTATTATAGGCAGGGGATACTGATAGCAGGACAAGTAATAGAGAACTCTGTTTTACTCATAAAGATGGTGACACTCAGCCTGGTTCTTCCCTGCAGCTTTCTATAATGTGGAATATAGCAGAATGTCTGTGATTCCAGACCACCAAAATGAGTGAGGGAAGGAAGAATCCTACAGATAGCATCCACTTGCTGAGTCAGAGTTTACAGAAGGAATCTTATGGCAAAGGAGGCATAAGCATCTTAGTTACAATAAGAAGAGGTAATATTCCAGACTTCCTTAGTGGCTCAGTGGTGAAGAGTCCTCCTGCCAATGCAGAACAGAAGACATAGGTTCAATCCCTGATGCAGGAGGATCAGAGCATGCTCCAGAGCAACTAAGCCTGAATGCCACAATGACTGAGCCTGCTCTAGAGCCCAGGAGCCACAACTACTGAGCCCATGCGTCCTAGACCCTCCACACCAAGAGAAGCCACTGCAGTGCAGCTAGAGAGTAGCCCTTGCTCACCATAACCAGAGAAAGCCCATGTAGCAATGAAGATCCAGTGCAGCCAAGGATAAATAAGTAAATAAAATTAACTTTAAAAGAAGAGGTAATATTCCAAAGCAAACCAGTAATGAAATTTGTCTCATCAGTGTTTCTGAGGACCGATCAAAATGCAACATATATTTGGGGAATAATTAAAATCCCTGAACTGGGGCTCTACAAGCTTCATTCTTCACTGTGTTTTTCTATCTAGATTCTTAACGCAGAGAAGATAGGGGAAGACCAAAAAGACAAAGTACAAGCAGCTCTGCTTAATTCCAGGTCCTTTACTCACTGGAAGTTTGGAAGCCTGAGTCATTACTGGAAGTATAATCTCCATCTCCTTCTCCACAGCACAGTTCCACTGCAGCCAGCTTTCTTTCTAAATCTGTCTTGGCAAATGAATTTAACCCACAGAAATGCCATTTGCTTACTATGCTCTTGGACCAAAAGACTGTCGGCATTCCGGAACAGCAACCCTCATTATTTTCTCTGTTGTTATTCACCAACTTTGACACCTTCCTGTCAGTAGCATTATACATGTAATTCATCAAGCTACAGTTTCAACATAAACTCTTCAAACACACCTCTCTTGTAAAGTATGCTTGCTGGTTTGCTTCTGTTATATCCCTTTGCATTAACTTCCAGCTGACAGACCAGGATTTTTTTTTTCTCTCCTGTAATCATTAATCTTCAATGAAAAGTTGTTCAAATCCCTTCCAATAGCTTCAGGGGCAGAGCCTCCTGCTGGCACTAGTAACTCTCATAAATATTATTGGGATTGTGCGTGTACATCAGGGAGAGATTTTTAACCCCAGAGAACATGAATGGAACACCAGCAGTCTCATTTTTATTGAGTCTGAGGTGTGCAACTGAACACAGGTGAGGATGCAGACAGGAAATTAGCTAGCAATTGAAAGGGCACACAAGCATTCCACACAGTCTCTGCTTCTAAGAAGCAGGAACAACATCACCCTTTATTGTGTATTACTGCTCCTTATTATTACATCTTATCTCCTCTTGTAAATGATAAACTCCCTGAAAGCAGCATCTTTGTATTATTCATGAAGTATCTGGCAGATAGGCACTTAGGAGATGTTTGTGGAATAAAGGAATGGATGAGTGGATAAATGGGTAGAGACCTGGGTAGATGGGTGAATAGCTTGTGAAGTAAATTTTACATTATTCACATGTCAAAAAAGCCCCTGGTAAGAGCATACACCCCAATATCAAGATGAGCAAAAAAATTCCAAGTATTTTTTTTAAAAGAACGATCACATTATTTGTGTGTGTATGTTTATGCCTCAAAGCCACCCACATGATTTTTGCAGCTATTTCAGAAAGTAAAACCACCACTGTATTTTGAAAAAATATTGATGTTAGTAGTCTGGCCATGTGCTAAAGACTTTGGAGCATTTTCTAGAGACATATTGCCTGTAGAAATTAGTGACAGAAGATTATGACAGATAAAAAGAAATATTCTTAACAAATTAGGTCAAAAAGAGCCTGTAACATATTATTCTCAAAATTATACTTAAATTTAAGCTCAGAACACTTGCTATGAGCTAAAAGAGAGACAAGCCCTTGTGACGAAGAGATTGTGAATTTAGAGCTATGGAGCTAAGTTTACCACACTTAAGTGTTCCAGTGAGAATAAAATTCTAAAGAGTGCCAGACATTTCTCTTTTAGTATGTCAACTTGATTCCCAACAAGCTGGCTAGCTTTCTGGTCTGCAGTGGTTCTCTATAAACTTACACAGTGATAAGCAACTCTGAGCAGGGCTTAAAATCCTATGCAAAATCTAGCTTCTCCCCCAGACACTGAAACTCTTTGGCAGAGAATTTAAAATAATTTTGATTAATAGGTTAAAGTTTCTGCTTTAAAAGGTAGAAGACATCCAAGATCAAAGGGGTAATTTCATCAGAGGCACATTAGAAATAAATAAAACAGTAACAGAGATAAAAATGCCTTCAACTGCTCACCAACAGACTTGACATTTGAAAGAACAAATAGACTTCAAGAAATGTCAATAGCAATTACTCAAACTGAAATCTAACCCAAAAAAAGGAATGAAAAAAATTTTAATAGGACATCAAGAGCCATTGAAGAATATGCCAGAGGACAAGAAAGAAAACAAAGGGCCAAAAGAATGTACTTGAAGAAATAAAGGACAAAAGTTTTCGAAATTAATGACAGTTATGAAGCAATAAATCCAAGAAGTTCAGAAAAGAGTAAGCATGATACATTTTTAAAAATATCTATCACATTCAAAGTGCTAAGAACAAAGACAATGAGAAATTTTTGAAAAGAAGCATTATATACAGAGGAATGAAGACAATAATTGCAACAAACTTCTTATCCGAAAACTTCTAAGCTAGAAGGCAATGCCATTTAAATGTTGAAAGACAAACTGTCAACCCACAATTTATTTTTTAAATATTGAATTCATTTACTCATTCAGCAATACTCTTCATGGTAATAAGCTTCCCTCCTTTTGAGGTAGATTCACTTTATTTTGTTTTTTAATAGAATGAAAGATTATTTAAATTATTTAGTACTTTAAACTTTCACAACTTTCACACACATGATTTCATATAATAATACCTTTTTTAATCTCCTACCTATATTGGCCCTCCCTCTCACTCCTCTCTCACTGATAACCACTAGCTTATTCTTGATATCTGTTGAGACTGCTTCTCTTTCTTACATTCACTAGTTTGCTATAGTTTTTCTCCTCCACTTATGAGTGATATCATATAGTATTCATCTTTGTCTGACTTATTTCACTTAGCATAAAGCTCTCCAAGTCCATCCATGTTGGACAAATGGCAAACTTTCGTTCTTTTTCATGGCTTAGTAGTATTCGTGTGTGTGTGTGTGTATGCGTGTGTGATGTATCTTTTCAAATTAGTGTTTTGGTTTTTTCAGATATATACAGGAGTGGAACTGCTGTCAACCCAGAATTCTTTATCCTGCAAAAGTAATTTTCAGGGCCTTCCCTGGTGGTCCAGTGCTTAAGAATCCATTTTCCAATGCAGGGAACAGGAGTTCTATCTCTAGTAGGGGAATGAAGATCCCGCATGCTGTGAGGCAATTAAGCCTGCTACAATTACTGAGCCTGTGCACTCTAGAGCCCACATGGGGCAGCTAAAGACCCAACACAGCCAAATAAATAAATAGTTTAAATTAGCTTTCGAAAATGAAGAAACAAATGCCTTCACACAGAACTAAGGAAATTTATTGCTAACATACCTTCTCTATGAGAACTGTTAAATTTCTTCAGGCAAAAATAATATATCAGACTGAAAGCTGGATCTAAAAAAAAAAAACAAGAATAAATGAAATGGAATACATGAAGATAAAATTAACATTTTCTTATTTTCAATTACTCTAAAACAAAAATAACAGCAATGTACTGCATGTTTATAGCATATAAGAAAGTAAAAAGTATGACAATAGCACAAAGGATAGGAAGGAACAATTGAGAATATACAGTTGAAGCTTCTTAGAGTACAAATGAAATGGTATAATATCATTAGAAGATACTATTAGTTATATATGCATATGATGAGCCCTACCTTAACCACTAAAACAAATTTTAAAAGAGGCATAAATAATAAATTAATAGAGGAGATAAAATAGAAACACTGAAAATGCTCTAGGCAGAAAAGGGAGAGGGGAGCAAAGAACAGATAAAAGAAATGGAAAACAGCTAGGGGGAAAAAAGCATTAATCCAACCATACAAATAATTACATTAAATGTGAATTTAATTTCAAATTGGATTTTTAAAAACAAGATTCAAATATACACTATCAACAACAAATCTATTCCAAGTTTAAGTAAAAGTGAAAGTTGCTCAGTCCTGTCTGACTTTTTGCAACCCCATGGACTATACAGTCCACGAAATTCTCCAAGCCAGAATACTGAAGTGGGTAGCTATTCCCTCCTCTAGGGGATCTTCTCAACCCAGGGATCAACATAAATAAAAAGGAAAAGGATGAAGAAAGATAAATCATGCTAATATACAAATGGAAAGTAGAGTAACTATATTAAAATCAAACAAAGTAAGCTTCAGAAAGAAAAGTAATACTGGAGAATAAAAAGGGATAATACACAATGATAATGTCAATCTTCCAAAAAAAACATGCATTTAACAGCAGAGCTTCAAATATATGAGCCGAAAATTGATGGAATTGAAAGAAATTAACAAATTCATGATTATGGTTGAAAANGAAAAGTAATACTGGAGAATAAAAAGGGATAATACACAATGATAATGTCAATCTTCCAAAAAAAACATGCATTTAACAGCAGAGCTTCAAATATATGAGCCGAAAATTGATGGAATTGAAAGAAATTAACAAATTCATGATTATGGTTGAAAATTTCAGTACTCCCTGCAGGAACTGATAAAACAAGTACACATAAAATTATTTAATATCATAGAGGAACTAAACAACACTATCCATCAACAAAACCTGAATAATGTACAGAACATTCCACCTAACAGCAAAATTTATTTTTAAGTGCACATGGAACAACTGCCAAGATAATTATACTCCGAATCATGAAACTTAACACATTTAGAATAAAGATCATATTATAATATAAATTTGATATAAAAAATTTAATATAAAGTTTTATTATTTCCAAGTGGGAGTGGAAATTTAGGCTCTCTTCTCAGGCTTTGCTGACCGAAGTCGCAGAGCACCTGTGCTTTTCCACGATGTTTGGTTGGTATAGGTCATTATTGTTTCCGGTCTTGCTAAATTGCTTTTTTCCCATGTAGAAGGATTTTCTTTGGACTTTTAACCTAGTTACTGATCTTCCTTGGTGCAAATTTCTCCAGCACTCAAACTGAAATATATGGAAGGCAACCCCTTCATGGATCACAGCCTTGTTGTGACAAAGGGACTTGTGTAACTCAATAAAGCTATAAGCCATGTTATGCAAGGCCACCCAAGACAAACAGGTTACAGAGAAGAGTTCTGACAAAATGTGGTCCACTAGACAAGGGAATGGCAAACTACTTCAGTATTCATGCTGCAAGAACCCCAAGAACAGTATGAAAAGGCAATAAATATGACAACAGAAGATGAGTCCCCCAGGTCAGAAGGTGTCCAACATGCTACTGAGGAAGATCGGTTGGGCAATTATTAATAACGCCAGAAAGAATGAAGTGGCTGGGGCCAAAGCAGAAATGATGCTCAGCTCTGGATGTGTCTGGTGGTGAAAGTAAAGTTTGATGCTGTAAAGAACAAATATTGCATAGAAACCTGGAATGTTAGGTTCATGGATCAAGGTAATTTGGACACGGTCAAGCAGATGGCAAGAGTGAACACTGACATCTTAGGAATCAGTGAACTAAAATGGACAGGAATGGGCAAATTTAATTCAGGTGACCCTTATATCTACTATTGTGCTCAAGAATCCCTTTGAAGAAATGGAGTAGCCTTCATAGTCAACAAAAGAGTCCAAAATGTAGTATTTGTCAGAGATCTCAAAAAAGACAGAGTGATCTTGATTTGTTCCCAAGGCAAAATATTCAACATCTCAGTAATCCAAATCTATGCCCTGATCACTGATGCCAAAGAAGCTGAAGCTTCTGAAGATCTTCAAGATCTTCCAGAACTAAACCCAAAAAAGATGTCCTTTTCATCACAGGGGACTGGAATGCAAAAGTATGAAGTTAAGAAATATCTAGAGTAACAGGCAAGTTTGGCCTTGGAGAATGCAATGAAGCAGGGCAAAAGCTAAGAGTTTTGTCAAGAGAATGCACTGATCATAGCAAATCCCTTTTCCAACAACACAGGAGGTGAGTCTACAAATAGACATCACCAAATGCTCAATACCAAAATCAGATTGATTATATTCTTTGCAGCCAAAGATGGAGAAGCTCTATACACTCAGCAAAAACAAGACCTAGAGCTAACTGTGGCTCAGATCATCAGCTCCTTATTGCAAAACTCATACTTAAATTGAAGAAAGTAGGGAAAAACTAGACCTAAATCAAATCCCTTATTATTATACAGTGGAGGTAATGAATAGATTCAAGGGATTAGATCTGGTAGAGAGAGTGCCTAAAGAACTACGGACAGAGATTTGTAACACTGTACAGGAGGCAGTGACCAAACCAAAGAAAAAGAAATGCAGGAAGTAAAAGGGTTGTCTGAGGAAGCCTTACAAATAGCTGAGGAAAGAAGAGAAGTAAGACAAGAGAGAAAGGGAAAGATATATACAACCGAATGCAGAGTTCCAGAGAATAGCAAGGAAAGAGAAGAAGGCCTTCTCAAATGAACAATGCAAAGAAATAGAGGAAAACAACAGAATGGGCAAGAGTAAAGATCTGTTCAAGAAAATTAGATCAAGGGAAGATTTCGTGCAAGGATGGGCACAATAAAGGACACAAACAGCAAGGACCTAAAAGAAGCAAGCTTTGGGAGGTGGTGATGGACAGGGAAGCGTGCTGCAGTCCATGGGGTCGAAAAGTGTTGGACATGACTGAGCAACTGAACTGAGCTGAACAGAAGCAGAAAAGATTAAGATGATTTGGCAGGAATGCACAGAAAAACTATACAAAAAAAGGTCTTAATGATCCAGATAACCATAATGGTGTGGTCACTCACCTAGAGCCAGACATCCTGGAATGTGAGGTCAAGTGGGCCTTAGGAAACATTACTACGAAAAAGCTAGTGGAGGTGACAAAATTCCAGCTGAGCTATTTCAAATCCTAAAAGTGCTGTACTCACTAGGCCAGCAAATTTGGAAAACTTAGCAGTGGTTACAGGATTGGAAAAGGTCAATTTTCATTCCAATCCCAAAGAAGGACAATGCCAAAAAATGTTCAGACTACCACATAACTGCACTCATTTCACATGCTAGCAAGGTTATGCTCAAAATCCTTCAAGACAGGCTTCCACAGTATTTTAATCTAGAACTTCCAGATGTTCAAGCTGGATTTAGAAAAGGCAGAGGAACCGGAGATCAAATTGCCAACATACGTTGGACCACGGAGAAAGTAAGGGAATTTCAGAAAAGCATCTACTTCTGCTTCATTGCCTGTGCTAAAGCCTCTCACTGTGTGGATCACAACAAATTGTGGAAAATCCTTAAAAAGATGGGAATACCAGACTACCTTCCCCTTCTCCTGAGAAATCTATGTGTGGGTCAAGAAGAAACAGTTGAAACATGTATATTATCATATGTGAAACGAATCACCAGTCCAGGTTCAATGCATGATACAGGATGCATGGGGCTGTGCACTGGGATGACCCAGAGGGATGGGATGGGGAGGAAGGTGGCAGGGGGGGTTCAGGATGGGGAACACATGTACACCCTTGGCAGATTCATGTCAATGTATGGCAAAACCAATACAATATTGTAAAGTAACTACCTTCCAATTAAAATAAATAAATTCATATTAAAAAAGAAAAAAATAATGGAAAAGCTAATAAATTTAGCACTTTCTTGTTCATGAGAAGAAATAAAAAAAAAAGAACCAAACATGGAACAACTGACTGGTCCAAAATTGGGTGAGGTGTTATGATGACGCTGGATATTGTCACCCTGTTTATTTAACTTCTATGCAGAATACATCATGTGAAATGCTGGGCCGGATGAATCACAGGCTGGAATCAATATTGCCAGGAGAAATATAAACAACCTCAGATATGCAGATGATACCACCTTAATGGAAAAAAGTGAAGAGGAACTGATTATGGTTTCAGTGTGTCTGCCCTCCAATGCCNGGAGAAGGGGATGACAGAGGAAGAGATGGTTGGATGGGATCACTGACTCAATGAACATGAGTTTGGGTAAAAACTCCGGGAGTTGGTGATCGACACGGAAGCCTGGCATGCTGCAGTTCATGGGGTCGCAAAAAGTCAGACACGATTGAGCAACTGAACTGAATAGGAAATGAATACACATATATTAAGCATTTCAGGTTAAAACACACAACTGCTTATTCACCTTCCAACCTTTTTATGTATATCATAGTTTGGAGTTACATAAGTCCTTTTTCAGTAAATCACACCCATATATTGAATCTCCAATATCTTAAAGTGAAACAAATATCTGTTAAGAGATTGTATATAAGTTAAAGAAATGGCCAATAAACATGAGAAAATGTTTAACATCACGAGTCAGCAGGAAAACACAAATTAAAATCACAATGAGATATGACTATGTATCCATCAGAATGGCTAAAATTTAAAATACTGCCAAGTGTTAAAAAGGATTAGACTTTTAGCTATGCAACATTTGAAGTAATATGTTTTGCTGCCTTTTCTTGGAAGTTCCACCAATAGTTCAACTGACTCTACAAATTATTCAAGAAGCAAACTGATGGATTTTCAAAGAGAGTTTTTACATATTTGTAAGATTAAAATTATTAAGATATTCATTCTAAGAAAAAAGTCCTTTTTTCCCCAAAATAGTAATCCAGAAGACAAAGAAGCAACATGGACAAAAATTCAATGCAAAAATATTGTGACTCAGAATTACTGTTCATGATAATAAATGTTGGTTAGCCATATAACAAGATGTAAGAGGAGGAGGAGAAAAGAGAGGGAAGGAAGGAGGAAGTGAGGGAGGAAGGGAAGAAGAGAGATAAATACCATGTGATTTCACTTAGACCTGGAATCTTAAAAACAANTCAATGCAAAAATATTGTGACTCAGAATTACTGTTCATGATAATAAATGTTGGTTAGCCATATAACAAGATGTAAGAGGAGGAGGAGAAAAGAGAGGGAAGGAAGGAGGAAGTGAGGGAGGAAGGGAAGAAGAGAGATAAATACCATGTGATTTCACTTAGACCTGGAATCTTAAAAACAAATGAACCAACATAACAAAATAGGAACACACTCATAGATACAGAGAACCAGAGGAGAGGCGGGCTGAGGACAAGTGAAATAGGTGAGGGATATTAAGAGGTACAAATTTATACTTACAAAATAAATGAGTCTCAGGGAAGAAAGGTACAGTGCGGGGAATACAGTCAATGATGTTGTGATCTTTTTTTTTTTTTTTTTTTTTGGCCATGGTGCATGGATTGCAAGATTGATCTTAGTTCCCCGACCAGAGATTGAACCCAGGCCCTCGGCAGTGAAAGTGCAAAGTCCTCACTACTGGACTGCCAAGGAATTCCCAATATTGTAATATCTTTGTACAGTGACATATGTTAACTAGACATACGACGGCGATCATTTTGTAATAAATACAAATACTGAATCATTATGTTGTGCAACTAGAACTAACATTATGATGTAGGTCAATGATATTTCAATTAAAAATTACATAGACCCCGAGAGGAAATACATCAAAATGCTAATGATAGTTACCTCTGGTGAGGAGAGATTATGGGTGACTGTTAATTTTTACTTTATGCTTTTATGTATTTCTCATTATCGGCCATGAACATATATATTGCTTATAAAATTTAAAATAATAAATGTCATTAAATTTTTTAATATGTATTTCTGATAAAAGCACAATAAATCCATTTCCTCCCAGGCCACATTGACCAGGTTTGGTTCCCATGTGCATCCTTAGACCTAACACCTGCAAAGACCAGTCATGAGGCATCTCAGGTTGGGAGTAAGACTGACTTTCCTCGAGAACAAGAGTGTTACTTGCTAAACATCATGGTTCTGTTTCCACGAAAGAAGGGATGAAAGGACTGGCTGTTGAGAAACCAGCGAGCAATAATAAAACCTATGTCCTCTAGCCAAAGATCACCAAAAACAATGCACCTATAGTTGAACTAACTGGGCTCACTGCAGCGAGGAGGACGCACACCACGGGGAACTGTGGGGACGCTCAGTAAGACAGTGGTCAGGATATTCCCTGATGGTCCAGTGGCTAAGTCTCTGGGCTCCCAGTGCAGAGAGCCTGGAGTTCAATCCCTGGCCAGGGAACTAGATCCCACACACTGCAACTAAAGGTTCTGTATGCTGCAACTAAGATCTGGAGTAGCCAAATAGTTAAATAAAAATAATTTTTTTCAAAGTGTGCAAAACGATTACTTTTATAGAGTGGGCATCGGTTAGGTGATCTGAGGCAGGGCTGAAGAACTTTGCTATAGATTGGATGCCATCAGGAGAGAAGGGCAATTTTAGATTCTTAGGAAATCTTGATCTACAAGGTATGAAGTGAGGCCAGGGCTGTGACAGTCACTCATATTAGCCAGGCCGGGAATGTTTCCCATTCGTGGTTTGTTTTTGTCTACAGCTGGAGGAAACTATCAGGTTCCTTCATTTTTTTTTCCTTTCACTTCAGCACAGTTACAGGACGCCCTCCTCTGATGTGGATACTCTTTGTGGATATATGCTCTGTGTCTGAGGACACTGACCACCCAGTTCTCAAAGGTCAGGAACTGCTTTCCTCCCTTTCCAGAGTTCTATCCAGATGGTGGAGATGAGGTGAGAGTCCAGAATAATGCTGTTACTCATATCTAATATTTTTCATGTTTTGAATACCTACTAAGAGGCACAAATTTGACAAGCTTTCACCACTTAAATATTTTTACAGAAAACAATATGTTTGTACTGAAACTGATGAAATAGTTCGTTCTCTGTGCAGGAAATGATGACCACCCACACACACTCCTCAATTCCCCTAGGAAACCTTAACAGTGGTTCTGTTTGCAATAAACATAGAGGGCTTTGTTTGCCTTCCCTAATACTCACAAATACTGATTCCTATCAGTGGGTTTATTTAAATAGCAAGCAAAAAAGAGCTTCCCCAAATGAGCATCTCTAAGCCTAGTTTCTGGCCAGAAGGAACATTTCCTTTTCAGTTATAATTCTCTCCAAAGTACTTCAAGGGAAGCCTGAGACAGCACACGTGACTCAGCCCATGGTGGCTTTATGTCACGTTTCAGCTCCGACCAGGACTGAGTCACACAACACAGAAACCAACAGAATCAAAAAGTCCCATTCCCTCTGGATAGAGTAGCCTTCAGGTCTCAGTGGACAATGGAAAGGAAAGAATACTTCTCAGAAACAGAAAATGAGGCTTGCTCTGTGCCTGATTTACTATCGGAGCTTCCCTGGTGGCTCAGATGGTAAAGAATCTGCCTGCAATGCGGGAGACTCGGCTCAATCCCTGGGTCAGGAAGATCCCCTGGAGCAGGACATGGCTACCCACTCCAGTATTCTTGCCTGGAGAATTCCATGGACAGAGCAGCCTGGCGGGCTACAGCCCATAGGATCACAGAGTCAGACAGGATTGAGCCACTAACACTTTCACACTTTTACTTTCAATTTACCTTCAGGGTGCTGTCCTTCTGAGCTTTCTTGCCATTTTAACCCTCTCAGCTCAAGGAAACCAAAAAAGAGGTATAAACTGGCAATCATTGTCTGCAAATCACCTGTTTGGTAACTGTCTTCTACACACTCCTGACTTGGACACAGAAGACAGTCTGGAGAGCCAGAGAGCCCAGGAATCAGGCGCAGCAGGGCCTCAGCCCTGCCAGGGTCACGTGATATACGGAGGCATCCAGTAGGCAGAGCTTACCTACCTAAGAAAGTGTCCTGTGGTATGATCACTCAATGGAGTTGAGAATTCACTCTCTGCAATCCCCTAGCCTTTCCCATCCCCTGCTGCCCACAATCTCATACACTTCTTTTTTAATATTTATATATTTGGCAGTGCCGAGTCTTCCTTGTGGCACATGGGATCTTTAGTCAAGGTGTGTGAACTTTTACTTGCAGTATATGGAATCTAGTTCCCTGANACGTTAGTTCAGGAGGCCATACCAAAGACTTCAAAATACGTATTAATTTTATTTCTATTCTAGAAATCTAACTTAAGGAAACAATCAGAAATGTACACGAAAAAAATGATGTTTATCCTAGTCTTATTTATAATGGAACAGATGTAAAGATACAGAGATAAAGTATCATACAATTATTTAAAATGATGACTGTGGGAATTCCTTGGTGGTCCAGTGGTTAGGATTCAGTGCCTTCACTGCCAGGGCCTTGGGTTCAATTGCTGGTGGGGGAACTGTGATCCCACAAGTTGCACAGGGTGGCCAAAAAAATAAATAAATAAAATTATGACTATGAAGGGCTCCCCTGGTGGCTCAGATGGTAAAGAATCTGCCTGCAATGCAAGAGACCAGGTTTGATCCCTGGATCAGGAAGATTCCCCTGGAGAAGGGAATGGCAACCCACTCCAGTTCTTGCCAGGAAAACCCCATGGACAGAGGAGCCTGCTGGGCTACAGTCCATGGGGTCCCAAAGAGTCAGACACAACTGAGCGAGCGAGTCTGCATACACTCAAGCAAAGTAATACTAATTAAATTTTTTTTTCTTTATACTTCTCACTATTTTTAAAAAATTCCACAAAGACATATATTACTTTTACAATCAGTGGCATTTTTATTTGATTTTAATAGGCAGTGGGTGAAGTGACTGTTACCTGCCAGGGACTCCCCACTAGCACCCTAAGTCACCTTCCAGCACCATCTGGGTTGGGTGGTCTGTCCCGCCATGCACCCCTCACAGCAGCTGCTGTCAGTGCGGTCACTGAGGAGGGGTCCTTTGTGGCTGAGAGAAGGCTTTGTGTCCTTCACAAAGATCCTCCTTCAAACATTCTGCTTGGAACCTACAACTATGTCTCTACTCCCAGGCTCCAGAGACACCTCTGCATCCCAAACTGGGCATCACCATAGCCTGGCCACTGCTCTGTGCGTCCACTGCAGGACTAATGATCCCGCGATGCTCGTGTTTGAGAAGAGCTTAACTGGGGGCAACCCAGCTGCAAGTCTGGCCTGTCAACATGAGCTCTTTGTCCTGGACAGGGTTACAGTTTTCCCTGCATTCCCTGAAGCCCCAGGACTCTTCCTGGTGCCTGGAGAAGATCAGGATGTAGGAGGGGAAAGGGCAATGGATCTACACCTTCTGACTCTTTACTAGTGCCCCGAGAGGTACAGTTGGCCCTTCGTATCCACAGGTTCTGCATCTGAGGACTTAGCCAACCATGGATTAAAAATATTTATAGAGAAAAAAAAATTTACATAAAGCTCCAGAAAGCAAAATTTGAATTTGCCACACACCACTAATTATTTGCATAGCACTTACCTTGTATGAGGTGCTATAAATAATCTGGAAATTGCTTACAGGATACAGAAGGATGTGCATAGGTTGTACGCAAATACTGTATGTGTGTGTGTGTGTTGCTTAGTCGTGCCCGACTCTTTGCAACCCCATAGACTGTAGCCCACCAGGCCCCTCCGGTCCTGGGATTCTCCAGGCAAGAACACTGCAGTGGGTTGCCATTTCCTTCTCCAAAAGGAAATATAGAAAGAAAGAAAATGAAGTTGCTCAGTCGTGTCCGACTCTTTGAGACCCCACAGACTATAGCCTACCAGGCTCCTCCATCCAAGGAATTTTCCAGGCAAGGGTACTGGAGTGGGTTGCCATTTTCTTCTCCAGCAAATACTATATGGTTTTCTACAAAGGACCTGAGCATCCTCAGATTTTTATATTGGAGGTAATATTTGGAGCCAATCTCCTGCGGTCCCCAAGGGATGACAGGATGATGGTAGTTCTGCTTTCACACCTTGCACCAAGTTGCTTCAGTTATGTCCAACTCTTTGTGACCCTGTGGACTATAGCCTTCCAGGCTCCTCTGTCCATGGGATTCTCCAGGAAAGAATACATGTCCTTCTTCAGGGGATCTTCCCAACCTTAGCCAGTCCAATCTCCTTTATTCCCAATGGAGAGATTCTTCACCAATAGGATTTCCCACTTCTGAGTCTGCCAATTAGGTCCCACTCTTCCTTCAGGGACAGAAGTACTCTCTGCTACACCTCTCGTCATTACTGTGTGGCCATTTCTCTCACCATTTTATCTGTGAAGTCTCTCTCTTTATGTCCCTCCTAGAAATAATTCCTGGAGACCCCAAGCTAGAAGACTATCATACTCTGAATGGACATGGCTCAGGACTCCATAGTGATGTTTCAAAAGGCCTCACAGTTCCCTTTTGTCTTTTAATAAACACTCTGAACAGTTTCAAGGAAACAGAGTTGCTTGGCAGGGTGCACAATGGAGGGGATGAACCTGAAAATTCTGGCTATAACCTGAAGCACATTTGCAGTTCTATCTCACTACACATTATCTGACACCAGAAGATACTCTGACAAGAGTCACTTGGAAGAAACCTTGAAACCAGTGGTAAATAGTGGTTGTGTGGCACATTTTAAACAGCATCCCCCTGTCCAGAGAATTTCACCCACTGTGAGGTCTACCTTTCCAAAGGGACTGTGAAATCTACCCAGCACCCTTTGCAACAAGGTGATGGCAAATGGCAAATGTTTCTCAGTTTCACTGCTTTGTATCACTTGCCAATTTCCATGGTGTAAATCCTCCTACTATGGCCTACTTCAAGTTACCAACAGTTTATAAACTAACCTATAACATCCCTGAAACTTAACCATCGCCTCTCAAAGCTAGCTTCAGCCAGCTTCAACATTTCACCAGACAGGCAGGTGACTCAGATTCCATAATCAGATGCACCTGCCTGAAACACAATCTTTGAAGAGAGAACAGAAAAATATTGGAAGCAAGCTCCACAAGGAATCTATGCTTTTGAAGCTGGCAGCGGAACCATCCTGTCTTGGAGTGTGGAAGACACAGTGGCTCCAGGGCCCCATCCCAGCACCTATAGTGTGGGTTGCTATGTCTGCCCTACCCCCCTAGCAACGTGAGCAGGAGACATGAGGTGTGCTGGAACACTGACTTCAGGACCTCCAAGCCCACCTGGAGGTTCCTTATATTCTTCTTTAATAAATCCCTTTTGTGTTTTGACTGAATACAGTGAATTCTCTTATTTTCAAAAAAGAGCACTAGTTGATTCTGTTTGAGGCAGAGATCCATAATTGTAAGCAGAGTTAAATATTGCTTCCATTAAATCTGTCTTTATAGTTTGTGATTTTCCTCATGGGAATGAAAAATGCAGGTTTCATTCAATCCCACCACTCCCAATCCATAGAAGCAGTGGACAGAAACAACCTCAAACTCCAATTACATTGCAGCTCTAGATGTAGGAAGGGTGTGGCTCTGTTGTGCAATGAGGCATCTAATGGGAGGCCCAAAAAAGACTTGGGGAGAGTGAAGAGTAATTCCCTCACCTCAGCACTGCCACGTCTCATTTTCACCTCCAAAGAGCGATAGGAATCATGTAGATTATCCACTGTGCACATTTTGATGACCTCTCCCAAATAATTCCTCAAACTTTACCTTAGNCTGTTGTGCAATGAGGCATCTAATGGGAGGCCCAAAAAAGACTTGGGGAGAGTGAAGAGTAATTCCCTCACCTCAGCACTGCCACGTCTCATTTTCACCTCCAAAGAGCGATAGGAATCATGTAGATTATCCACTGTGCACATTTTGATGACCTCTCCCAAATAATTCCTCAAACTTTACCTTAGTTATTGTTCTAGCACTTTCTAGACCACTCACCTCTAAGAAACCTGAAACATTTGTTAAAAATTATTTCTCCCTTGCCAGATCTCCTAAATCAGAATCTCTGGGGATAAAGACTAGAAGTTCACATTTTCAACTTTTGCTTAAAATTTTTGAGTATCCAATCTTCTTTTGGATTTTGATTAACACCACAGAAAAGGGTCCCTCTTTTTTTTTTGNAGTTATTGTTCTAGCACTTTCTAGACCACTCACCTCTAAGAAACCTGAAACATTTGTTAAAAATTATTTCTGCCTTGCCAGATCTCCTAAATCAGAATCTCTGGGGATAAAGACTAGAAATTCACATTTTCAACTTTTGCTTAAAATTTTTGAGTATCCAATCTTCTTTTGGATTTTGATTAACACCGCAGAAAAGGGTCCCTCTTTTTTTTTTGTTTTGTTTTGTTTTGTTTTGTTTGGCCATGCCACACAGCACACAGGATCTTAGTTCCCCTACCAGGGATCAAACCTGTGCCTCCTGAAGTGAAAATGTGGAGGTCTAACCACTGCACCACCAGAGAATTCCCAAATGTCCCCTCCTTGAAAATATATATTTAAAAGTTTAACAGAAAATCACAGGTATATAATACAACAAGTTTAAACGTGCAGGAATAACACTGTCATGAAATGTTTAATAAAAAAATTTAAGCCACAGTTTTAGGCCAATAAAATTCTCCAAAATGCCTAGGGGATATGAAGAGAAGGTGAGAGAAAGGTAGACCTCTTTGCTGAAAGTCATATCTTCCCCCACTTTCTCACATCCATAAACCTCCTGTGTCCCCAACAGAAAGTTCTCTAAAGAGCACTCTTCCCAGGCAGTTTCCAAACACAGATATTTCTTACCATGTCTGGAAGGTATGGTGGAGTTTAAAATATTAATAGATAAGCTTGAAGGAGAGCTATTTATAAGACAGCATGCTAAGCACTTTGAATTAGTTGTTTCGTTTCACCCTTACAACTTTTGTGCTGTAGGCATGATCATTATTGTCATTTTATAGATGAAGGAAGTGGATGTAAGCAAACTGTCCATGCTCGCAGTGAGTTAGTAGCAGGGGTTAGACAAGAACAGTGGAAGTCTGACTCCAGGGTCTATACTTTTCAGGACTGGGCCGCACTGACAGTACTTGGCCAGGGTCAGATCAAAGACAGAGGAAGGAAATTCTGAGTGTTTCAAGGAAGCTGCCTGCCATATGCATAAGGACCTATCCAAAATCCAAGATTTGCAGAGAATCTCAGAGAGCTTTACAGGGGGCTGGGTTTCCTCTTTAGCTAGTGAGGTCTAGTGTGTGATGCATGGATGGTGGTAGTGATGTGGACCATTTCCACAGTCTGTGGCCTGAAGATTCACAAACTTTATCTGTAAAAATACAGTTCTTATGACAGAGGATGGATTCTGTCATTGTCATCTGATCCTTTTACATCTTCATTAAAAACCAGCCAAAAAGGCATCAGCTGATGCTGAAACTAAAGCTCCAATACTTTGGCCACCTGATGCAAAAAGTTGACTCATTTGAAAAGACCCTGATGCTGGAGAAGACTGAGGGCAGGAGGAAAAGGGGGCGACAGAGGATGAGATGGTTGGATGATATCACGGACTCAATGACATGAGTTTGAGTGAACTCAGAGAGAGTGAAGGACAGGAAAGCCTTGCATGCTACATTCCATGGGGTTGCAAAGAGTTGGACACAACTTAGCAACTGAACAACTAGTAGTTAAAACTTTTAGTTGAAAACATTCAACTTTCTAGTTGAAAACGTCTAGTAGTTAAAACTTCACCTTCCAGTGCAGGGGGTGTGGGGTCCATTCCTGGTCAGGGAGCTAGGATACCACATGCCTCGGGGCCAAAGAAATGAAATAAAAAACAGAAGAAATATTGTAACAAATTCAATAAAGACTTTAAAAATGGTTCACATTAAAAAAAAAAAAAAACACTTTTAAAAAACCTGCTAAGAGAACACCTTCTGGGGTTTCTGCTGGAAAGCATGGACCGAGGGTGCTTGCTGAAGCAGCCCTGACTCCATTCCACTTCCTCTACCACCTTGCTTTCTCATGTTTCCCAGGAGTTGAAGCATCTTCCCTGAGACAGTGCAGCAGGGTCCTGGGCTCAAATCCTAACCTAGCATTCTAGGTCCGAACCCCGAGCCTCTGTGACAACCTGGAGGGATGGGGTAGGGAGGAAGGTGGGAGGGAGGGACACATGTATGCCTGTGGCCAGTTCATGTTGACATATGGCAGAGGCCATCACAATATTGCAAAGGANACCTAGCATTCTAGGTCCGAACCCCGAGCCTCTGTGACAACCTGGAGGGATGGGGTAGGGAGGAAGGTGGGAGGGAGGGACACATGTATGCCTGTGGCCAGTTCATGTTGACATATGGCAGAGGCCATCACAATATTGCAAAGGAATTATCTTCTACTTAAAATAAGTAAATTACTTTTTTAAAAAAAACCTTAGGCCAACTAGCTGACCTTTCTGAATTTCAGTTTTTTAATCTGTGAAAAGAAGATAAACATTCCTCACTCACAGGAATGATATGAAGATTAAATGAAAACAGCATTTAACAAAGGTCCAGGGAGACTAAATGCTCAATACAGAGTCACTACTTAAACTGTCACAAAAGTCCACATCNATAAGAGATCTGTTAATAAGCGTCTGATTATTACCAGATAAATTCTTTCTCACTTAAGACTTTTCTTTCTTAATATGTACATACCCATTAGAAAGGGATTATGAAGTGAAGCCCAGACTGGTCCCTCTGCTTACAACACTGGCCCCTCCCTGCCCCTTCTCTCTCACTCTCTTTTTTTTTTTTAATTTTGTTGTTGTTGTTCAGTCATTTAGTCCAGTCTGACTCTTTGTAACCCCATGGTGTACAGCATGCCAGGATTTCCTGTCCTTCGCTGTCTCCTGAAGTTTACTCAAATTCGTACCTACTGAGTTGATGATGCCACCCAACTATTTCATCCTCTGTCACCCTCTTCCCCTCCCACCCTCAATCTTTCCCAGCATCAAGATCTTTTCCAGTGAGTTGGCTCTTCACATCAGGTGGCCGAAGTATTGGAGCTTCAGCATCAGCCCCTCCAGTGAATATTCAGGGTTGATTTCCTTTAGGATTGACTCGTTGATCCTCTTTCTGTCCAAGAGACATTTAAGAGTCTTCTCCAGCACCACAGTTTGAAAACACCAATTCTTTAGCACTCAGCCTTCTTTATGGTTCAGCTCTCACAGCCACACATGCTATGGAAAAACCACAGCTTTGANGGGTTGATTTCCTTTAGGATTGACTCGTTGATCCTCTTTCTGTCCAAGAGACATTTAAGAGTCTTCTCCAGCACCACAGTTTGAAAACACCAATTCTTTAGCACTCAGCCTTCTTTATGGTTCAGCTCTCACAGCCACACATGCTATGGAAAAACCACAGCTTTGACCAGACAGACTTTTGTTAACCAAGTGATGTCTCTGCTTTTTAATATGCTGTCTAGGTTTGTCATAGCTTGTCTTCCAAGGAGCAAGCATGTTTTAATTTCATGGCTGCAGTCACTGTCCACAGTGATTTTTTTTATATATAATTCTATAATTTTACTTATTTTCAGTTATGCTGGGCCTTTTGCTGCTGCTTGAGGGCTTTCTCTAGTTGAGACAAGTGGGAGCTGTTCTTTACTGTGGTGCATGAACTTCTCATTGTCTTGGCTTCTCTTGTTGCAGAGCACAGGCTAGGCTTTAGCTGCAAGAGCTTCACTGGTTGCATCTTGCAGGCTTAGTTGCCCCACGCCATGTGAAATCTTCCTGGACCAAAGATCAAACCCATGTCTCCTGCACTGGCAAGCAAATTCTTCTCCACTGGACCACCAGGGAAGTCTCCCATCTCTTTCTTAAGTCTGTTCATCTTCAGGTCTCAACCTAGAAGTCAGTTCCTCTAGAACAACTTCTTTGCTCCTTCCAATGTCCCTGCTTCATGTTTCTAGACACAAAGGACTTATCAGAGCACTTATTATATTGCCTCCTAATTATTTGCTTAATTTTCTGTCCCTTTAATTAGATTAAATTCCATGAAGACAGAACTGCTCTGGGCCAGGTTACCCTGTATGTTTGCTCAGGGTCTGTTGCATAGTAGGCATGCATCGAACTTTTGCATGGATTTATTAATCAGCCAACATAGCACATTTTACGAGCCTTAGCAAAAATCAAAGTGGAATAACACCGAGTAGTCAACCTGCCCATCCATCTAACTGGACATGAGAATAGATCAATGCAAATTTTCCCAACCAGATATGTAATTCACAACTAAAGACCCCACCCTCATTATGGAAAGAGGTTCACTTGTACTAGCAATGAGTCATGGAGGAAATGGAAGCAGAGAGAGCATTTGAAACCCCAAATTATCCAACATTTCATTATTCCTACCATGAGTTTTCCCACTGGCACAATAGAATCACTAATAAAGAAAGACAAGAAATCATGCCCTAATTTCCTCTCCTACCACCTCTGCCTTCTGGGAGCCCTGAGAACTGACGATAGCCAAAAGAAGAATGAGGAATAAAGGGAGTGAATCCCAGAGCTTCAGCTTTCAGTTGTCATGCACTGTCAGTTTCTGACAAAGGATCAGAGTCATGCCCAAGGCTTGAACAACCCTGAACAGCCAGTGTTCAGGGTTCTGTATCCCCAGTCCTGGACCTCCTGCTCAGGAAGCCTCCCCACCCAGCCTCTCCACCTAAGAACCAGGCTACCAGGGGAGGCCAGATCCACCCATCAGCATCACTGAGTGTCAAACAAACTTGGACACTGCTGAATGTGACTGTGAGCAGTCATGTTACCAGTGGGATGCAAAAAGCAAGCCGTGCTGCACTTTTCAATGGAAATGCTCCCATTTGATCTGTATCTGTACAGATTGCTTTTTCTACAAGGCTTTCACTGCATGTGATGCCTCTATTACAAACACAGCCTCTGGCACCATGGACAAGACTGAATCCCTGCCCAAAATCAAAACGTGCCAAAGCAGATCAAAATATGAAGCAGTGCTGAAGTTAGGTAGAGAGCAATTCACAGCACAGCTGTCTAACTTAACTCTTTCTTGGCTTCCCCAGTTAGTGTCCAGTTGGATTGTGGCAACCTAATTGGATACCACATCACCACTCTCCTCCCTGCTCCTCACAGCCATTAGCACCACCTAGCATCACCAGGTTCTGCTATATCATACGATGCTAGGATTTTAGCAGCAAGGCAATGGAAACACAATGGGACATCTTGCATTTCCAAACAGAGCCTAGGGAAAGCATCACTCCACTGACAAATGCTTCCTTTTGGGTGCGCCCAGCTCTCCCCAGGTGGTTCACATGCACAGCCTGTTGGAGAGTGGCAATTTCCAGTCTAGAGCAGCTGCTCCACTGAGCCTCCCTGAGAAGACTTTCTCAGCGAAAAGCCAATTTTTTATGGCAATGCCCGCAGATTAATAAAGCATGGGCAAAGAGACAGCCCTCCAAATAATTGGCCTTCCTATTGCAGATCCTGGGAAGTCATGCCTGATACAAGATTGCCTGCAAATCTGGCTCCTTTATCCAACACAGTTGTGAGCAAATTACGTCTTCTGTTATAAATTCCAAGTGCCTTTCTAAAAGCACAGGTGAGCAACACAGCACAGAGTAGCTTCTCCCAGTTCTTACCAAAATGCAAATGTGCTTCTCCCTCTGCCCAGGAGGAACCAGGAGGGGTGGCCATAAAGCCCCCAATTTAAATGAATCCATATGGCGGGGGTGGGGGGCGGTGAGAACAAGGGCTGATGTTGGAGCTTCTTGAATCCATATTTGAGGAGATATGATAAAAAGGACAGATAGCAGATCTTGTTGGGATTAGATTCTTGCAGCTCTGTAAAGAATAATGTGCTTCTTATTACAAAAGTAACTCACATTCACTGTAGGAATAAAGACAAGCGTGGTAGAGAGATGAATCAGCAGTAATCCACTCTGAGAGTAAGCACAGTTAAGAGTTTAATGCAATTCCTGCCTTCCATGCTTCTGTGTGTGTGTATGCTTGTTGTCTTGAATACTACAACTATTACATTTACTTTTGAAACTGCTATATACATGTTTTTGTACATTTTTTCAAAAGATCACATATATGGGCGCTAAAAATTGGTAACATTTTCTAAGCCAGGAACCTTGCTATATTATCTCCTGTTAAGAGGGAAACTGAGGCAATAGCAAACACTTTCAGAGTTGAGCAAAAATCTATTTAAGTCCAGGAGCGCCAATCTGAAGGTGGTTAGGAGCACTCCACTGACAAGAGTGAGGGGAGAGACTTACACAGAGAAAAGTGCAGAAGCAAAGTAAGAAAACTGTTGATTGGCTATAGCTTAAAGCCTAGCTGGCTGTTTTGATTGGCTGCCGTTAGCGGTAGTAATGTTGAGGCATATTTACAGGCTTTAGATTTTGGTTTGCTCCCATAGGTGCAGGTCAACCTAATGACCTCCTCGTTTAATTAATTTAGCATTCTCTTACTCTTCACAAGGACTCTGAGTTAGACACTCTCACATTTTACCCTTTTATAAATGAGGAAAAAGAAATGGCGAGATAAGCTGTGATGTCTCTTGTCTGCTCCTCCTCCTCCCCTTACACCACCCTCATCGAGAGTGAGAAGACAGCTTCACGCACCTCCTCATCACTCTACAACTAGCTGGACCAGCTCTGAGAGAACAAGGCACCAGGCAGCTCTCCCAGAGCCACCTCTGCCTGGGCACAGACCTCCGGTTCCCAATCACGGCCCCCTGACGCTTTCCTGTCCCACTGTCCCCTGGTGTTGGGCCAGGACTCAGTTGCACTGATGCTGGGGATACGGAGCACCACTTTCTGTGCAGTGCTCCCTCTGAGGAATTTCGAAGTCACAGCTCATGGCCTCTGCTTCAGTCCTGCCGGGACCAGACATCACATCCACCATCTTTTCTCTTGTTTGTACGGCCTCATTAAACAAGGGGCTGAATCTCATTCTCTCTTGCTTTTCACCTCTTGCTTCAAATTCTTTGTCTTCCGTTTCCCCTCTCTTTCACACTGTTTCCATTCCTGCTTGTGTCCCTGCACAACAATGCTTGTCCCTTTCTTCTCTCGTTCCCTTTGCTCACTGCCCCGCTCCCTGAGCCCATTCCCATCTCCTCCGTCAACGTGTGAGCGCTCGGCTCTGTGTTCCGGTAGAGGAGTTCCCTTTCTTTTGCGCCTGAACTGGCATGCTTATTCAAGGCTGCTTCTGGCACGTAAAGGAGTTAGTGGCACTGAAGCTGACAAGTCCCTGCTCCGTGTAATAAAGAGATGGTGGGAAGTAATCCCATCTGAAGAACCCGCTAGCTGCTGCCAGACACAGGCACACATTCCCGACTGGCCACTCATCTGCACTCTTCCTCCGTGATCTCCAGCTCCTGCCACCTCCTCACAGGACCGAAACCAGCACGATGTTGCTTGTGCTAAAGGGTCTTTCCTCAAGCCTCTCAGTGCACATCTGGCTCCCCGGCAGTTAACCCTCATGAGTGCAGATACAGGTAATGAGCACAGGAAGGTTACAGTGTACCCTCCACATACCATCTGGAGGCAGCTCTGCTTAGCTATCTGACAAAGGCTGGGGTGTTCCGGAGACATTTCACTGCAGTGCAACCTGCTACCTAGAAACCAGGCTGTCTAATTTCACTTGTCACCAGTAACTCAGGCTGAGGAATCAGAACAATGCAGGTAGTTTAGGGTGAGGTGGGAGAGCTGGGGGTGGGCAGTGGCGCCGGGGGGAGTCTGAAATGCAATTCACTTTACTTCTCAGCTGGCTCTCCAGCAAGACTGTTGGGAGCACTTGTTTTTCAGTTTGGTTTCATTTTTTTTACCACTACAGTGTCCTCAGTGCCTCCTGTCTCTTCCCTGTGCCCTGAGTGCCCCCTAGTTTTCACATGCACACACACATACACACACACACACACACTCTCACACATACACATATATATGAAAATATATACCCAAGATTCTAAGGCTTTCAAAGTATACTTACTGGGAGGAATCAAGTGCTGTTTACAACACGTCTTTTTGTGTGTGCTTGCTTTTTTTTTATATTTTTATTATAATAGAAAATAGAGAAGAAAATTAACAATATCATTATCATGAGGACAAATCCCCACTTATCTGCCAAGGCCTGACCACTGATCATCTCCCCAGAGGACTGGCCAGCCCCCGTGGGCCTGGTCCCCACTTGCTGCTTGCTGCTATAGAGTCCCAAGTTGCTGCCAACATCACCTGAAAATAATAAACGATCCAAGATTGAGTGCTGTGGATTTGTTTTCTAGAAATATATCCAATCCTGTTGTCATTAGTCGTTCAGTCATGTCAGACTCTTTGCGACCCGATAGACTATAGCCCACCAGGCTCCTCTGTCCACGGTGATTTTCCAGGCAAGAATACTGGAGTGGGTTGTCATGCTCTCCTCCAGGGGCTCTTCCCGATCCAGGGATCGAACCCCCGTCTCCTACATTGGCAGGCAGGTTCTTTACCACTGAACCACCGGTGAAATTTTTGGCTCCAATCCTGACCTGTTCTCCAACAGTGACACCAGGGAGCTGTTTCACAGAAATCAGTGCTGTCCTGAAGAATAGAGAGACTCCCGTGTGGATATATAAGATCAAAATCCTTTGATCTTTCTGTCAACACAGCCTCACGCTAGGCTAAATGATAGTGGTGCACCTCTGTTTGGCATGGAGCTGGGAAAGAGTTTGCATGATTTTCTCGAGGATGATGGAAATATGCAAAAATATGTCAGGACACAAATATCTTACTTAAGACTGAGTGCACAGGATTAAGGCAAAGTCTACAAAGAAATCTAAAGAATCACTGACTTGGGACGATCTCAGACAGGTAAGAGTGAGAAGCAAGGTTTTAAATAGCTGCTGCCAGCTATAAAAGTAAGTGAATTGTAAATCCTTCTGACTGGAGCTTTCCTAAAACAGCAGAGACGGATATATTCCTGAAATCCTAATGCAGGGAAAGTCATTCAAATAAATACTTCTTAAGGTAATCGATGCATTAAGAGGAAGCATTTGCAGACTAAAAGCCACATAACACACGGAGGTTGCATCCTGACAGGATAGTTGTTAAAAGAATCCATTTGCAGATTTCAATACTCAGGGTCAGTAATTTCTCAGAAAAAGGTTAATGGAAACAAAACAGAATTCGGGGCACATTCTCCCAAACAGCGTGCAGAAATATAAGCAAAAATATACCTTTAGCATATCATCCGGCTATAGAATGCAAAATTATTTTGCAACATTCTGTGTAGTAGGATATGCAAGCAATACAGTGGAGAATTGAGAAAGATTAGATGTAGGGGGACATGTGTATGATTGGATAGAGGGGATAAATGACCGCTGGTCACATCCAGCCTGAGGTTATAATGATTCCATGTTTGAAGGTACAGTCTGTGTGTGAATAAAGCAAGCGGTGACTGGATGGAACTGAAAGACTTTTCTCAAATCAGCTTCCAGCCCCAGAAGCTGCTCTGAAAAGTTTATAAATATGTCACAGACTCACAGATTACAGGAAGTTGACCAAGAATAAAGCCATAAAACCTTAAGTCTGTGGTCTAACCTTCCTTCCTGGAAAGAGGGAAACTTCATCAGACAGCAGTATTTTTAAATGGTTGGGACAGCAGAAGTCTGGCTTGGGTTTCAGGATCTGAAGCAACAATGTCCTTGGGACATCACAGACAGAGTAAGAGAAAGAGCAAGCTAGAGAAGATGTGCAGAGAGTCTAGAAACATGAACAGGACCCAGGACCCTCGTACAAGGGATCTGAAACTAGGATGTATGTGCGAACATGAGGCTGGAGGGATTCCTTCTAGAAAGGGATGTCAAAGCTATTCCAGTTCAAACCGCTTTTGAAAACTACACTACTACGCTTAACAGACCACCCAGATAACCACATGAGTCAGCCATGGCTAGTACTGTGTGTCCTTTGGCCGAGACTGGTGCCTGGCTCAGGCTGGTTGTAGATGGCTTTCAGTGAGGACTCTCTCCAGACTCAGAGCTAAGTGTTCTTCATATAACACGTGATCTCGTCTTCACAGCAACCCTCCATCCTTAGCAAACCCCTCAGTTAGAGAAATAACACTTATGGAGGCTTGGTGGATTAGAAATTATATCCTTCAATTAAACTAAATCAGAAAACTACACAACAGGTATGGGAGTACCTGGTGTTAATCCTCCCTCTTGTATCTCCAGCTCCTTCGGCTGAATAGCACTGACCACCCCCTGACACTAGATGACTTGCAGTCGTGTTAAAAGTATTAATGTGGGCTTCCCTGGTGGCTCAGTGGTGAAGAATTCACCTGCTGATGCAGAAGACATGCGTTCAATCCCTGGTCCGGGAAGATCCCACATGCCTCAGAACAGCTAAGCCCAAGTTCCAGAACTATTGAGCCAGTGCCCTGCAACATGAGAAGTCACCACAATGAGAAGTCTAGAGATCAGCCCCTGCTCAGCACAACTAGAGAAAAGTCCCACGCAGCAACACAGAGCCAGCACAGCCAAAGATAACAAATAAGTAAATAAAATTGTTTTTTAAGTATTAATGTGCTTAAGGTAAGAATAGTATGTATGACGTGACAGAGCATCCTCCTCCTGAATCCCCACGTAACATACTTTCTGATCTTAGCATCATCATGTGTGTGGGTGTGCTTAGTCCCTAAGTCGTGTTGGACTCTGCAACCCCATGGAGCCCACCAGGCTCCTCCGTACATGGAATTCTCCAGGCAAGAATACTGGAGGGGGCTGCCATTTCCTCCTCCAGGGATCTTCCCGACCCAGGGATTGAACCCTCATCTGTGTCTTCTGCATTGGCAGGCAGATTCTTTACCACTGAGCTCCCTGGGAAGCTCCAGAATATTCATTATGCCTCAGAATTATTATAACTCTCCCAGCACTTGTCATGTTCTTATGTCACAGACACTGGATTATGCAACTGATCCTGTCTTCCTACTAGCATTAGCTGCTAGGAAGCTCCCAGTCAGATCTGTGAACCAAGTCAGGACGTGCTATTTCTCTAGGTTCATTTCATTCTTTCCTGCTCCACTTTAAAATTGTTATGTTTTGTCTTTTTTTATCCTATAAAATTTTGTACGTTGTTAAAAATCCTTTATGTACAAGAGTATTTTGTATAAAATAAACATACACATACCCACATGCATATGTACAGATCTAAAAGTACCACAGTTAAATTGTAAAAACAGTGGAGGTACTAAGGGTTTCATGTAGATATAATTGAAATTAGTGAAATTCCTGTCCCCGTTAAAAGTTATTTCTTATTAAAATTTATAAGTAATCCACTTTTCCTGTTTCACATTTTTATTGCGGAAATCCATTTTCCACTTGCCAGAAACCTGAATTTCTTTAGTCTTCACGGAAAAACCAAGCATTCTGATTTGTATGGAACAACTTCTCCATCTATTGGCACTATTAAATACTGCAAATACTATCTTGGAATGAAGTGCTCCCTTGCTATCCTATGGAAACTTCTCTGCCACTAAGAACCTCAAAAAAGCTTCCACCGTCAATAATTAAGTATATCTCCCTAGCTTTAAGCTCTCTGCTTTCAGGAGCTATTAAACTTGACATTGAATTCATGGCACCATCACTGGGCTGAGAGCTTTCCTGGATCACAATCCCACCTCCTAAAGGAAGTCAAGCCAGATTTTCCAAAAGAAAATATAAAGGAATAAAGAAGTATCATGCATAGTCTTCATCTAAACCAATATAGGATATGATCTTTTTTTAAAAAAAAAAAAAAAACCATAGTTTAAAGGCCAAGTGAAATATGGGACATAATATTTCAGTTCTCATGTGTTATAGTTTATAAGTAACAAAACATGGGCATCCAAAAGGGCCAATCAGTTTTGTATCATAGACTAATACTAAAAATTGAGACAGAACTCTCCCCGTTCCTCATCCATCAACAAATATCTACCTTTGAATAAGTCATTCCCTTCATTTGCCAAAGCAACACCACTGTCTCATGAACAAAATATACTACCCTTAAAACTTTTTCAAGTGTAAGACGTTTTTAAAAATGCCTGTGATATTGCAGTATCTCTATGACTATATATCTGCAGTGAATTTATTTATATATACAACCCAATTCTTTCACTTATACAGTGTGCAGACTTGAGCAAGTTGTTTTACCTCTGGAATCTTCTTTCCTCATGTAAAATAATACTAATTACCCTGTAGGACTATTTTGAAGATTAAATAAGATATCTTTTTAAATACCTAGCACATACTAAATATTCAATAAGTGGGAGATTATAGTAACAGTTGTAGTTGTTGTAGGAAGAAGAGAAGTTTTTCCCGCAAGTCCTCTTAATCTTTCACAAATTGAGTCTCTGACCTGAAGAAACAACTTAAGACCTAAAATCAGAAAGGTTCATAAACAGCAAGAAACAAGAGCCTTAATGAAAACTGGGACGTTTCAGACAGGAAGACACAAGTGGGAACAGAAGAGAAAACAGAAGAATTAGAACAGAAATCAGTGAACTTGAAAATAGGAAATCAATAGAGAAAATAAACAAAACACAAAGTTAGGTTTTTTTTAAATCAATAAAATTGATAAGCCGCTAGCCAGGGTAACTAAGCGAAAAAGAGAGAAGACACAAATTACTAATATCAAAAATGGAAGATGATCATCACTATGGATCTCATGGACATCGAAGTGATAACAAAGGGAAACCGTCAACCTCTGTGCCCACAAATCTGATAACCTAGATGATATCAACCAAGTCCTTGAATGACACAATCTGCCCAAATTCACACAAAAAGAAGTAGAAAATCTGAAGAGGCCTTTAGCTATGAACAAAAGTAAATCAATGATTAGTAAACTTCTTTTAGAAAAGCATTAAGTTCAGATGGGTTCACTGGTGAATTCTGCTAAACATTTAAGAAAGAAATTGCCCACAGTCTCTTTCAGAAGATAAAAGCAGAGGAATTACTTCCCAAGTCATTCTGTGAAGCCAGCATTACCCTAAATCAAACCAGACAAAAACATTCAAGAAAACTATAGACCAATCACTCTCATGAACATAGATGAAAAAATCCTTGACAAAATAATAGTAAATCAAACCCGACAATGTATAAAAAGAATGTGGTACACCACAACCAAAAGGGACTTACCCCAGGTATGCACAAGTTACTTTATGAGTACCCACAAACAGATTTTAAAGTTTATATAGAAAGGTAAAAGACTCAAAATAGCCAATTCAATATTAAAGGACTAACTACCTGATTTCAAGACTTACTATGAAGCTACAGTAATCAAGACTGTAATATCAGTGAAAGAATTGTCGAAAAGATCAATGGAACAGAATACAGAGCCCAGAAATAGACCCACGTAAATACAGCAATATTTGATCTCTGACACAGGAGCAAAGCCAGCAGAGTGGAGCAAAGACAGTCTTTTTAACAAATGGTGCTGAAACAGCAGGATATCTGCATGCAAACAGACAAAAAATTGAAACACTACTTCCCACCCTCCACAAAAATGAACTCAACCTGGATCAAATGTAAAATCAAAACTATAAAAGACCTAAATGTAAAATCAAAACTATAAAATTAAAAGATAATGTAGGAGAAAGTCTAGATGACCTTAGGTATGACAAGGACTGTTTAGATACACCACCAAAGGCCTGACCCATGGATAAAAGAACTAACGTTAAAAAAATTTTGCTCGGTAAAAGATAAGATCAAGAGAATGAGAAGACAAGCCACCAACTAGGAGAAAATATTTGCAAAACACACATCTGACAAAGGACTGTAATCCAAAGTATACAAAGAACATTTAAAACTCAACAATATGAAAATGAACAATCTGATTTTAAATGGACAAAAGACCTAAACAGACACTTCACCAAAGAAGATATACACATGGCAAGTCAACACATGAAAAGATGCTCAACATCATGTCACCAGGGAACTGCAAATCTACACAACAAGGAGATACCACTTCATGCCTAAATTAAAACGACTTAAATTCAGAACACTGACATCAAATGCTGGAGAGGATGTGGAGCAACAGGAACTCATTCAGTGTAGCCAGGAATGCAAAATGGTACAGCCACTTTGGAAGCCAACTGGCAATCTCTTACAAAGCTAATCATACTGTTATCACCCAATTCAGCAATTGCGCTTCTTGATATTTACCCAAATGAACTGAAAACTAATGTCCACATAAAAACCTGCATGTGGATGTTTAAAGCAGCATTTTATTTTTAAGATTTATTTATTTGCTTATGGCTGTGCTGGGCCTTCATTTGCTGCACATGGGCTTTCTCTGGTTGTGGCAAGCAAGGTTTACTCAGTAGTTGCAGCTCATGGGTTCTAGACCACTGGCTCAGTAATTGTGGCTCATGGGCTTATTTATCCCATGGCATGTGGGATCTTTCTGGACCAAGGATCAAACCCGTGTCCTTTGCTTTAACAGGCAGACTCTTTACCACTGAACCACCAGGGAAGCCAAGCCCCCAAAGCAGCTTTATTCATAATTGCCAAAACTTAGAAATAACCAGGTTGTCCTTCAATAGATGAATGATTACATGAACTGTGCTATACCAGATAGCAGACTACTATCCAGCTTTAAAAAGAATTAAGCTATCAAACCATGAAAAGACATGGAATAGTCTTAAATGCAAGTCACTTAGTGAAAGAGTGAATACAAGGAGAACCTGAGAACGCTGTACTTTCCATTCAGCTTTTCTGTGGACCTAAAATGGCTCTTAAAAATAAAGTGTTCAAGTTCCTGTTAGTTTCTCTGACAAATAACAATCAATAAATCATAAAATATACTTTCATATTTCAAGGAAATAAAGAGGGATGTGTCTGGTGGGTGGATCTCAATATTTTTCTTCCATGATTTGTGTGTTTAGTGTCATATCTAAGAAATCCGTGCTTTTTTTGAGGGGGGAAGGTTACTAAAAACCCACATAAGTATTTTCTCTTATGTTGTTCTCTAGAACTTTTATAGTTTTAGATTTTAAAGATATTATTTATTTTGAGTAATTCTTGACTGTAATTTGAGGTGTGGATTGAAAATAATTTTCTTACATATGAATATATAATTTTTCCTGCCTTCTTTCCATTGAATTGCATTTGTATCTTTGTTGAAAATCAACTGTCTTTTAATAAGACATATATATATATATATGTATGTATGTATGTATATTTCCAGACTTTCTATTCTCTTGGATTGATTGATGTGTCTATTATTTCACCAATACTATACTATCTTAATGGAAACAGTTTAAAAATAAATCTTGAAATCACATACAGTGAATGTTTCAGATTGAGTCTTCTTTTTCAAAATTGTTACAGATACTCTATTTCATTTGTCTTTCCATCATAGGAAATTTTAAAATCAGCTTATCGACTTCTACCAAAAGAATCCTGTTGGATTTGATTGGTGTTACTGTTAGACCTTGCGGTCTTCTCCTAGGACCCATCGCTCCAAAGATCACTGAAACTCGGATTCGAAGCAAACAGCAAGAGGATTTATTGGACCGGCGCGCCAGGGTTCAGTCACCTCCAGGGAGGGACGAACCCCAAACAGTCGTTACAGAGCATTTTTAAGCACAAAAACCACAAACGGGTGCAGCTAGGGTGGAAACAGTCTGATTGGTGCGCAGGTCCTGACCTTTACAGGGATAGGCTCGTTTGCTACCAGGTCTAAACGGCTGGTCGGGGCCACATTCCGACGGCCTGGAAAAACAACTTCTTGGAAAGTCCCTGAAGGGAAAACAACCCCTGAGAGAGCCTAAAGGCCATATTGCATGAGATAAGAACCTGCCATATTGCATGAGATAAGAACCTGCTCTCAAGGGTTTAGCAAAAATTTAATTTTTCCTCTCGTTACATTGAATCTATAGTTCAAACCAGAAAGATTTCATATCCTAATAATATCGAAGCTTCATATTCAGGAACACTGTATGACTCTATTTGGTTCTTCTTTGATTTTATTCATCAGTGTTTCTTAGTTTGCAGCACACAGTTTCCACATGCATTTTTTGAGATTTATACCTATTATAATTTTTATACTTTTTCAAATAGTACTGATCTTTAATTTTAATTTCCTACCATTTGTTGTTAATACATAAAATACAGTTGAATTTTATATATTGACCTTGTATCCTAAAACCCTGCTACACTGACTTTTTAGTTCTAGTAATCCTTTTGTAAGTTCTTTGGCATTTTCCTCATAGTTATTCATGTCACCTACAAATAGAAGGGAGAAGAAAATGGCAATCCACTCCAGTAATCTTGTCTGGAAAATCTCATGGATGGAGGAGCCTAGTAAACTACAGTCCATGAGGTCACAAACAGTCGGATACGACTGAGCGACTTCACTTTCACTTTTCACACATAGAATACAGTTCTTTCTTTCCAGGTTTTATAAACTTTATCGTTTTCCTGGTTTATTTCACTGACTTGAATCTGGAACAAAATTGAATAGAAGTGATGCCAGTGGACATTCTTGCCTTGTCTCTCATCTTACAGGGAAAGCAGTCAGTCTTTTGCCATTAAGNTTTCACACATAGAATACAGTTCTTTCTTTCCAGGTTTTATAAACTTTATCGTTTTCCTGGTTTATTTCACTGACTTGAATCTGGAACAAAATTGAATAGAAGTGATGCCAGTGGACATTCTTGCCTTGTCTCTCATCTTACAGGGAAAGCAGTCAGTCTTTTGCCATTAAGCATGACATTAGCTATAAGTTTACTGTAGCTGTCCTTTATCAGGTTGAAGAAGTTTCCTTCTGTTCCTAGTGAAAGACTGTTGTTGAATTACGATGCCGGGATTCTTGGCCCTCTGAGGAGAAGAATTCAATCCAGGGCCAAAGACGAGGCTTGATCGCGCAGAGCTTTTGTGTAATAAAGTTTTATTAAAGTATAAAGGAGATAGAGAAANGGGCTGTGCCGGCCGCCCGGAGAGTCCGCGCAGAGCTTGTGCGGGCCTCACCCGGGAGTCGGCGAGGCTGTGGGGGCCGCCGGGAGAATGCACGCTGCGACTCGTCCCGGCACACTGAACCCAGCAGTCCTACCCCCAAGGAGCGTGTGCGGGCCTCGCCGGGGAGTCCTCGTCGAGCTGGGGGTGGCGAGCTAGGGACATTTCCCACTGGGGTTCCGACAGATCGGGGAGTCCACACCAGGTGGTACGGGGGAAATGGAGTGAGGAGGGAAGAGACCCTCGGTGGAAGAGGTGGGGACAGTCCATCCTAAAGATTCACAGACCCAGGGAGGAGTGAGTGAGTGAGTGTGTTTGTGTGTGTGTGTCTGTGTGTGTTGCGGGGATGGGGGCAAGAGAGTCGGAAACAGTCTCTCAGCAGTGGGGACAGAGTCCATCCTAAAGATTCCCAGACCCGGGAGGAGTGAGTGGAGTGAGTGAGTGAGTGAGTGTGTGTGTTGCGGGAAAGGGGGTCAGAGAGTCGGAAAGAGCCTCTCAGCAGTTCTCAAACTCCCCTATACACTCTTAAAAATTAGTATATTAAGGAGCTTTCATGTGGGTTATGTGTCTCAATATTTATCATGTATAACTAAAATAGAATTTTTCAATATATTTAGTATCTCATTTAAAAATAGTGGTAAAGAATCCACCTGCCAGTGAAGGAGACATAAGAGATGTGGGTTTGATCCCTGGGTTGGGAATATCCCCTGGATAGGAAAATGGCAACCCACTCCAGTATCCTTGCCTGGAGAATCCCATGGACTTAGGAACCTGATGGGCTACAGTCTATGGGGGTAGCAAAGAGTCTGATATGACTGAGCACACAGACATGCATGCATTATATGTTCATATGTGTTTATGAAAATAACCATACCTTTCAAAATAGAATGTTACTGACAAGAGTGTCATTGTGTTATATTTTTGCAGATCTCTTTCATATCAGTTTTAATAAGTGGCAGCTAGGGTTCTTATATCTTGCTTCTGCATTGTCTGTTGCAGTATTACATGTCATACCGCCTCTGGAAAACTCCACTGTGTACTCCTGAACGTGTGCGAGTAAAAGCATCAAATAGCATCTTGGTATTATTATGAAAGTGGTTTTGACTTTGTGAATCCCTAGAGTCCCCTGCACCACGCTTTGAGAACCAGTGGAGTAGGAAATGCTTCAGGGGCTCAAGTCGTTGATCCTGCTTCTTGTTTGTGATCCTTCCTCTGAATGGGAACATGCATCACCCCAAGGAAGGATGGTTAACCTCTGGTGGCTGCAACCAAGCTGACCTCACTCTGGAAACCCAAGTACTGTGTCCCCACGTAAAAGATAATGAGCCCTGCCAGTTTTCACCCCTCCTGAAAACTGGCAAGGCTCTCAGATGCCTTGGGTTATTTCTGTGCCTGCAGAGGTGGCCTGTGTATGCCTTCAGACTGTAGCGGGGCTGTGGCACACAGAACCCATGGGTTCAGAGACGTGCCCATAGGGAGCTGGTGCCAAGTGTGGAGGAGTGTGTTCAAGAGCTTCCAAGTAGGTCGGAAGTGATTTCGAAGAGAACAGGGAGGCATGTTGTTGCCTCCCTTTCCTCCATGATCACTTCTGTGTGTGGTTGTGCAACCTTGCATTTATTGGAATATGATTTTCCGGTCTTGGTGCTCTTTCCCTTTCCACTTTCAGGGGTGGGGGGATGTTTGTCCCTGTGGGTGGCCTTTCCTCAGTCTCTCCCAGACCCCAGTGTCCTGCAGGCTGCTGTGTGGTAGGTGGGGACCCCTCATTGGATTTCTTCCTTGGCTTCTTGCTCTGTCAGCACAAGTTCCAGATAGAAATTAGGTACATACATAGCCTTGTAAGAGCACCGCTGTGGCTCAGTGGTAAAGAATCTGCCTGCCAATATAGGAGATGAGAGTTCTATCGCTGGGTCGGGAAGATCCCTTGGAGAAGGAAATGGCAACCCACGCCAGTATTCTTGCTTGGAAAATCCCACGGATAGAGGAGCCTGGCAGGGTCCAGTCCACGGGGTTGCAAAGAGTCAGACACGACTTAGCAACTGGACACACATACACACACCATGGCCTTATAAATGTTTGGAAGACAGACATCCCAAACCATTAACAGTCAGTTCTGGGCCATGGAGTCAGAAAAAAGGCAGGAACCTTCTTGTTACTCTTTGTGATACCATATGACTGCCTGTTTAGCAGCATTCCTGTATTGCTTTTACAACCTGAAAACAAGAACTGAAATCCCAACAACATACACTTTTTCAACGAAGATAGGATTATTGCTCTGACAAGAATGTTACCACTACTCCCTCTTTCCCAAGAAAACAAATTACTTTATTACATCACATTTCTAAACTAGTATCTTTGATACTAGTATATATATATTAAGTCAAAATGATACTAAGAGAGAGCCCTCTGAGATCAAAACATTCTTGAACAGTATAGTTTGATGTAAGGTTAGAAGCCACCAGATCAGACTGTTCTTCAGTAGATCATCATACCCCCCTTAAACTGCTGTTGTAAAATGCTATTTCATGAAATGTCATAAAGTACAGTTGTAAAATTGAAAAAATGTGATGCCCAAGACTGTTTCTCTGTGATCCTACAGTGATGAGAAGAGGAAGCAGGTTCATGTACGTTCTGATGTGCCCACGCTCCAAGTAGGACAAAGGATATGCCCACATGTCAAGTGGCTTTCTCTTGGTGGTGGGGTACAGTAGATTTTTATTTATCTTTACTTTGTTTATTAATAGTTGCTGCTGCTGCTAAGTCACTTCAGTCGTGTGCGACTCTGTGCGACCCCATAGACGGCCGCCAGACAGGCTCCCCAGTCCCTGAGATTCTCCAGGCAAGAACACTGGAGTGGGGTGCCATTGCCTTCTCCAAGTAATAGTTGCTGGCAACCACTAAACAAGTATTAAACTTGATATGACCAGAAATAACTCCTACAGTTACCTGTATACAAAGGACAACATAATTGCCTTCGTTTTTTTTTAGATGGACCATGTAACCTGGCCAGTAGCAGACCCTTGCTACTCCCTTCCTCCCAGTAGGAAGTGGAGAAAGAAGTGTGTGGAAAGCGACTCGGGGGGGAAAAAAACAGCCCTCAGTCACATTGTGCGGTGTCTACTTCCCTCTGTGAGGTCAGCTCCAATCTCAGCCCTGCCCTCTCCTTCCAAGTGACCCAGAGGTTAGAAAGTTCTTATTGGATTTGCACCATCACCCTAGAAGCCATCAGCTGACCACCTCCCCAGACTCACTGGCCTTCATTAATTTTTTTTTAGCCATTTTTAATGGAAAACTTCAGACATACAAAGAAACGGAGAATATAAATCCCCAGCTTCAACAGTTATGAACATTAGCATCTTTATGTTCAACTGTATAAACTAATAAAAAAAGTATTCTTTGTTATGTCTTTTTAGTATCAAGCATGTACTGACTGCTGTAGCAAAATCTTAAAGTCGTGCCCTGCAGTCAGCATGACTGATCCCCTGGAGTGGACTTCACACACCTGCTATGTGGTCCCACTTCTCTGCCTCTGCATTTGTTTGCCTCCTGGCCTTTCTTCTTCCTGTCTCCCAGTTCTGCTCTGTTAAGGCTTTCTCAGCTCCCCTAGTCATAGCTGTCTCTTCCCTCTGTCCTCTCTTATGACCCTTTGCAAGTGGCAAGCTTGTTTCAGTCTCCTTAGTCAGATCATCATCTTCGTAATATTCAAGTAAAGCAAGGCTTTCCTTTCTCCCTTTCTCCTGTGCTGCTCACGCTTAGTTGCTTAGTTGCTCGGTCGTGTCCCACTGTGACCCCATGGACTGTAGCCCGCCAGGCTTCTTTGTCTATGGGGATTCTCGAGGCAAGAATACTGGAGTGGGTAGCCTATCCCTTCTCCAGGGGATCTTCCCAGCCCAAAAATCGAACCGGGGTCTCCTGCATTGCAGGTGAGTTCTTTACCAACTGAGCTACCAGGGAAGCAATACTTTGTGCAGAGAAGATGCTCAAGAAATAGATGCTAAATTAATTTAGCTCAAGTTCACTGGAGAACATTTTTGATTACAAGAGAAATACATCATGTTCAAGGGAAATTTTTCCCATATTGTCTAGGACCACAAATGTTTTATCTCATCCACATAATTTTTAAAGAACTGCAACAAAAAGAATCTCCAATTTGAGCCAACATAAAAAAGGCAACTTTTTTTGAGGAGATTATCTTTCTGGTCTGTTGTCATTTTTTCACGTGTATCTGGAAGCCCTCTCTGATTCTGGAGTGTTTTTTTTCCTCAACAGGAAAGAGTAACTCTCTTTTAGAATATCTATCATGTTGATGTAGGCTTAAATCTTCAGTAAGAGAAATAGACTACATGTAGGGTCCACACGCCCCATGAAGTAAGTTGATATCAATCAATGTCATGAATACTGGTAGCTCCTGGGTGTAGAGTCATTTCCAGTATTTATCATCTTTTCATCTTATGCCTCCTTTAATAATCACAGTGACCCTTGTGAGCTGGGCAGAGCAGTACAGTCAGGTAATGTTACCTTAAATCTGCAAAAAGTAAACAGGTTTAGACAGCTAGAATGAATCTTGTCTATGACAGAAAGTGGCAGAGTCTGATTTTAAGAGTAGATTGGAAACCAAAGGGCTTTGGGATTGAATATTGGGAACATGCAAAGACAAACTCTCTAAACATGACATGTACTGGGGAGCCAGACCGGGTTCTTGAAGTCAGGATGTTCAGTTGCTAAGTTGTGTCTGACTCTTTTTGACCCCGTGAACTGTGGCATCCCTGGGTTCCCTGTCCTTCGCTGTCTCCCAGCACTTGCTCAAACTCATGTCCATTGAGTCAGTGATGCCATCCAGCCATCTCATCCTTTGTCGCCCCCTTCTCTGGGATTGGCTATGGGGAACATGCAAAGCCAGGAAACTCTCTAAGCATGACATGGATTTGGGAGCCAGACCAGATTCTTGAAGTCAGTGTGTATATCCTGATGCATAAAACTACCAAAGTGATAGCACACTCTGAACCAGTCACTTTCCAAACTCCTCAGGTTCGGCTTTAGTCTTTGTTGTAGAAGTTGATCTACTTTCTGATGAATTGGCAAGGCTGCTCTGTGTGAGTGCTAGTGGGGTTCTCTCTCATTTCTATTTTTGTGACTTCAGAACTTTGGGGAAACCCATCTTTGAACTGTGTGAATTGCCTGGGCTCTTGCTCAAACTGACACGGATGGAGCATCTCATTATTCTTCAACCTCATCATCCTTTCATGATCATGACCGTAAACTTACAAAGCAAAGTACACATTGTGGCATAGCTCATGAAGGAGGCGTGTCGGTCTAGGAAAGAGTTCTCCTACAGACTTACCAGGTTTGAACTTTTGGTTGTGAAGAGAAGTGAGCGAGTCATTGTGGACAGTTGGTTACATGCGAGAACTACAGAGACATACTCAGGACAGATCTGTAATAGTGGTGGCATCAAGACCAGCACTTGCTGTGTTATGCTGGGCCTTCCCCAGCAGTCCAGTGGTTAGGACTGGAGCTTCCACTGCAAGGAGCACGGATCCTATCCCTGGTCAGGGAATTAAGATCTCTCAAGCCTTGTGGCACAGCCAAAACAATAAGAATTGTTATGTTTCATAAAACTTTATCTGCTCAGATAAGGAATCAATTACATTTTAAGGCTGGTGATGCCCGATAATGGATTTTTGACATCAACCCATACTTCAGAAGCCATCTATACTGAAATTATATATACTATATGTAATTTAATCTATATGTATGATTACTAGATGTAATCGTCTATATGAAATATACATCTATACAAATTTATCCTGAAATCAAGGGTATTTTAGGGGCAATTAGAGGGCAGCTATCTAGTCCTCACTACTCTATTGGCTTCCCTTGTAGCTCAGATGGTAAGGAGTCTGCCTTCAATGCAAGAGACCATGGTTTGATACTTGAGTCAGGAAGATGTCCTGGAGAAGGGNCGTCTATATGAAATATACATCTATACAAATTTATCCTGAAATCAAGGGTATTTTAGGGGCAATTAGAGGGCAGCTATCTAGTCCTCACTACTCTATTGGCTTCCCTTGTAGCTCAGATGGTAAGGAGTCTGCCTTCAATGCAAGAGACCATGGTTTGATACTTGAGTCAGGAAGATGTCCTGGAGAAGGGATGGCAACCCACTCCAGTATTCTTGCCTGGAGAATCTCATGGACAGAGGAGCCTGGTGGGCTATAGTCCACAAAGAGACGGACATAACTACCTCAAATTATCCAAATTATCTAGTCCTCACATATGTACTTTAGAGTTGGAAGATTGTTTTAAAAAGTGAGATTTAACTTTTTTAGTCTATTTGGTTAATGTAGGTTTTTGGATGAGGAGTAACGATAAGATTCTCTGCTTGTTTGGAAATGCACAGGGCAAGGGAGTTGGCCACTGGTGGCTCAGTGGTAAAGAGCCTGCCTGCCAATGCAGGAGACACGAGTTTGATCCCTGGGTTGGGAAGATCCTCTGAAGAAGGGAAGGGCAACCCACTCCAGTATTCTCGCCTGGAAAATCCCATGGACAGAGGCACCTGGCGGGCTATAGACCATGGGGTTGCAGAGTTGGACACGACTGAGCAACTAAAAACAAAACACAAACTGGCCACTTTCCAGCCATGGGATGTTGACAGGTTATCAATACATATCGTCTGTGATCCTCCGTCTTCTCGTCTGTGCAGCTGGGTGGTGACTCCTGTGTTACGGTTGTTGAGGGACCATATTAGACGCTGTGGATAAAGTGTCGGGCACTCCACAGGGGCTCAGCTCACGTCAGCTGCCTGCAGTGCTATAGGGTGATGTAGAGGCCTGTCCACACTTCTCTTAGCCCAGATCGCCTAAGCTCCAGGCCCATGTATGCTGCTGCCTGTCGTTCCTCTTCAAGGCAAATTCACCGTCTGACACCAGTACCCAGGTGTTTGTCATGGTCATTGGCTCTGCCAGTTTGCCCAGATGGGGAACTCAGAGCCATCCTAGATCTCTCTCTTCCTCCCCTACCCTCAGCCCGTTCTCCTTTCTTAGCTGTCCCTGGGATCTGTTGCCCTGCCCCCCACTTCTGACTTGACGACCGCAATAGCACCATAACCTGCCTCCCTGACGCCAGTCGAGCATCCTTCCCCCGAGTCAGCTCCTACCTCAATCAGCGTGCGTGCATGCTAAGTCGCTTCAGTTGTGTCCTACTCTGTGCACCCTATGGACTGTAGACCACTGAGCTCCTCTGTCCATGGGCTTTTCCAGGCTAGAATACTGGAGTGGGTTGCCATACCCTCCTCCAGGGGATCTTCCCCACCCAGAGCTCCAACCTGCATCTCTTTATGTCTCCTGCATTGGAAGGTGGGTTCTTTATCATGAGCGCCACCTGGGAAGCCACCTTTACCAGAGGGATGTATAATATCCAGTCAGGTCTTGACGATTTCAGCTAAGAACCTTTTAACAGGCCTGCCTTCAAGTCTTTCTGCACCTTTCTGCGAGGTCCCTCGTGATACAGGCCCCACCCTTCCCCTCTCCTCTGAGCTCCACCGTCATGAACCTTTCCTTCAGACACGTGGAACAGCTCTGTGACATCCACACGATCTCACTTCCATACCTTCACATGTGCTGTCTTCTCTGCCCAGAATATTTTTTCCCTGACTCCCTCCCTCAGTGTAGTTCTCCAAGGCTCCTGCATGGTGTCACCTGTCCCCAGAGGCCTTCCTGCCCCCTTCCCGTACTGGATCAGGTGCTCTCCTTAGCTTCTTTTGTGTGTTTGTTTTGGGCAGCATTGTGAGGCATGTGGGATCTTAGTACCCTGATCAGGGATTGAACTCGTGCCCACTAGAGCGGAAGTGTGGAGCCCTAACCCCTGGACCGCCAGGGAATCCCCCGTAGAGTTCCTTTTATCGGCCTGCATCCACCACTGCTGCAGGATGGACTGCTTGATCGTGTCATAACCTCCTGACCAGTCTGTGTGTAACTGAAGGTGGCGGGGAGGCAGGGGGAGCACTTATGTCTTTATCCCATCAGTGTCAAACCAGTGTCTTTCCCGGTCGAGTGTAAAACTGAATCTGCCGTCGTCTCTTTTGTTGGACAAACCAGCAGCTCAGAAACCAGATGCATTGTCGTCAAATGCTGCTCTAATACTTGTCCCATCTTTGACCCAGTGAAGTGGCCATTGCATGTGGGTGCTATGTGGCCCTGTGGGCCACTGAGATGGGATTAGAGCATTATTGCTCAAGAGCTGGGCTTAAGGGCAGATGCACTTGACTTTGAGTTCTCTTTCAGCACTCCTGCTATCTGGCAGCTGCTTTCCCGCTCCTAACCACCTGACTGTGGGGGAAAAAAACAGCAGCATCAGGTCCTCCCTGCTGCTGCCTTTCTTCTTGAAAACCAAGAAATGTGGGTTTATAGCTCAAACTTGTGAGAAACTGACCAGCCTGAGTCATCACTGTTGGATCCCAGCAGTGCTGAAGCGGGTGGGGGCAGACCACCTCAGAGCCTCGGTGAATTCATGGGGAGAAATGCTGCCCGGAGTGGCCTCTGGCATCCCGATGCCCAGCCCTTTTGTGGTGACGCTCTCTCTAATTTCTAAAGTTAGGGTTAGAAAAGCTCACTGCCAAGAAACTACTGAGTGAGGTAGGAGCTCCAGGGACTCTCGTTGCTCCCCTTGCCCTTGGGGCTCAGACACATCAGGGCACAGCTGGGGTCTCTGCAGGAAACCCTAAGGTGGTGGTGGGTTGCTGCAGGGTAGGGAACCACAATTTAAGAAGGGCAGCCTTAAAGAGGACTGGCCTCAAAGAGACGAGGATGAGGTCCAGAGCGGGCTAGTTAGGAAGCCTGGCTCTGATGGGTCCTGCCCTTGCTGCTGCTGCTGCTGCTTCCTTTTTTAAAAGTTATTTATTTGTTCATTTGGCTGAACCGGGTCTTAGTTGCAACCTCTGATCTAGTCCCCTGACCAGGGATCAAACTGGAGCCCCCTGCACTGGGAGCACAGAGTCAGCCGTTGAAACACCAAGAAAGACCCTTTCTGCCCTGCTTCTTCCTTTATTCTCTGGACAAATGTTCCATGACCCCACCGTGACTTGCCTTTCTCAGCCCATCTCCAGAATAATAAATGTGAAGTTCACCAAGACTTTCTTGTGAACCTATCTATATTAGCTCGTAGTGATACCAGAAAATAACTATTTCTGTTCTCTGGGGTTTGTGCTACTGTAGTTAACTTTAAATGAGCTTAAAAGATGTGTCTGGCAAGCTTTCTGTGTTGGGAATTGCATGGGATGATATGCCATCTTGGGCACTGAGCCTCAAAGAGGTGAGGGGGCTTGTTCAGACAGTGCCGTGGTCACGGGGCTATATGGTCCACCCACATTCTGACCACTGCCTCTGGCTGTGGCCGTGTGCGTCTGCTGAGTGAGTCATGATCACTTCTATGATACGTCCTGAAAATTTCCAATGTGACTGAATGAAGTTTGGAGGAACAGAAAGGTTAGATTTCAGGAAGTAGCTACTTCTTAAATGACAATCAGATGTTTTCATATTATGAGTTAATATCTTACCAAACCTAAATTCTGGTGTTGGACATGTACAGTTTAAACCACGTCTAAAGTTAGGAGCACACTTTGTGGTTGGCTCTTAGTCCGAGTTCCTACACTGACAGGCTCTGCTACACCCAACCTCAGCCTTCTCCTTTTCTGCCCTCGCTCACCTCCTTCTGCCTTCCCTCAGACCCACCTCAGGGCCTTCGCATGTGATCTGACCCCTCCTCCAGATTCCCCTCACTTCCTCCACAGTTTTTCTCAAGTGGCTCCATGTCAGTGAGGTCTTCTTTGATCTCCTGATAAGGCTTCACAGAACATGCCCTACTGCCTTGTCCTGCTTTATCCACGGAGCCGGTCACAGTCTGACATTCTGTTTCTGTATTTATTTGTTTAGTCTCCCCCTACTGAAATGGAAGCACCGTGAGGGAGCTTTGTCAGTTTTGTTCCTGAGGGCCTAAAACATATTACATGGTTAATGTAAAGATTTACTGAACAAATGAGTGAATGAATTACAGAATTTTTTTCACCTAGAAGGGACTTTTTAGATCATCAAGTAACCCTGTGTTACAGACTGGGAAACTGAGACCCAGAAAGGTTCTGTGGCTTATTTCGAATGAAACTGCTGCTGCTGCTAAGTCGCTTCAATCGTGTCCGACTCTGTGCGACCCCATAGACGGCAGCCCACCAGGCTCCTCTGTCCCTGGGATTCTCCAGGCAAGAGTACTGGAGTGGGTTGCCATTTCCTTCTCCATCAAATGAAGCTAAATCCTTCAAAAACTGTTATAGTGCTTTGAAAAACTCTAGTAATATATGTGGAGCACTCTGGCCAGTGGTCCAGGCTGAGACAAAAGAGTTAGTTAAAATTGTAATAAGTTAACTTGTGATAAGTTAAAATTGTAACCCAGAGTGACAAGTTATTGTGTAACTGCAAAGCTTTCTGAAGGCAGAGTCTCATTAATTTCTGTGGTGTAAAGTGCACCTTGCATTAATTAGTGCCCAAGAAACATGTGCGGATGGATTTGCTAATATTGTTACAAAGCCATTCCTTCTCCAAGACCCTCTGCACTGAGACAGGAGGGAAGAGGACAGGGTGCAACCTTTGAAAGAAGAACCTATCCTGAGGCTATGACAGAAGCTGGGTAGAAACCACTAGGTTCAGGATGGCAGGAGACTCAGTTTCCCACAGACCTTGAGCCTCATTGTATACTCACTGTAACACATTAATGCTGTCGTGTCTGACTCTGGATCTCGTGGACTGTAGCCCGCTAGGCTCCTCTGTCCAGTAAAAATACCGGAGTGGGTTGCCATTCGCTTCACCAGGAGTCTTCCTGACCCAGGAATTGAATGCAGGTCTCCTGCATTGCAGGCAGATTCTTTACCATCTGAGCCACCAGGGAAGCCCTGTAATACCTTAGCATATGCTAAATGTCTCACAGGTGCCATGACACTTATAGGGGCAGCCATAAAAAGTAAAAAAGCGAGAGTTGCCCCAATTCCTGGAAATCCCCACCCCCTCACCAAGGTAGTTAGAATATTCCTCCTCCTCAGTATCCAGTGAAATTCCCCAGCCCATAGAAACTAACTGCCCCTACACCTGGGGTCTGGTCTAACTTTCCAAGAGGACTCCATGCCCTAGGACCACCTCTCACCTTCTGAGATGGCCCACACTCTATCTATGGACAGAGTGTGGGTCTCTCTAAATAAACCCATTTTCACTTTACTGTGGCTCACCTTGAACTCTTTCCTGCACAAAGCCAAGGGCCTTCACTCGGCCACTCAAGACCCAGGACATGACCATCCTTTCTTGCCCCATTTTTCATACAACAGCACTACCTTTCCCCCCCCATTCTCTCCCAAAATAGATAATTGCACTTATGACTTCTCCTTTAAAATTCTTTTGTTTGCAAGTATCACATTTAAGAGATTTTTGTATTATTTTTCATTTTTTTTTTTTTTCCCCAAGTACTTTTATGAACAGCTAGGAAGATGAAATGATTTGGTCTCTGAAAACTGGGCTTCCTTGGTGGCTCAGACAGTAAAGAATCTGCCTGCAACACAGGAGACCTGGGTTTGATCCTGGGTTGAGAAGATCCCATGGAGAAGGGAAATGGCAACCCACTCCAGTAGTCTTGCCTAGAGAATTCCACAGACAGTGGAGCCTAGCCGACTACTGTTCACGGGGTCGCTAAGAGTCGGAAAAAACTGACTGACTAACACACACACGCTGGGAATATTCAGAGATGTTTAGCTCTTCCAGCTTCCCAGATGCATCTGCATGAAATAAAGCAAAAAACCTAACATTTCCAGCTCTCTTGCTTGTAAAAGAACCAAGTCGACCAGCCATGGTGCTTTGCTGGCCTGATTGGTTCCGACCTCAATCCTGTTTACATTCACATAGACATCTTTGGAATCTCACTTTTGACAAAAAGCTGTTTATAAGTAGCATGATGTTTAGATACACAGCAGTCAGTTTGGGAGCGGGACCAATTAATTTTTCTTTAAACAGAAGAAAAGGAAGCACAGCTAATCTTGAGAGTGAACTGAAGTAAACTCTAAGAGATGCAGTGATGTTATGTTACTTTGGATTGCAAGCTAGGAAAAATCAGGAAGGATATATTTAGGAAAGTGTGAGAAGCAAGGTGAATAAACCATATGAACTACAGAGTAAACCTCTTTCTGACGTTTGCACAGATTGAAAAAATCCACTCTGTGTGTCTTAAATGTGCTCAATAAATAAATCAGAGGGCGTGTTGTCTGTACTTTAGACCATGGCACAGAAGTTCTCAGTGAATCACCTGAAAGCCTTTAAACTATAGAAACTTTCCAGGGAACTGATATGCACAGTCTCCACCACACCCCCAAACCCTTTTCTCCCCGCTTATAGTTGTTGTTGTTTAATTTTTAATTTTGTCCTGGGGTACAGCCTATTAACAGTGTTGTGGTAGCTTCATGTGAACAGCAAAGGGACTCAGCCACACGTATACATGTACCCGTTCTCCCCTCACTCCCCTCCCATCCAGGCTGCCATGTAACAGTGAGCAGAGTTCCCTGTGCTCTACACGAGGTCCTGGTTGGTTATCCATTTTAAATACGCAGTGTACACCTGTCTGTCCCCAATTTCCCATCTCTTCCTAAATGAAGCGTTTGGACGGCACAAGAGACACCCCACCCACTGCTGACAGGAGTTCTGCTGCCTGGGCTACAGCTTTCCTCTGCTCCTTCTGCTGGTGCCTGGGAATCCTGTGGTTGGTCATAGGGGTCGTTCACATCCATGCTGCTTTCTCTATCACAGAATAACCTAATGGATTCAACTGTGACAGTAGAAGCAGCTAAATAGAATTATATACTCCAAAGCCTGGAAAGAGACCTTAAAAGGTGAGTCTTATTTTACCATTGGCATTTAGCTAAAATCATTCGCCTGTTGCAAACATCTCTACAAATCTGACTTTGCCAAACAGATACCATCACTGTCAGCTGGTATGTGGTCCCAGGCAGTTTTCTGACAGAAACGGTATGGACCTAACAGAAGCAGAAGATACTAAGAAGAGATGGCAAGAATACACAGAAGAANGTTTTTTAAGGAATCTCCATGCTGTTCTCCATAGTGGTTATACTAGTTTGCGTTCCCACCAACAGTGTAAGAGGGTTCCCTTTTCTGCACACCCTCTCCAGCATTTATTGCTTGTAGACTTTTGGGTCGCAGCCATTCTGACTGGCATGAAATGGTACCTCATTGTGGTCTTGATTTGCATTTCCCTGATAATGTGATGTTGAGCATCTTTTCATGTGTTTGTTAGCCATCTGTATGTCTTGTTTTCATGGTAGCCATTTTTATTGGTGTGAGACTGGTTTTGATTTGCAAAACCACTGACATTGTGTTGGGTTGCATTTTTCTGATGACAAGTCATGTTGCACATCTTTTCTTGTGGCTGTTAACTATCTGTATACCTTAACTTTATATCTTTCTTGTTTTTATTTATTTACTTATACAGTAGGATGTGAGTCTGGTATTTACATCTATAGGATTGATTTGCCCTTACTCGTCTGCCTCTCTTGGAATAAACTAGTCATCCGGAACATCCAGATAGTTAAAAACTTAACCACAAGTTGTTTTCCCAAAGTTTAGCTGCCAGTCAGTTCTCTGGAATTTTGAATCATAGAAGAGTCAGTGAATGATTATGAAGCTAACTCAGGAAAGTGCCAGAAGACTGTAATATGTCTAAGTAGTACTCTTTAAACTCTATTTATGGAGGATTTTAAGTTTTGTTTTTTTTTTTTTTTTCACCCCTGCCAGGGAAATGTTCTTTTAATTGGAAGGAAGATCAGATATATTTTCTTCCTTGTTCTGCCACTTAACAATCCTGTGACCCCCAGGCTATCACCTTCTTTTTAGGTACTCTATTTCCTCATCAGGGGAACGTTAGTGATAGCTAAGGTTCTTTCAAGGAAGGCTCAACATTCTCTGATTTATCTCATTACATCCTCAGCATCTACTATGCTCACCTGGGTTTCTCTGCTGGCTCAGATGGTAAAAGAATCTGCCTGCAATGCGGGAGACCTGGGTTCAGTCCCTGGGTTAGGAAGATCCCCTGGAGGAGGGCATGGCACCCCACTCCAGTTTTCTTGCCTGGAGAATTCCCATGGACAGAGGAGCCTGGTGGGCTGCAGTCCCTGGGGTCGCAAAAGGGTCAGACATGACTGAGCCACTGAGCCCAAGCACACAGGGCATGGTGATGGGCTAGTGCCACGGGGCATGTGCGCAAGTGAAGGTGCCTCTCCAAGTCAACCGCCCGCGCCCTAAACTGAGGCCAAAGATCAGTTGGCAGCAACATTGTCTGCAGCTGGAAAGGACCCCTGCACTGAGCTTTTTACAAGGAGCACAGTTCACTTGGTAAATGCCTCAGATCTCCCCACCCATGCCTACTGTTCAGTATTTTTAGTGATTTACTTTAAAATTCTGGCGTCCAGCACTCCCTACCCGACTCCCACTCCTCCGTGCACAGAATGTACCTGTAAGGATCATGCTAAGTGACCCAGCTGGTATTTCAGGATGGGTTAGCTTTGAGAAACACCCATTTCTCTACCAAACAATTATCTTTTCTTTCAAAATGTACACAGATGTAGTGAAGGGTTTCCGAGACAGTACAAAGGTCTCTTTTTGGATTCCTTTTGTTTAAGGACTGTCCCTGGGTCCCGCTTGATTCAGAGGCAAAGGTCAGCAGTTCTGGCCTTCTCAACACAAGTGTTCAGGAAGGACAAGTGCTGAATGAGCTGCAAACTCGCTGCTTAAATATAACATTTCCCCTGCTTTCCTTTCTTTTTAAAAAAATCTGTTTTCTGCTTTTCTTTTCCTCTTTTTATCCTTTGCCTCCATGCAATACCACCTTATTCTGTGGAACAGAAGAGGCAGTAACCCAAACATATTTCCATGTATACACTAACTTTTCCTCTTTCCATAAAAGAAAAAACCTAGGCTAACACTCCACTCTCTCCAAAACAATCCTGTTTGTTCATTCCTCTCTTTTATTAGTATTGGGTGGGGGTTAGTAAAGCAGATCAAAGGGAACAACGCAGAGCAGATAGGAAAGGAATTGAAGCAACGAGGTCTGTGGTTTCTGAGACTGTGGAAGTAGACAGGATTCCCTGGCCAGTTGGTGGGGTTTCTAGCAAAGTCACAGATCTCGGGATAATTTGGGGCCTGCAGGTCCCGTAGTAATAATACTCAAGGCTTGGGGATGGGGTTTGAGGGTTCTGGAGAGGGTCAGGCAGACCTACGTATACCCCTGATGCCTAGATTCTCCTCTGGTCTGGCTTGTCCCCAAGGCAGAGATCCTTCTCCTCACGCCCTGCTTGGAATGTGGTCACTTTGGCTCCCTCTTGGGGTTCCTGAAGCACTGTGAACTCCTATAATGCCATTTGAAATACAAACGATAAAGTGAGTGAAACTTTGGAGTGGCTCTGATTTCCAGAACCCTCCAGATTTAAAGCAGGGGTTGGGGGAGGGGGGTGGGGAGGAGACATTTCCCAACTTCCAAGCAAAACCAGTTTGGGGTTGCAAAAATACAGCTGCTCTTGCTTTCCACTGACCTGGGGCTCAGAGTGTCAAGGGACATGTGGCAATCAATGCCCAGCCCAGGCCGCCGTGCTGGCTGAGCCCTAACAAGAAGGAAAGGCAACTCTAGTATTCAAAATGAGGCTTGTAGGAGGATTTTGCAGGCCCGCAAGTCTCCTGGCTTTTCATCAACACTAGGGGCTGCTTGGTGGCCTCCAGCCAGCACCTCCTTCAGATGAGGAGTCGCCACACCTAGACAGGTGGCCCCAAGGAGCTGGTAGAGAAAGCAGAGATCAAAGCCTAGCTCAGCCTCTAACTGGATGTTTGCCCTGTGGCAGGCTGTCCATGTCTCAGAGCTGCAGTCTTCTCTGCTGTAAAATGAGAGCAATAATAGGCTGAAATTTACAGAGTTGTGGCCAGGGTTTTAGAAGATGGCATGAAGTCAACGGTACATCCCGATACTTGGTAATTAGTCATTGTTTCGTCTGTCTCCTAACTTGCGCAAGTAAGATTTCCTTCATTTATGTACTAAAACTAGATAATTATGTAGTTTTTAAAGAAAAAAGGAGGCAGATGGAGAGTGCGTTCCACAACATATTTTCTACAAGAGCCACACTGGTCACCATATGTGAGTGAATGAGTGAAGTCGCTCAGTCACGTCTGACTCTTTGCGACCCCATGGACTGTAGCCCACTAGGCTCCTCCCTCCATGGGATTCTCCAGGCAAGAATACTGGAGTGGGTTGCTATTTCCTTCTCCAGGGGATCTTCCCGACCCAGGGATCAAACCCAGGTCTCTTGCACTGCGGGCAGATTCTTTACCATCTGAGCCACCAGGGAGACGTATATCCATCCTGAAATACCAGCTGGCTTTGTAGGGTGGTGGGAACAGCAAGAATCATGTAAGACTTCCAGAGTTCTGCTGGGGGCATCTGTAAGCTGTATTGAGTTGCTTCAGTCACGTCTGACTCCTTGCTACCCCATGGGCTGTAGCCTGCCAGGCTCCTCTGTCCATGAGATTCTCCAAGCAAGAATACTGGAGTGGGTTGCCATGCCCTCCTCCAGGGGATCTTCCTGATCCAGGTATCAAACTTGCAACTCATGCCTTGTATTGCGACTCATGCCTTGTGCATTGGCAAGTAGGTTCTTTATGGCTAGCGCCACCTGGGAAGCCCACATCTGTAAGCTTCAGGGAAGCAAATTGACACGTTGAGTTCTCACCGCGTCATGGCAGATATGGGTACAATTTAGCAACCGGTTTGCCCATAGAATTTTGGCAAACTAGCCCTTTTAGGGCTTGACAGAGAAACGGGAATGATTCAATGTGACTTAAGACTTTTTGAAGATATGACCTGCCCACCATGCCTGGTTCAGCAAAATGTCCCCACCACTTCCAGAGTTTCCTTGCCCAAGTTTTCTCTTTAGTAGGAACAGTAGGAATACTATTCCTCCAAAACATCTGTCAGGCTGAGTGAGAACGCAGGTCAGGGCTCGCCCATGGGCATGTTTGGTTTGGCCATCATGGTGCAGGCCTACTCAGTCATTTAGGAAAATATAGTTACCAACATTTGTAAATCAAGCGAGTTAGGGTGGAAATCCAGATTGCCAGCCTCGCTTGAACACCGTCCACACTGGGCTGGCATTCCTGCATGCAGCCTGTGGCTGGAGCCAAGTGGGTGCTGCTCCTTGGCTGGGCAAACAATGCCTGAGCTGCCTGGCCGGGCACTGCCTGCTTCCCTTGTTCAGGGCCCCTTCCTGAACTGGGGTGTTATTTTGATTTCATTCCCTCACCATCTTGCACATCTCCCTTCCATGGTACCTCACTGCCTTCTGAACTAAGTGGGCGTTCCTCACCTGACCCTCCATACTATCCAGCAATAATTCTTAAGACTGGACACCTTCTACAGACACCTGGGAGATTATTGGGTCCTGCTGCTTCCCCAGTCCCTTCTGATTCAGCAGCTTGGGGAGCGGGGGTTGGGACTCAGGAGTCTATTGTTAACAAGAAAGACCCCCAGGTAATTCTGCAGATGACCTGGGGCGCATGCTTTTGTAAATAAAGCTGCAGCATGTCCCAGCGTCCCCTGCTGGCCTTTCTGTAGCTTCAGTTCCAGAATTCCTAGAGAAGGCAGTCACTTGGCCTTTAGCCTCCCCCACCCAATTGCAGCTGCAGCAAAAACCACAAGGGATGGGACTTCCATGGCGGCCCACTGGATAAGACTTTGCGTTTCCCCGCCCCCACCCCACCCGCTCCACCTCTACACAGACAAACACACACTCACATACACTGTCTCTCTCACACACACATGCCTTTCCACTGCATTCTCTCCTGTCCATTACAGGTGCCCGGACCATCCTGGCCCTCCTGCACGGGGAACTCCAGGAAGGCAGGGCTGCTCCTCACTCAGCTGCCTCTCATCAGAACGGCCCAGCACTGGACCAGAGAGTGAATGAACACATTCTCTCTCTTAAGTTTTTAACTCATTTTCAAACAACTTTATTTGTACTCAGTTTAAAATGCAAACAATACCAAAGGATATACAATAAATGTGAGTTGTCCTCCCAGTCCTGACTTTGAGGCCTCTGTCCCTCTTAAGGGGCTTCCCTCTTGGCACATCAGTACAGAATCTGCGTGCAGCGTAGGAGTCCCAGGTTTGATCCCTGGCTTGGGAAGATCCCCTGGAGAAGGGAATGGCAACCCACTCCAGTATTCTTGTCTGGAGAATCCTGTGGACAGAGGACCTGGCAGGCTACAGTCCATGGGGTCGCAAAGAGTTGGCCACGACTGAGCAACTTTAACTCACTCATTCCCTAAAGGAACCAGTCTGTTTTGTGTCTTGATGAAAACATGGGCCTGTCTCTGGAGACAAGGGCCGCTGTCACTGTTCATCCTCACAAACAGTTGTTTTCCCTACAAACAGTCCTTGATTTACAGTGGTTCAGCTTACGATTTTTTTTTTTTTTTTTTTCCACTTTGGTGCAAAAGCAATAGGCATTCAGTAGAAACACACTTTGAGTTTTGAGTTTTGATCCCTGCCCGGGCTGGTGCTACGCGGTACAGTACTCTACTGTGATCGTGAGTAGCTGTAGCCGCAGCTCCCAGTCAGTCACGCCATCGCTGGGATGAGCCACCTCACAGCCATTCTGTACTCAAACAGCCACTCTGTTTTTCATTTTCAGTACAGTAGTCAAGACATTACGTGAGATACTCAACTCTGTGTTAGGTTATCTTGCCAACTGTGAGCTAGCATTAAGAGTTCTGAGAATATCCGTGGTAGGCTTAGCTAAACTGTGATGTTCAGTAGTTTAGTACATTAAATGCATTTCAGCTTATGGTATTTCCAATTTATGATGGGTTTATTGAGATACATACCTTTTCATTTTTTTCATTTTATAGTAATATGTTGATCATTTCATATCAGTCATCCCCCAAATAGGTTGAACTTTTAAATATTTATTCAGAAAACCTTGGATTAAGTAGGGAAATTTTACTATTCTTACATAATAATTAAGACTGAAGAATGGACTGATAAGGGTTTTCGCCAAAGAGGTAGATCTAGAAAGCAAATCTTCCAGCTCCTACCCTGGAGTGTTTTGCTCTAAGTCGTATGGTTATTTGAATCGCTGTTTATCTGTATGGTGCAGGCCAGATCTTTTTTGTTCACCATTTACAATTTATAAAAAGATACAGAAGTTCTGCCCAGAGCTGGGGTAGAGGGTCCTCTCCAGACTTATTTGGGAGTTTAGCCTTTTATACATCTACCATGTACCTTAAAGATTCCTTGATATGAACACACTCTTGCTACCATTATGTAAAAGTGAGTCTTGCTGCTGCTGCTAAGTCATGTCAGTCGTGTCCGACTCTGTGCGACTCCATAGACGGCAGCCCACCAGGCTCCCCCGTCCCTGGGATTCTTCAGGCAAGAACACTGGAGTGGGCTGCCATTTCCTTCTCCAATGCATGAAAGTGAAAGATGAAAGTGAAGTCATTCAGTCGTGTCCAACTCTTAGTGACCCCATGGACTGCAGCCCACCAGGCTCCTCCATCCATGGGATTTTCCTGGCAAGAGTACTGGAGTGGGTTTCCATTGCCTTCTCCATAAAAGTGAGTCCAGAAGACTTCTAACTAACAAGTCTATTTAAAATGCTGCAGAGGCAGTTACAGAAGAAAATAGCTATTTTCAAGCCTGCTTTCCCAGAGTTCAGGTTTTATGTAGTTGTACAATGTCACCTGCTCTGACCTCTTACCTCCTGTCAAGCAAAGCATGAATCCAGCTCAGATGTTCATGTGTTTGCAATTTCCCATGTGACACTTCCTTCATTTCCCTTCTGCCTCATGTCTTATCAGTGCAAACATGTTGGAAAGTTGTAGATATAAGACAAAAGAAGTTTGGAATTGTACACTCTTGAGAGGTGGATGCTAGCTTTCACAGGAGCTTCACAGAGGTCATTTTCTTTGCTAAGAATATCATTCTGGTATTCATGTCCCACCTTCCCACCACTCTGAAAAGATAATAAGTGATTTCATGAAGTCAGTGTGTGTCATAACTGTTAAAGAGGGCAAATACTCATTGGAATAAATAAGATCCAGCTTTGAGAGAAGAAATTAAATGTTTTCTGTCCTTTTCAGGGACACGTGGTCATCAGGAATCATGAGCAACCCATTTGTGCACCTTGTTGAGCCTTTGGATCCTGCACAACCAGGAAAGAAGTTCTTCAATTTGAATAAATTGGAGGATTCCAGATACGGTAGGTAGATCGCTCTTTGATATAAATGCTTTGCTAGCCATTGGCATGTCAGTTGCATAATAAGTAAACTGTCTAGTAAGTCAGCCTTTAGGAGAGTTGGAAGAGGGATTAGCAGAGAATGACTGAATGGTCTTGGATTAACCACAGAAACACACACACACCCTTCTTACATTGCTCATTTTCAAGTAGATAATGATTATATACATATAACATTTATGTAACACTTGATACAGAGAGTGTTTGTACATATATATATTATTTAATCTGAATAACAAGCCTGTCAGGCTATATTCAACAACATTAAAAAGTCCTGAGGAAGCTGAGGCCTAAAGAGAGTCAATGACATGGTTAAATAACAGCTGTGTAGGTAGTGTGTGTAGGCAGCCAGAGGCAACAGTCAGGCCGCTGGGTGGCAGATTGGCCCTAGAGCGAGCAGTGGCAGCAGAGAGGCTGGGGAGCCCTGGCTCCTGGGTTTTCTCCAGCATCAGTCAGCTCCAGCCAGCAACTCCAGCAGGGCCTTTGCCCAGGTCCCTGGGTGGAATGTTGACCAACATGCCCAGCAGCCAGTGAAGGTTTACACGCTCAACGAGAACCAGCAGTGGGACAGCCAGGGCACTGGGCGTGTCCTCCAGCTACATGGAACAGCAGAAGGACATGTCCCTGCTAGTCAGGGCCTGATAAAACGTGGTCCACTGGAGAAGGGAATGGCAAACCACTCCAGTATTCTTGCCTTGAGAACCCCATAAACAGTATGAAAAGGCAAAAAGATATGACACTGAAAGATGAGCCTCCCAGATCTGTAGGTGTCCAGGATGCTACTGGGGAAGAGCAGAGAAACAGCTTCAGAAAGAAGGAAGAGGCTGAGCCAAAGTGGAAAGGATGCCCAATTGTGCTGGGTCTGGTGGTGAAAGTAAAGTCCGATGCTATAATGAACAGTATTGAATAGGAACCTGGAATGTTAGGTCCATGAATCAAGGTACATTGGATGTGGTCAAAAAGGAAGTGGCAAGAGTAAACATTGGCATTTTAGGAATCACTGAACTAAAATGGGAATGGGAGAATTTAATAACGATGATTATTATACTGACTACTGTGGACATGAATCCCTTAGAAGAAAATGGAGTAGCCCTCACAGTCAGTGAGAGTCTGAAATGCAGTACTTGGGTGCAGTCTCAAAAATGAGAGAATGATCTCTGTTCATTTCCAAGGCAAAGCATTCAACATTCAAGTCTATGCCCCCACCACTAATGCCAAAGAAGCTAAAGTTGAACAATTCTATGAAGACCTACAAGACCTTCTAGAACTAACAACAAAAAACATGTGCTTTTCATCATAGGGGACTGGAATGCAAAAGGAGAAAGTCAAGAGATACCTGGAGTAACAGGCATGTTTGGTCTTGGAGTACAAAATAAAGCAGGGCAAAGGCTAACAAAAGTTTTGCCAAGAAAACATACTGGTCAGAACAAACATCTTCTTCCAACAACACAAGAGACAACTCTACACATGAACATCACCAGATGGTCAACACCAAAATCAGATTGATTATTTTCTTCACAGCCAAAGGTAGGGAAGCTCTATACAGTCAGCAAAAACAAGACCTGGAGCTGACTGTGGCTCAGATCATGAACTCCTTATTGCCCAATTCAGACTTAAATTGAAGAAAGTGGGGAAAACCACTAGACCATTCAGGTATGACCTAAATCAAATCCCTTATGATTATACAGTGGAAGTGAGAAATAGATTTAAGGGCCTAGATCTGATAGATAGAGTGCCTGATGAACTATGGAANGGAGCTGACTGTGGCTCAGATCATGAACTCCTTATTGCCCAATTCAGACTTAAATTGAAGAAAGTGGGGAAAACCACTAGACCATTCAGGTATGACCTAAATCAAATCCCTTATGATTATACAGTAGAGGTGACAAATAGATTCAAGGGATTAGATCTGGTAGACAGTGTCTGAAAAACTATGGACTATAGTCCATAACACTGTACAGGAGGTAGTGACCAAATCCATCCCCGAGAAGAAGAAATGCCGGAAGGCAAAATGGTTGTCTGAGGAGGACTTACAAACAGATGAGAAAAGAAGAGACGCGAAAGGCAGGGAAAGATACACCAAACTGAATGCAGAGTTCCAGAGAAAAGCAGAGAGAGATAAGAAAGCCTTAAGTGAACAGTGCCAATAAATAGAGAAAAAACAATAGCATGGGAAAGATTAGAGATCTCTTCAAGAAAATAGAGATTCGAAGGAAACATTTCATGCACAGATGGGCACAATAAAGTACAGAAAGAGCAAGGACCTAACAGAAGCAGAAGAGATTAAGAAGAGGTGTCGAGAATTCACAGAATCGTACGAAAAAGTTCTTAATGACCCAGATAACCATGATGGTGTGATTACTCACCTAGAGCCAGATTTCCTGGAATGTGAAGTCAAGTGGGCCTTAGGAAGCATTCCTACAAACAAAGCTAGTGGAGGTGATGGAATTCCAGTTGAGCTATTTCTAATTTTAAAAGATGATGCTGTGAAAGTGCTGCACTCAGTATGCCACCAAATCTGGAAAACTCAGCAATGGCCACAGGACTGGAAAAGGTCAGTTCTCATTCCAATCCCAAGGGGTAATGCAAAGGAATGTTCAGACTACGACACAATCGTACTCATTTCACACGCTAGCAAGGTAATACTCAAAATCCTTCAAGCTGGGCTTCAGCAGTAAGTACATCTTCCAGATGTACAAGCTGGATTTGGAAAAGGCAGGGGGACCAGAGATCAAACTGCCAACATCCACTGGGTCAANTTCAGGTGTAGGAGTAAGCAGCGGGAAGTGAGTAATTGCATATTCAGTCCTAGATGTGTATAAGAGACAGGTAAGTACATCTTCCAGATGTACAAGCTGGATTTGGAAAAGGCAGGGGGACCAGAGATCAAACTGCCAACATCCACTGGGTCAAACCAGTCAAATCTACCCTGAATATCCAATGGAAGGACCGGTGCTGAAGCCGAAGCTCCAATTCTTTGGCCACCTGATGCTGATTCACTGGAAAAGACGCTGATGCTGGGAAAGACTTGAGGGCGAAGGTAGAAGGGAACGACACAGGATAAGGTGGTTGGAGGGCATCACTGACTCAGTGGACCTGAGTTTGAGCAAACTCAGGAAGATAGTGAAGGACAGGGAAGCCTGGCATGCTGCAGTTCATGGTGTGCAGCTTGAGACACACCTTGGCAGCTAAACAACCACAAAAAGATAGCAAAAGAGGATGAAAACACAAGCCTTTTTTGTCCCAACTCCCATGCTTTTCTGCCTTTGTACTCTTGCCTTTCTGGATAATACTAGTGAATAATTCTTATATATCAAGATGAACCACTTCTTTTATAAGCAAAATAAGTTTTCTTAAAAATTACCATTGTCTTACTCTAAAAAACATGGTTACCGATGACCATACTCCGTGGAGTTTAGGTGTTTATTTCCTTTGAAAGGTATATATGACTATTCTTTGGTCTAATTTTAATCATTGTAAAGGGGTTATTTTCCTATTTTTCACACACTGAGGTTTCATAACAAATACTACTCTGTATGTGTGTATGTGTGTTTTACTCCCTAACAGTAATACAGCAAATTAAATAGACTGCTTTCTTTCATGATAACTTAAGGGAAGCTCTGTTACTGGATTCCAAGGCTAGGCAGCCACTGGCTATGAAAGAATTAACTGTAATATTTTATCTTTGCCTGCTGCTAAGTCACTTCAGTCGTGTCCGACTCTGTGTGACCCCATAGACGGCAGCCCACCAGGCTTCCCCATCCCTGGGATTCTCCAAGCAAGAACACTGGAGTGGGTTGCCATTTTTTTGCCTAGGCTGTAGGTATTTTCTAATAACTGAATGTCTCAAGCCCATTCAATATTCTTATATTTCAAATCATTTAAATCAGTTTAAATTTACTCTCCTAACTTGTTGAAAGACTAGAGGGGATGTTGCCTTATATCAAGTTTGGATGGAGATTGGCTTTAAAGAGCTCTGATAATAAAATGTCTCGTGGTTTTTTGTTTGTTTTGTTATGCTTTCTCCTTTTATTCCTAGGATCCTTACCATTTTCTATCAGAGTTCTCCTGGAGGCAGCCATTCGGAACTGTGATGAATTTTTGGTGAAGAAAAATGATGTTGAAAATATCCTCAATTGGAAGGTCATGCAGCATAAGAACATAGAAGTGCCCTTTAAGCCTGCCCGAGTCATCCTGCAGGACTTTACGTGAGCCTCGTGGCACCTTCCTCTCTTCTCTCCCTCCCTTGTCACTCTGTAGAGAAGGCTTTTTAAAGGCAAAAACAAAAAAACAACACAGTGATTGTGTAATTTTTCACTCAATATTCAGAGACACTTGAAAGCAAAAGAGGGCTGCTGCTCCTAAGTCACTTCAGTCGTGTCCAACTCTGTGCGACCCCATAGATGGCAGCCCACCAGGCTTCCCCCGTCCCTGGGATTCTCCAGGCAAGAACACTGGAGTGGGTTGCCATTTCCTTCTCCAGTGCATGAAAGTGAAAGGTGGAAGGGAAGTCGCTCAGTCATATCCAACTCTTAGCGACCCCATGGACTGCAGCCTACCAGGCTCCTCCGTCCATGGGATTTTCCAGGCAAGAGTACTGGAGTGGGGTGCCATTGCCTTCTCCTCAAAGAGGGCGGTCATCCCAAATGGCAAGAGATAATCTCAGGGACGGTACTCATCCACCTTTTCCAGCACTGGAGGTCATTGTCCTTGGTCTTGATGATTCTAGTCCTCAGTGTACTAGCAAAAAAGTTGAAAGAGACAGCATGAAGTGGAACTGTCTTAGAATCTTTTCTCCCCTACATCCTGTCACACAGGGAGCCAGGTTTTAAACAGACATCCTTAGAATGTTGATATGTATCGCCGGAGTTTGCAAGGCCTGATATGTTGCTGTTAAGTCTCTGCTCACACCCTGCTAGTCCCAAGAACTGCTTCCCGTCACAGCCTCACTTAAAAAAAAAAAAAAAACAACTATTTGTTGTTTATTTTTGGCCGCACTGGGTCTTTCTTGCAGCCCACGGGCTTTTAGCTCCAGTGAGCGGGGAATACTCTATAGTTGTGGTGTGCTGGCTTCTCACTGCGGTGGCCTCTCTTCTTGCAGAGCACAGGCTCTCAGTACGTGGGCTTCAGGAGCTACAGCTCCTGGGCTCTAGAGCACAGGCTCAGTAGCTGTGGCACACAGGCTGAGTTGCCTTGGGACATATGGGATCTTCCCGGATCAGGGATTGAAGCCGTGTCCCCTGCATTGGCAAGTGGTTCTTAATCCGTGGAGCACCAGGGAAGCCCTTCACCCTTTCACAGCCTACCTTTTCATTTTTTTAAACGATGTTATTTTATTCCTTCTGGAGACCAAATTTCATTTTTTTAGAGGATGATTACTCATATTTTACTCTCTAATATAATAGAAAGGAAGGATGGGCTTAATAGAAACTTGATTCACAGCCTGCTTTTCTGAGTTACATCCATTCCTTTAAATTTGTTCTGAAGTTGAAGGGTGTGATCTATATGTCTTGCCCAGGACTTTGCTAGCCCACCGTGTGAGTAGGGAATAGTGATAGAAAAAGTTCCCAAGTTTTTAAGTGCCAGCTTTCTGACAGTTTCTCTGCCCAAACCACTTTGGTTGTGAACTTTAAAGCAGGAATAAAATTGCATATAGAGGTACCACTCAGCCATGGTGCTTGTTACCGATGTGATTTCCACTCAAGGAAATGTATTTAGCAGCTTTCACTTTCCTGATATCCATCATTTGCTCCACTGGTGAGACAGCCCTCTTGCCAATATTTTCAGCAGAAACAAAAGCTGGAAAACACCCACATAACACTTGTTTAACAGATGTGTTTTCTGCTTAATTCTCCCATTTCTTAGGGGTGTGCCAGCTGTGGTTGACTTTGCTGCCATGCGTGATGCTGTGAAAAAGTTAGGAGGCAATCCAGAGAAAATAAACCCCATCTGTCCTGCTGATCTTGTCATTGATCATTCCATCCAGGTTGATTTCAACAGAAGGTGAGAGACTAGGATGAATATTTGGGTTTTCTGCTTTGTGCAAAATCTTGGAGTATAAGTCAGTCTTGTGTGTGTGTGTATCATTAAATAAAAGAAGAAAAATCTNGCTCCTGGGCTCTAGAGCACAGGCTCAGTAGCTGTGGCACACAGGCTGAGTTGCCTTGGGACATATGGGATCTTCCCGGATCAGGGATTGAAGCCGTGTCCCCTGCATTGGCAAGTGGTTCTTAATCCGTGGAGCACCAGGGAAGCCCTTCACCCTTTCACAGCCTACCTTTTCATTTTTTTAAACGATGTTATTTTATTCCTTCTGGAGACCAAATTTCATTTTTTTAGAGGATGATTACTCATATTTTACTCTCTAATATAATAGAAAGGAAGGATGGGCTTAATAGAAACTTGATTCACAGCCTGCTTTTCTGAGTTACATCCATTCCTTTAAATTTGTTCTGAAGTTGAAGGGTGTGATCTATATGTCTTGCCCAGGACTTTGCTAGCCCACCGTGTGAGTAGGGAATAGTGATAGAAAAAGTTCCCAAGTTTTTAAGTGCCAGCTTTCTGACAGTTTCTCTGCCCAAACCACTTTGGTTGTGAACTTTAAAGCAGGAATAAAATTGCATATAGAGGTACCACTCAGCCATGGTGTTTGTTACTGATGTGATTTCCACTCAAGGAAGTGTATTTAGCAGCTTTCACTTTCCTGATATCCATTATTTGCTCCACTGGTGAGACAGCCCTCTTGCCAATATTTTTTGCAGAAACAAAAGCTGGAAAACACCCACATAACACTTGTTTAACAGATGTGTTTTCTGCTTAATTCTCCCATTTCTTAGGGGTGTGCCAGCTGTGGTTGACTTTGCTGCCATGCGTGATGCTGTGAAAAAGTTAGGAGGCAATCCAGAGAAAATAAACCCCATCTGTCCTGCTGATCTTGTCATTGATCATTCCATCCAGGTTGATTTCAACAGAAGGTGAGAGACTAGGATGAATATTTGGGTTTTCTGCTTTGTGCAAAATCTTGGAGTATAAGTCAGTCTTGTGTGTGTGTGTATCATTAAATAAAAGAAGAAAAATCTTNCTGCTTAATTCTCCCATTTCTTAGGGGTGTGCCAGCTGTGGTTGACTTTGCTGCCATGCGTGATGCTGTGAAAAAGTTAGGAGGCAATCCAGAGAAAATAAACCCCATCTGTCCTGCTGATCTTGTCATTGATCATTCCATCCAGGTTGATTTCAACAGAAGGTGAGAGACTAGGATGAATATTTGGGTTTTCTGCTTTGTGCAAAATCTTGGAGTATAAGTCAGTCTTGTGTGTGTGTGTATCATTAAATAAAAGAAGAAAAATCTTTGAAAGCTATATTCAGAAAAACTCAAACTTACTATATATTTTCCCTTGAAGTTTTTTGTTTTTGTTTTTTTTTTTTAAGTGATGGGGACATTAATCTTTTTTTCTTTCTGTTTACTTCCTTCAGGGGAGCAGGCTGTGTTTAAGCTTGAAGTTTGGGTGAAAAACACAAATAGATTTCTGCCAGGAGAGCTTGTTAGTACAAGTATGTGTGTGACCTTAAAAGAGTTTAGGTGTTGTGTTTTGCTTTTTCTAACCACTGGATCCTTATTCCTCTTTTAATTTCAAGTAATTATTTTATATCCAGCCATTGCTGCCTCTCCACATGAGTGTCCATAATGTCTGTACCTTTGTTTTCCGCTGTTCCTTCTACTGTTCAGAATATCCTCTTCTCTCTTCCTGTTGTAACCCTACCAGTAAGCTACCAGTAAAATCTCAGTGGCAGTAGATGATAAAAAATGTATCTCTTACACGTCTACCAATTAGTTGGGAGTTCAGCTAATCTCAGCTGCGTGCGGTTGGGCAGCTGTGCCTCACCCAGCCTTGACTGGGCTGACTGCTTACGCTGCACATCTGCACATCTGGGCCTGCCCCATTCTCTGTGGGCTGCTTTGGGAGCCCAGGCTAAAGGAGAAAGCAGCTGCCTGGGCATCACAGAGGCTTGAGAGAGCAAGAGGGAACCTGCAGTATCTCTCGAGGCTTTGATGAGGGACTGACATCTGATCACTTCTGTTCACAATGACATCAATCAGAGCAAGACCCGTGGTCAAGCCCAAAGTCAGGGGTGGAGGCATACACTCCAGTAACTGCAAGATTATACAACAAGGATATGAATACAGGGAGGGCAGCCAGGTACTGCTAGAAGGCTGATACCTTCACCTAGAAACATAACTAAGTAAAATNAGGGATGGAGCCCTCAGTGTACTAGGATGAAAGTAGAGGGATGGAGCCCTCAGTGTACTAGGATGAAGGTGGAGGGATGGAGCCTTCAGTGTACTGGGATGAAGGTGGAGGACCTGAAGACACAGGTGGGGACTGGAGGGATGGAGCCCTCAGTGTACTTGGAAAAATTATCTCTCTGTGGCTGGCTTCCTCTTCTGTACATTGGGATAGTAGCAGTACCTACGTGAGGGGTTGCTATGATGACTGAATGAGTTCATGTGTGTGAAGTGCGTGACGCATCATGCAGTCTTGCGTGTCGGCTTCTGCTGTAATTATTAGGTAGTTGTTGCTATTATAATACCAGCACCACCGCTGCAGTTTCTGTAACTACTACTGCAAGGAGGCAGAATGGGTATTTAGAACATCGGTTCTGGAGTCAGACTGCCTGGGTTTCAGTACCAATTCCATCGTTTACTTGCTGGGTAGTCTTGAGCACCTTACCTTCTGTCTGTCTCCTTTTGAAAAAAATGTGGATATTAGTTGCCCCTAACTTAAAGGGCTATTTTGAAGACTAAATTAGAAAATAAATGTAAAGCACTTTAGTGCCTAGTTCTTGTAATGTCAGTAAATGTTAACTGTCAGTTAGTGAGGTGTGACTTGGCTCTCAGCTGCTAATTTTACTGTCCTTTCCTGTGTGCACTCAGTCCATGACACAGTTCACACGCACTTCCTATGTGCTAACCATGCAGAGTTACCACTATGGCTTATTCTACCTTGACTCAAAACAGTGTAGTTTGATTATAAAAATTCTAGAAGATTCCTGATGCTCTGCATTGTTCATGTCCATCCTGATGGATGGAATGACTTTCAGCAAACTTTAGCATGTATTTTGGGTTTTATAGATGTTCTTGGGTGGCACCATCTGCCCTGTAAACCTCCATTTGGAGGATAGGAGGTTGTGATCCTACAAATTCCTGTGCCTCCTGGCATCACTGAAAATGCCAGGCCCAGGCATGGCTCAGCTCAGAGAGGTGTCGTAACAAAGATACAGAGGAGAAAGCTGTATGAAAAGAAGGCTTCTTTAAGAATCTAAACTGCTGTTCTCCTCATAAATGTCTTAACTTTGTCCCTAAGACTCAGAGTTTNTACAAATTCCTGTGCCTCCTGGCATCACTGAAAATGCCAGGCCCAGGCATGGCTCAGCTCAGAGAGGTGTCGTAACAAAGATACAGAGGAGAAAGCTGTATGAAAAGAAGGCTTCTTTAAGAATCTAAACTGCTGTTCTCCTCATAAATGTCTTAACTTTGTCCCTAAGACTCAGAGTTTATAATAGTTTTTACTTAGATTCACTCAATGTTTTGTACCCATCATGTTTAAAGGCATTGTAAAAAAAAATCACCTGAATCAAAAATAAAGTTTTTTTCTTTAATTAACTCTTCTTTGCCACGTGAAGAAATGCATTACCACCCAGATGATACGCCATTTGGTTTATTATCATCAATAACTGACTGGTAACATTTTAAGCCTTAAAATTTATACGTTTAGTTGTTTTCTTTGACAGGGCAGACAGTTTAAAGAAGAATCAAGACTTGGAATTTGAAAGAAATAAGGAACGATTTGAATTTTTAAAGGTACGGGCAGAGCTTGGTTCCATTGATTGATTCTTCATGTGTGGGGTGCGAGGGAGCGGTGAGCTGCGTAAACGTCTGTCTGGCATTCACAGTGTTCCTCCCATTTCTCAACCCTAGTGGGGCTCTCAGGCCTTTTGCAACATGAGGATTATTCCACCAGGCTCAGGAATCATCCACCAGGTGAATCTGGAGTATTTGGCAAGAGTGGTCTTTGATCAGGATGGATATTACTACCCAGACAGCCTTGTGGGCACAGATTCGCACACCACCATGATTGATGGTTTGGGTGTCCTTGGTTGGGGTGAGTGCTCTTTCGGGTTCCTATTCCATGTACGCTGGTCTATGGCATGGACCTCAATTTACTTTGATCCCATTACATTCCAGCAGCATGAATTTTAGTGACCAACAAATATCGGAGAGGTATTTTTGTCTGTTTTGCTTACTGTTATATTTCCAGTACCCCGATAAGTGTTTTGTGCCTTTTACACAGTCAGTATGATGTTTGGAAGAATGAATTGGAACAAGGGGTTAGGGACATTTAAAATAAATGAAAACCACCCGGAGAGTTTGTTAAAAATGGATACTCCTGACCCTCACTCTCCTTTTCAGTGTGGAATTGTGGGGATTTTGATCTAGATGTTGGGAGATCACACTCTGAGAAACACTTGTTAAAAATTCTGTAGAGGGAAATAGAGGAAAGATAACTGTTCATGATGGAAATAAAACTCTACACTAGTAAAATACTCTAAGTGGGTTGACTACTTATTAATGATACTGAACTATGCCTGAGGAGTCACGAAACCATTATTGCCCACAGGTGTGGGTGGTATCGAAGCAGAAGCTGTGATGCTGGGCCAGCCAATCAGCATGGTGCTTCCTCAGGTGATCGGCTACAGGCTGGTGGGAAATCCCCACCCCCTGGTAACATCCACTGACATCGTGCTCACCATCACCAAGGTAACCAAGTGCTGCCTCTTCTGGGGTCTTAGAGAGTCTCAGTGACAAACCGAAAGGAAGTCCTTGATGGACTCTCTCTTGGTTTCCATGTGCTCTAGAAATGCTAGGAAACAGCACGTTGATGACTTTGAAAGAGATAAGATAAGGTGAGAATTCTGTGGTCAAATTTCAGATCATTAGGTTCACATTACTCTTCTGTTGCTGCATGGATATTTTTCTTTAAAAAAAAAAAAGTTTTTGAAACCGTGAAATAGTTTAAATACACAGAAGTTAAAATGATACTTATATGCCCACCACATAAACTTAACAGATGGTAACATTTTGCTGTTTTTGCTTCAGAGCTCTCTCTGTATGTACATTTTTTAAAGAAGTGAAATGTAATGTTTATGGCTAAAGCCACCCTCCTCATTTCTAGAGATAGTCACTATGCTGAGGTTGTCAAAGTCATTTCCATGCACATGTTTATACTTCTGTGCTTTTTCCATGTGGTTCTTCTTTGTATATAAATAACAAACTCTTTCTATGAATAATTTTTGACTTTCAAAATTTCTTTCTCTGTATTTTAAGTTACATTACTGTAACGGATGTTTTTCAAAGCTGGAAAATACTACTTGGTTGTGTGTGGTTTTTTTTTACCCTTGTTGAAAGTAATCTTTTATGATGATTCACTTGCTTTGCAGAAAGAAGGCAGTTTCATTTTGAAAGATTATTAGAAAAGTAATTTTTTTATTATCACAAAGTTTTCTCTGGTTGTATAGTTTGGAGGCTTGGGGTATTTGGGAAGGATACTATACTTTTGATTTACTCTTCATGGAAATCAGAATTGGATATGTTTGAATATTATAGCTTATCAGAGATGTCCACATGGCGCAAGTGTAGAATAAAATAGGCTTTCCCCACAAAATCTGTCAGAATTCCACATAACCAGAAGAGCCTGTCTATGTGGCTGTCCACACTTCATGAAACTGATTTCATGCAGGCCCAAGCTGGCCACTGATGCAGCAGCTCCGGCTGATGGCTTGTATGGAAAGATGTGGGAGTCAGACTGCCTGAATCTTTTGGTTACCTTTGACTTATACCTGTGTTCAGGATATTCATTCATTATACACTGGGAAACAAGGCATTTGCTTACTCAGTAAGTGCAAATCGCAACTAATCTAAGTCGAAAGAATTTATTTAATCCTTAGAAAGTTTTCTCATTTTGAAAAACTTTTCTTAATATTGTGTTTTTATATTTTCTTTTTCAAGAACTGTTTTGAAATAATTTTATATTTATAGGCAAATTAATGTAAAGGTAATACAGAGTTCTGTTACCTTTCTTTCAGCTCCCCCAAATGTTAACATCTTACATAACCATGGTACATTTATCAGAAATAGTAGTTAACATTGGTGTGCCATTTTTAACTAACCTCGAAACTCCAGCAGTCTTTTTAGTAACGTCCCTTTTCTGTTCTAGGATCTACTACAGGATACCATGTTGTATTAGTTGCGTTGCTTTTTAAGGTTTATTTTTAAAAGTAATCTATAATGTGTGCTCAGTTGTGTCTGACTCTTTGCAACCCCGTGGACTATAGCCTGCCAGGCTCCTCTGTCCATGGAATTTTCCAGGCAAAAATACTAGAGCAGGTTGCCATTTCCTACTCCAGGGGATCTTCCCAACCCAAGGGTCCAACCTGCATCTCCTACATTGGTAGGCAGATTCTTTACCACTGAGCCACCTGGGAAGCCCATAATCCAAAATATATTGGTCTAATTTATTGTTTGTGTTGACTCACAAGGCTAGTTTTTGAGAATTGCAAGGGGATAGTTCTGCATTTTAAATAAGGGTTATCAGGACTTCTCTGTTGTTCCACTGGTTAAGACTCTGCTCCCCCAATGTGGGGGGCACGAGTTCAGTCCCTGATTGGGGAACTACGATCCTGCATGCCACCTGGCATGACCATAATAAAAAATAAATACTGGAAAAAAATGTGGGTTATCAAATCTCAAATTCTGTTATTATCCTGTTGCTCAGCACCTCCGCCAGGTTGGGGTAGTGGGCAAGTTTGTCGAGTTCTTTGGGCCAGGAGTAGCCCAACTGTCCATTGCCGACCGAGCTACGATTGCCAACATGTGTCCAGAGTATGGGGCCACTGCCGCCTTTTTCCCAGTTGATGAAGTCAGTATCAAGTACCTGGTGCAGACAGGTAAGTGCAGAACCCTGAGAACAGAAGGTCTTTTGTATAGTTCAGAGAAAGCTGAGAGTCGGAGTGCTACCCTCTGCCTCTGTCCCTCAGTTAAACAGTAGAGGCGTCACCCTGCAGAAGAGAAGGGGAGGGTGGTGGGGAGGAGAAAGCTGCAAACTGCACCCAGAGCTAAGATGGGTTTCTCTGATCTAGAGGTGGCCACTGAACCTCTTACTGATCTGATACCGAATTTCTAACATCTACTGAAATGAAACATATGGTTTTAGAGAAGGCGAACCCTTTCTTAACGGAAACCTAACAGAAATTTCTCGCATGTGTTTTCATGGAGAGGGTGACATGGGGTGTAGTAAACACTGGAAGGCAACAACAGGTCACAGTAAAGATGCTACTGAAGATCAGACAGTCATCTGTTACAAGCTCCATGCTGACAGCTGATGACCTTGACAATTCAGTGAAAATGAACAGGCAGACAAAAAATGCTGATCTGATGTGGATCCAAGAATCAAGCACTCCAGCAGTCTTAATTTACTGTCAAAGAAATGGGAAGACTGCGGGTCCATTTGGGCAAACCATGCGTATTATCTCCTGCAACCAGGAGCTTTCTGAATGAAACAGCAGAGCATTTGGGGTCATATTCCTGGTGACACAGTATCATGAGTTAGAACTTTGAACTTTGGAGTTAAACTCAGCTTTGGCTCCTGGTTCTGCGATTTACAGCCTGTGTTCCATGGAGAAGTTATTTAATCTTCTTGAACCAGTATTTCCTCATCTATACATGAGGATAATAACAGTGTTTGTCTCAGAAGGTCAGGATAAAGGATTAGAGATTGAAATAAAGTATTGAAAAAGTGTAGCCCACAGTGCTGGGCACACAGCTCGTGGTTTGTGGTAGGAGATGGGGGGAATTACTATTTTAACAGGGCTAGTGTAGAATGTTGAGGGTCTGTGGCCAGTTGAAGGCAAATGCATAGGAAGGGCACTTTGGCAATTTGCTGAGCCTTAGGAGCCTCTTAGTGTTACTCCCTGGTGGCTCAGACGNGGGATTGCCAAGACATAACCCAAGGGCTCAGTTAAGTTCTATGCATGGGGCTTCCCTGGTGATTCAGACTGCAAAGAATCTACCTGCAGTACAGGAGACTCGGATTTGACCCTTGGGTTGGGAAGATCCCCTGGAGAAGGGAATGGCAACCCACTCCAGTATTCTTGCTGGAGTCCTATGGACAGAGGAGCCTGGTGGGTTACAGTCCATGGGGTCACAAAGAGTCGGACACAACTGAGTGACTAACACTTTGACTTTCATAGTTCTCTGAACCTTATCCTTCCCAGATGCAGGGACTAATTGGCCCAGAAATGTTTATTCAACAAATAGTGCCCAATACAAGATATTTAAAGTAGTATCGTCTTTAGAATTAACACAGAAAATAAGGGAAAGAGAGGAAAGAAAGATGAATTTCTGATAAAGCTTATAATCTTGTGTCAGAAATTTAAAAGAAAGGAAAAAAATTTTCATGCCACAGATTGTTCTTCATAAAATCCCTTTTTATACAGCAGCATTTAATCTTAGATACATTGTCAAGTGCATCTGAATTAGCACACAGGGCACTTGGCTGATAAAACTTGCCTGCCTATTACACAATTCTGGTTATTTAATGTTTACATGCAGAGTTTCATTAATGTAAGGTCTCTTTAGTTTCCAAATTTTAAAACATCCCGAAGCGTTCCTCTTATGTCCACACACAGATATTTCTTTCTTTATGAAGTGGACAGGTGCATAAGGAAAACTTTCTTTGTCCAAGAATTCGTCTGTTGCCCCCTAAGCTTTGGACAAACGTGTTTCTTTAAGATAAGACACCAGCTTGTCTGTAGCTTCTTGTCTCTTAATCCCCACACTCCTTATTTCTTTCCTACTTCCGTGAGATGTCCTCAGAGCACCCAAGAGTCCCTGTAGTACATAGCCTCTGGATTTGCCCAGAATCAAGTGACCCAGCCGCCCTTGATCTTCCACCTTAAGAAATATCTGAGAGCAAGATTTTTAACATCTAGATGGACTCCTCACCAACTAGTACACAATTCATATACTTTAAGAAGGGGCCCTGCCAGTTATTTTTTATCTAAATATAATTAGATTGCTTTCCCTCCAGAAATTAAAAACCCACTCTATAATATCATCATGAACGGTTTATCTCTTTAAAAAACAAAAGGCACTTCTTTTTATGTCATTCATGTCCATGGCTCATTTTGAGCTTGCTGAACAAACGCGAATGACTTTGTGCTAGTGAGCATTTGGTTTCTGTCGTTTAGTCTCTCAGTCGTGTTCGACTCTTTACAACCCCATAGACTACGGCACGCCAGGCTTGGGTTTCTATTAGGCAGCGAAAATGGCAGAAAGCACCAGCGTGAGTGGGGTCCTGTCAGGCTGTGCAGGAAGTGCAGAGCAGAGTCAGTGTTTCCTGAACTGTCTGTGGCACCTGGAGTGGGCAGCCCGCAACCATGTCTGTGTCTACCGTTTCACAGGCTTGTTAGCGAAGAAGGCTGTGGATGCGGGCCTGAGCGTGAAGCCTTACATCAAAACTAGCCTGTCTCCTGGCAGTGGTGTGGTCACCTACTACCTGCGGGAAAGCGGAGTTATGCCTTACCTGTCTCAGCTTGGGTGAGCGAGAAGTCTCTTACCCCATTGCTTTTGTTGCGCTGTATTCCGCAGATACCTTGCTCAATCACCTTGAAATGGATGTAAGCTTATCTGATGGTATGTAATTGCATAGTCTTTCGTCAAGGCAGACTTAAACCCGCACTTTCCAACAGACAGAGCCTTCCTGTACAGTTGTGCTGGTTGCTCATCAGACAAGGGTATCTGTGAAGAGAGCTGGGCTGATATCAAGCCGGTGCTCCACTGTAGCCCTGCCCTCCACTGTAGCCCTGCCCTCCACTTAGCACCGCCCTCCACTTAGCACCGCCCTCCACTTAGCACCGCCCTCCACTTAGCACCGCCCTCCACTTAGCACCGCCCTCCACTTAGCACCGCCCTCCACTGTAGCCCTGCCCTCCACTGTAGCCCTGCCCTCTGAGGGGAGGGGCCACTTTTCCCAGTTACANGCCCTCCACTTAGCACCGCCCTCCACTTAGCACCGCCCTCCACTTAGCACCGCCCTCCACTTAGCACCGCCCTCCACTTAGCACCGCCCTCCACTGTAGCCCTGCCCTCTGAGGGGAGGGGCCACTTTTCCCAGTTACATGAAGGTGTGCTGTGGGCTAATATTGGCTCTGCCATAGAGAGTCTGCCCTCTGTATGAAGATAATTATTTCACACGCCTAGAAATGTTGTGATTCAGTGAAGTCAATTATTTGTTTCCAAATACAGTTTCTCCTAGTAGCCCACTATTACTAATTTAATTGACATAGATCTTTATCATGTGCCTCATAAGAGTTAGAAGTCCCTGGGAGTATATGTTAAGAGTAGTGAATAAAGCTATCAGATATCTGATTTCAACTTTTAAAAATTACAGATCATTTAGGTAGTCTCCCCATAGTTTACTTATAACTTTAAAAAGTACATTACTTATAAAAGTGAATTATATGGAATAGAATAGAGAGACCAGAAATAAACCCACTCACCTGTAGTTAATTAATCTTCGACAAAAGAGGTAAGAATATGCAATGGAGAAAAGACACTTGCTTCAGTAAGTGGTTTGGGAAAGCTGGACAGCCTCATTTAAATGAATGAAATTAGGAGGCTCTTCACAGGATATACAAAAAGAAACTAAAAATGGCTTAAAGACTTAAATGTAAGACATGACACCATAAAACTACTAGAAGAGAACATGGGCCAAACATTCTCTGACATAAAGCATAGCAATATCCCAAGGCAAAACAAACAAAAGCAAAAATAAATAGGACCTAATCGGAATCGAAAAACTCTGCACTTCAAAGTAAACCATCAGCAAAATTAAAATATAAACTATAAAATGGGAGGAAAATATTTGCAAACAATGCAACCGACAAGGGGTTAATTTCCAAAATATACAGATAGCTCATACAGCTCAATATCAGACAGACAACCCAATCAAAAAATGAGCAGAAGACCTGAATAGACAGTTTTTCAAAGAAGACTTACAGATACCAACAGGCACATAAAAAGATCCTCAGTATCACTAATAACTGGAGGAATGCGAATCAAAACTACAATGAGGTATCACCTTACGCAAGTCAGAAAGGCCATCATCAAAAAGTCTTACAAATAGTAAATGCTGTGGAGGGTGTAGAGGAAAGGGAACCTTCTTACATTGTAGGTGAGGATGTAAATTGGTGTCACCAATAGGGAAAACAGTATGAAGGTTCCTTAAAAAACTAAAAATAGTAGAACTACTATATCATCCAGCAGTTCCACTTCTGGGCATATATCTGGAAAAGACAAAAACTAATTCAGAAAGGTAAATGCACCCACATGTTCACAGCAGCACTGTTTGGAACAGCTGAGACATGGAAGCAACCTAAGTGTCCATCAACAGATGAATGGATAAAAAGATACCTATATAACAGAATACCGCTCAGCCACAAAATAGAATGAAGTATCGCCATTCACGACAATATGGATGGACCTAGAGAATATGGTACTAAATGAAGTGAGGCGGCAGAGAAAAATGAATATTATATATTAGCAGTAGTATGTGGGCTCTTTAAAAAAAAATGACGTAAATGAGTCTTTTTACAAAATAGAAACAGACTCACAGATATCGAAAGCAAACTTATTGCTACCAAAGGGGAAATCAGGGATTTGGAAGGGGGAGGGATTAGGAGTATGGGATTAAAAGATACACACTACTAGGTATAAAAGAGGTCAAATAGAACATAAATGTAAAATCAACTATACTTCAGTCTTTTTTTAAGTAAATTATAAAAAGGAGCCTTAATCGAATGATTTGGGATGGATGAATAGTAGATCAAAATGTTCCCGAGAATGAAAGCCTCACAGAAACAGCCCTGTGTTAACCTTCTTTAAGTCAGTGGTCTCCGGGAGCCAGCAGGTGGGCCCACTGAGAGTCATCTGCACCCCGTGCTTCTCTCCCGCACCAGGTTTGACGTGGTGGGCTATGGCTGCATGACCTGCATCGGCAACAGCGGGCCCTTACCGGAAGCTGTGGTAGAAGCCATCGCACAGGTAATGAACAGGGCAGCCTGTGGGGCTTTCTTTTTCATACGATATGTGATGAAATGCTGGTAATTTTAAAGAAAGTTCAGGGAAGCATGGGGTGTGGTTAAGAGAATGGTCTTTGGAGTTGAGTTAAACCTATTAATTATGTATCTTTGAGCAAGTTCGTGAACCTCTTTGTGCCTCAGTTTTCACAACTGTAAACGGGAAGTAATAATAGTACGTGTTTGAGAAAGCTACAAGCATTCTGGAGATAGTGGACGCAAAGGACTTAGAGTGGGTGCCTGGCCGGCGCATGCCCCACACACGCAAAGGCGCCAGAATGATTTGTTCCTGTTGTCTGCAGGCTGGTTCCAAGTCAGACAACTGAACATAAACTCATTGGCTTGATTTTTGTCCCATAAATTCTATAGCGTTGAAAAATACCATTTGACCTGCTTGCACTGATTATGGAATCCCTGTCTGCCAGTGTAGCTCCCTCTAACTGTCAACGTGTCATCTTTCCCACCTGTTCTCGGGCCCCCGGCTGCAGAGTAACTAGGATGCTGCCTTCTGACCCACTCGCTATTTGCTCCTGAGCAGAAACCATCCAGTGCGTCTCTCTGCTGCTTTTGACCCAGCATGTCTCCCCCAGGATCACCCTGTGGTCTCCTTCCCCAGGGAGAGGCCCAAGTGCAGGGGAAGCCTAAAGGGCTCCTTGACTTAAAGGAGGACTAAAACAGATAGGTCTAGGAAGCCCAGGACATCTGTTGTCTCTGCGACGTGTTTCCCCCTTGCCTCACACAGGGAGACCTCGTAGCTGTTGGAGTACTGTCTGGGAACAGGAACTTTGAAGGGCGAGTCCACCCCAATACCCGAGCCAACTATTTAGCCTCTCCACCCTTAGTAATAGCCTATGCGATTGCTGGGACCATCAGGATCGACTTTGAGAAAGAGCCACTAGGTAAGATCTGATTTGTGGGTTTACAATTTCATTTTCCCCCAATGAATTTGAAAACATTACTGGAAAAAAGTTATTGCTTTCCTTGATAAATAATGAAGCCTAGAACCTCCAAAGATCAGAGGAGGAAAAAGGGTCTTTGCTTCCTTCCCTAGCACACAGCTAAGACATAACTGAAGTAGCTAAACAAGAATTTACGAAAGGGGAAGGGACAAAAAGGGAAAGAAACACCTAGAGTAGTGGAGGTCTTGCCACTCTGGCCTCTGCTTCAGTCCCTCCCTTTCCAGTTCCTGCTTCAATCTCATGATAGCCCGGTTGTAATATCTGTGCTATAGGAACATGTGCACAGTGTGCAGCTTCTCGAAGCTTGGGGGACATGATGCTTTTTTTCCTTTCCCCTGGCCTCCTCATGTGCCCTCCTCAGTCCATGCTATGCAGATTAGATAATATGAAAACAGTGCCCTGGAATTTACTTTAAGGAAATCTTAGCTTTAGACGTGCAGCTGATCTTTATTACATATATATTCCATGTTTTCAAATTTGACTACTCATTGAAATGGATTTTCACCCCCCATATCAGTACTTATCACCCTCCCATGGTCACTCACAGACATTCACGAGGTGGTGAAATCCCTGAGTCACTCACTGTGCCTGCTCTCAGCTGAGGTCAGGCAAGGTGACGCTCTGTATGTTTATTTCAGGTCTCTACTACAAGCAAATGTCCTGTTTGTGCTCTGGATAGCATCATGTTTTTCACACATTTGTGCTTTCTTTTGGTGGTTTTACTGTTTAAAATGACCGGAGAGTAGGGCTAAAGTGCTGTGGAGTATTCCTGAGCTCAGGAAGGCTATGACAGGCCTCATGTCAGACGGGCTCCTGAGTTCAGTGTGAATGCCTCAGCAGTATGTAAACAGAAACACATGGAACAGCCTTACGTATTGATCAGTTGACAGCAGTATTGTGGATAACCCTAGGGAGCCTCACCTGTGTGTTTCTTTGGGGCGGTGGCTGAGTGTTTTCTAAGTGTGCACAGAGAATTTACTCAACGTAACTGCCCTGAACAATGAGACTGGGCTGCCTGTGACCATGAAAATTGGATATGAGATGAAGTTCATCTCACTAATAAACATTTTCTCCCCAGGTGTCAATGCCAAGGGACAGCAAGTATTTCTGAAAGATATCTGGCCGACCAGAGATGAGATCCAGGCAGTGGAGCGTCAGTACGTGATCCCCGGGATGTTTAAGGAGGTCTACCAGAAAATAGAGGTGAGGTCCCCGCCCCAGGGTCAAGGGGAAGTCGCTCCTCTGTGTCTTCTCTGCCAACTTTGAGGCTAGTCCCGGTGTCAGCTAGACAAACTGGGAAAGTGGGACAATCATTTTGCTCCCACAACTCAGGCTCTTCCAGACCCAACCCTCCTCAGATGTTCCCAGATTTGGACACACGAGCAGCAGGCTCAGGAGGCATGGACTCAGCGTGGATGTGGCTCCTGGCTAGCTCTGCGTGGCTCCCCTCTTCCTCTGACAGCCCGGGGTGAGCATGAGCCGTGGTTGAGGAGCCGGACGTCACGATAGTGTGTCACTGAGGGGCCACATGGCTGAACGCACCTCTCAGATTTATTTGCCTGCTTCAGAGTAGTACAAATAAAAGCCACTCAGTTGGAAGCACCAAACTGTCAAGCTACTGAAATTAAAAAAAAAAACTTGCTCTGCCTTTTACAAACGGGGGAAATGTATGGGGCTCCGTATCACTTTCCAAGACTCGAATGTTACCCTTTTCCCTGGTTTCTGTGTTAGGCTGACCCCAGGGCTTCTGGCTGGGGCTGGTGGCTTGAAATATGAGGGCAGAGTCAAATGGGAGTCACACTCACACACTGTGAATCCCACAAGCCGCTCGTTGGGAAATGGTTGAAGGGAGTTTGGTGGATACTGGGTTAAATGCATTTCTCCAGAGGCTGAGTTAATGACATGTGGAGCAAATTCAGGCCAATTTGAATGCGTAGTGTCTGTCACTTACTATCCATTGTTCTTGTGACCAGAAGTCTGCCTCCCCAAATCTTCAGAGCATCAATAATTTCTCCTCGGGTACAACCTGGATTGTTATTTCATAAATTGTGTGTGTTAGTTACCTGTTGCTCTGCAACACATTACTCCTAAACTTAGTGAATTAAAACAGCAAACATTTCTTATCTGTTTCTATGGGTCAGAAATGGAGGTGCCGCTTAACAGGGTGAGTCTGCCTTCACAAGGCTTCACTCCAGGTGTCATCTGAGGCCGTGGCCCCCCTGATGATTCGACTGGGGAGGAGCCAGTTCTTAGACCGCGCGCGTGGTCATTGGCAGGATACAGGGCCTCACATGCTGTGGGTGAAGGCCTCAGCTTCTCACTGACTGTCAGTGAGAGGGCGCCCTCAGGACCTTACAGCATGGTGCCTGGCTTCCAGCAGAGCCAGCAAGACCAAGTAAGAGGGTGAAGAGACAGAAGGCAGTCTCTGTAACCTCATCCTGGAAATGAGTCACGAGGCTCAGCCCTCACTCAGCAGGAGGGGTTCATTTACAGGTAGGATTCCCAGGAGGCAGGTCCATGGGGTCATTTTAGAGACGGCCTGGTACAGGGCATGTGCATTTTTAAATTACTTAGCATGGTGTTATCTTTGTACAGACATGTTGTGTGACCATTTAGACTAAGAATTGGTCTGACTATGTACTCTTAGCTTGAATATTATGTTCACATGTTAAGTCTTCCTCAGGATGAACTGTGATTAGATCCGGCTCCCCCTTTTTTCTCTCTCACCAAGACTGTGAATGAGAGCTGGAATGCCTTGGCAGCCCCGTCAGATAAGCTGTATTGCTGGAATCCCAAATCTACATACATTAAATCACCACCATTCTTTGAAGACCTGGTAGGACTTTTTTTTTTTTTTTTTAACAAAATGGGTTCTTCAAAAAGTTTCTTGGCTTGTAAAATCTACTTGATTAACCAGTACCCTCACTTTGACTACCTACTTCATTGAAACCTTTACAAACCTGAGCAGATAACACTGAGGAGAGCTTGAGGAAGCTGGGTTATTTGGCTGGAGTGGGCCTGTGGTTTGTCTGTCCAGGGCTTCCACATGGCTGCGCAGAGACCCCTGGAGATCAAGTATCCCGGGGATAGAGACTCGGTAACGTCAGGGGGACTGTCCAGGAGGACAGCCTCTAGGACCTGCTGCACTTAAGCCTTATACCCATACAAACAAGGGAAATCTTCTCTGAAACTGATGATCAGGAGTCTGTGCTCTCCTGGTGGGAGGAGGGGATGAGAGGATGTGAGTAGAAGGCAGGACTCCTGCCGTACCCAGCATCTGGGACCTTCTCTGGATGTGGAGAAAGAATGTCATTTGCAACAGTGTCCCTTTTGTTTCTGAGGGAATAGTGCCAATACTTCACCTCCTTTAAGGATGAGATGTGAATATTTTGCATAAATTCACTTTGCTTTACTAGTGAAGTCAAGTGAAGTCGCTCAGTCGTGTCCGACTCTTTGCGACCCTGTGAACTACAGCCTATCAGGCTCCTCCGTCCATGGGATTTTCCAGGCAAGAGTGCTGGAGTGGATTGCATTTTCTTCTCCAGGGAATCTTCTCGACCCAAGAATCGAACCCAGGTCTCCTGCATTGCAGGCAGACGCTTTACTAAACACCCCTGATAAACCCAATAAAACTAGAAATCTCTATGTGTTGATGTAGGGCTGTCATCAGGGTCAGATCCATGGACCACTACTGTTGAGGCTCGATGGTGATGCATTGGAGAAAAGCCAGGCAAACACTGACTTACTGTGTTCTTTGCTAGACTTTGGATCTTCAGCCCCCTAAGTCTATTGTGGATGCCTATGTGCTATTAAACTTGGGAGATTCAGTAACAACAGACCACATCTCTCCAGCTGGAAACATCGCAAGAAACAGCCCTGCTGCTCGCTACTTAACTAACAGAGGGTAAGTAATGGTGGGAGGGGGGAGGCCTGAAGACAAAAGGGCCAGCATGAGGTCATTAATGCTCTTTTCATGAGATCTGTTTGGAGTCAGACTCCAGCTTTTCACTGAACCCTGGAGCCTGAAAACCAATCACTCTTTCTGTTTGTAGCTTTGACACTACTAGAGAATCCACCAGCGCATGAACCCCAGCACATGGAGACCTTCTTTTTGAGCAAGTCTACTCATTAGACTCGGCTGTCATCCCTGCCACCAGCTTGGCTGATCGTTTATGTACAAGGCTCTACTCTTCCCCTGTGTGGCCTGGTTATACTTGAAGCACTTGGTAGGGATTTGACCAGAAATGCTTTGACATTTCCTGGTTGACAGACATATGTTGTGTTTTAGTTTACTATTTATTTTGGCTGTGCTGGGTCTTTGTTGCAGCCCATGGATTCTCAAGTTGTGGTGTGCGGGCTCTGGAGCGCACAGGCTCAGTAGCTGTGGTGTATGGGCTTGGTTGCAGTACATAGAATCTTAGTTCCCTGACTGAGGATTGAACCCAGGACCCCAGCATTGGAAGCATAGAGTCTTATCCACTGGACCACCAAGGAAGTCCCAAGAGACTTGTTCTTTACAGAGAACAGCTTTGATGATTTGCAATTTACACCTCATTCAGCAATCCTTCAGTCACATACGTATTTTAACAGGTATTACACTAATATTGACTTCCCTGGTGGCTCAGACGGTAAAGTATCTGTCTACAATGCAGGAGACCCGGGTTCAATCCCTGGGTTGGGAAGATCCCCTAGAGAAGGAAATGGCAATCCACTCCTGTACTATTCCCTGGAAAATCCCATGGACACAGGTAGGCTACAGTCCATGGGGTCACAAAGAGTTGGACACAACTGAGCAACTTCAGTTTCACACGAATATTATATACTGCTATTTAACAAACCCTGAGTCAAGAAGATCCTCTGGAGAAGGATATGGCAATCCACTCCAGTATTCTTGCCCAGAGGGTCCCCACAGACAGAGGAGCCTGACGGGCTACAGTCCATGGGGTCGCAAAGAGTTGGACACTAAACCATCACTACAGTGCACCAATACCAGCCAGTGTCCATCCCAGGCCTGACTTTCCTTGAGGTTCATTTGGGGCGATGAACATTCCTGGCCCCCATCCCCACGTGCTGAGTCACCTTCATCAGGGACAGGGCCCAGAGCAAATATGAGAAACAGAACTGAAGCTTTTTTTCTTTTTTTCCCAGTGGAAGAGGACAGCTACCTTCCCCCTCCTCTCACTTGCTGGGCGGGTAACCCGTTCTCTTCACAACTTTCCCCTTCTCTCTTGCTCATTCAGTCTCTGCCTTGTCCTGGTGCATCCTATGGGGCAGTCTGTTCATTCAGACTGAGAATATCTCCTGTTCCCCAGGATGTGCATGTTTTGAGTTTAAGAAGATAGCCCAGATCTAGCGGAGGTGAACGCACAGTGGTCGTGTCAAGAATTTTCTTTAACATGGGGCAGCTACTTTTTAAAATGTATGGCAACTGCCCATACATAGATAGTGGGTTGGCCAAAAAGTTCACTCAGGGTTGTCTACTGTTAAGATGGTATGGAAAAAGCCAAACAAACTTTTTGGCCAACCTAATACATACGAGATTTTAACATTTATTTGTTTTATTAATTGGCGGGGCCGGGTCTTACTTGCGGCATGTGGGATCTAGTTCCCCGACCAGGGATGGAACCCAGGCCCATTGCACTGGAAGCGTGGTGTCTTAGCCCCAGGACCACCTAAGGGAAGTCCTCATGAGCTTTTAAAGGGATGGTTCTGTCTTGAGTGGGAGATGCAAGTCCATCAGCAAATAGCAAAGGGTAGGTGTTCAAGGTGGGTCTGGGAGTCCTGCTCTTCCCCTCACCCACACTGCTGGGGACACGCTGCCCACCATCTGATTCCTTGAATGTTCAAACAAGGCCAAGTACCCCTCTGCCTGAGAGCCTTCGGGTGAGCTGACTGTTTTCTCCTCTTGGATGCCTTTCCCCAAGACACCCTCTTAACGAACTCCCATGCCAAGTTCAAGTCTTCCTCCATAAGGTCACGCCCACCATGCTCTTCTTGCCCTGGCCTACCGTTTCTTAGGTATTAGCCACAATCTAGTAACACTTACGTAGGGTGCTCTTTTAAAAAATGTCTCTACCTTCTAAGATGTAAGCCCTGCAAAAGCAGGGATTTGCTGTATCCCAGGCACCTGACAGCTCCTGGCATGTAGTTGGTGCTCAGTGAAAAGTTGTTGAATGAATGAATGGGAAAGGCTTCTAAGGACAGAGAAACCAGGGAAACAGAGCTGAGGATGGAAGAAGACTAGGAAGAGAGAAGTAACCAGCACCTCTTTTGATTGGTGGTTACTGATACTCTTTAGAGAATAGAATGAAAGGAAATACACCTTTCCCGAAAAATACATATCCACATTTTGGACATAGTTTCAGGGGTTCATAGACACACTCACCTACTCCTGAAGCCCATGCTTAGATTCTCAGTCTCCAGAATTGAGCTAACAAATAAATCATCAAGACACATGGTTCCTAGCATTTTAAGAAACATCCCAGGGAACTGGTCACTGTTCATGGCTAAGATGTTGTTCCTAACATCTCAAAACGTCCTTTCATTCGGACCCACGGACCAGACTCTTCTTTGAGTTTAGGACTAGCAGTTCTTGTTCTGCTCCTTCGTCCCTGCCCTGCTTTTGATCTTACAGTAATACCAAGTCATGTTGCCGGTTACATGTTTTTTAATTGCATTGAGTTCCTGGACAAGTGTGAACCTACTTCTGTTTAATTTATAGAAGGCATTTTATGTGGCCCCCACTCTTGGCTCCACCAAACTGACCTACCCAAGTATTCCCTTTGCTTCCTTTTTTTTTTCCCACCCATTTTTAACATTTTATTTTTAATGACGCTTTATAGGCTACCTTACTGAGTAAATAAAATGCTCTTTCTAAAGTTCCTCCCGATTGCTCTACCCAGATTTATAAGACTGTAGGTTGATGCTGGGAGGCTATAGATTCACCATCGCACCTGCCACCTCTCATTCTGCCCTCAGTCGAAGCTATGGAAACAGTTTTTCCACCTTGCAGAACAATACTTAGTAGACACAGAAATACCTAGGTTTGTGATTCTTTTCCCCCTTCATGGTGTAAGCCAGGTTTAATCTCTCAGTTCCCTAAACCAGCTTCTCTCCTGCTTTCGTTATCAGCCTGACTCCTCGAGAATTCAACTCCTATGGCTCGCGCCGAGGGAATGATGCCATCATGGCGCGGGGGACATTTGCCAACATCCGCTTATTAAACAAATTCTTGAACAAGCAGGCACCACAGACTATCCATCTGCCTTCTGGTGAAATTGTGAGTATGATGTCTGGCGCTTCCTCTAGAAGCCAGCATCTCTCAGGCTCTGGGTGGTTCAGTGCGTGCATTGTCACCTTCCCTCTGGTCTTATTTTTATTTTCCACACTTCATCCTACCTCTGCTTTACATAGTCCCTCTTGCCAAGTGTTCCATATATGCAGAGTTCATCCCTAAAGAAGAGTCCCTTTAAACTGGGAGGCCTTTTCTTGCTTAGAGATTTCTGCTTCATGCCTTAACTAAATCTAGTTTCTTAGGAGTTGAGCGTAAAAAGCCTCCGATTGAGGTTTCATCAGTTCAGAATACTTGAAGGGGAAATTCCAGGTTAAGGTAGAGGATATTTACTAAGTAGTGCTGTTTTATGACTTCAGTAACATTTAATTAATCATACCGTTAGGGAAGGAAGAATGTAGAGGACTGTGCAGGTCTGCTTGGGTCCTAATGGGAACCACGTGGAGCTGGTCTGTTAGAGCTGGAATTGTCTGTTCACAGAGGGCAGGCATGGGGAGAGGTGGGAAAGCCTGCCCTTGAAGTCAGACAAGCCTGGGTTCAAGTCCCAGCTACCTCAGACCAGCTCTGGAGCCTTCTTCAGCAATCTGCCTGCCTCTCTGAGCCTCACTTTTCTTACTTGCAAAGTAAAATAATGTCTGCTTTTTAAGCTTCTGAGGCTTAGCCCTGGGTGGCATGCGTGCTTCAGTCACTCAGTCACCTCCGCAACCCCAGGGACTATAGCCTGCCAGGCTCCTCTGTCCATGGGATTCCCCAGGCAGGCATACTGGAGTGGGTTACCATTTCCTGCTCCAGGGCACCTTCCCAACCCAGGGGTCAAACCCACATCTCTGGTGTCTCCTGCATTGGCAGGTGGATTATTTACCAGTGCACCACCTGGGAAGCCCATCCAGCACAACGTGAGTGCCCAGGACACATTTGTTCGGTGACTAGCAGGGACAGTAGACTATTAAGTGAAAAAGGTACAAATGAACGGTAAAATCCCCAAGAGACGAGGCAGGGACTTACAGTTAATAGACTTTGAGGGCCTCCGGGATGCCAGCTGCCGTGGTGGGATCCCTCATTGACCGTGCACAGAACTGCTAGTCAGATGATTAGTGCCTCAGCTTAAATAAGGAGACAGCATCAGAGATGAAGAGACATTGGAGTCAGGCCTTGAACTTGAAAGACAGACCTAGACAAGAAACAGAGGAATAAAGAGAAAAACAGGTAATGCACAGAGTAGAAGAAAACTAAGAAAAACAGTTACTTCGTCAGAGTGATAAGAGATGATCTTCTGTTGGTGTAATCAGAAGACAAGGAGCTCTTTAAAAAAAAAAAAAAAAGTCCCTAAAAAATTTCACAGGAAAAGTTGACTAGTTGAGAAAATCTTCCAGAAGGTAGAAAGACAAAGGGGAAATTAGGAAATGTAAGAAAAATCAAAGCCTGAACCAAGGAGGACCAGCATTTGACTAAATAAAGATGCTAAAAAGAGCAGATAAAATCGGAGAGGAAATTAAGAGTTAACACAAGCAGTTCTTCAGGTGCAAAATCTGAGGTTCCAGATCGAAAGGCCCACTGAGCACACCCAGCCACATGTTCGATCCTCACTCCGAGTCACATCACCGTGAGACTAAGAACAGCAGAGGTAAGGAGAAGATCTAGAAGCCTCGGAGAGGGCGAAGGAGGCTGACGTGCACTCTTCCGGGGATCAGCCGCGCTCAAGGCAACCCAGGAGGCTTAGCCTGAGGAGAGTTGTTGGCACTCTACTATCTGCATCTCATACGACCTGCCAAGTGAGGGTAAAGTAACAACACGTTCAGATATTCAAAAGCTTGAAAAATAATCTGCCACTCCCAGCCTCAGAAAGCTACTTGGTAATTGTGTTCCACCCAAACGAGAGAATAAACCAAATATAGGGGAAGATGTAGGATCCAGGAAAAGGAAGTGCAGGGAATCGCAGGGAGGCTGGGGAAGACTCCTCTGCCACGTGAACACACCTCAGAGAGGCGGCGGTCCACACAGGAATGAGGGCGTCAGGAGCGACACTCCGTGAAAAAGGCTTTCTAAAGTGAATTGCCTGACAGATGTGAGTGTCTTCAGAAAAGACTTGTATGGATCCATTAGGGAGTATATTCGCTAGTTAATGGGTAGGGACACAGAAACAGCTGAACACATGCACACATACACACATACAAATTTATTATTTCCAGTGGGAAATAAATTTTTTTAATTGCCAAGAAAAGGAAATCTGAGTCCATTAGGTGGCTCAGCTGTAAAAAAAAAATAGCATGTACGTAATCAAAACGTATGGCCAAAATATAAAAGATATGACAGTGATATTAGAAGACCCTGGAGAGGAGAGGTCGGGGAGGGGGAGGGCCCTACAAGAGTGGCAGTTGAAAGAACTAAATCCTCTAAGTAGGAATTTAATGGATAATAAAAAAGGAGAAATGAACTGACCAATTATATACTTAGGGATCCAGAGGTGAGATATCAGAGGAAACCACTAACTTTTATGCTTTCTTTAGAAGAGAGGGCGAGTGCAGGGAGTGATGCTTTATAAGCTGCTCGCTACTCTCAGTTTGACGTATACAAGAGAAAAGCCAGGACCCAGAATTCAAACCTGCTGAGTCCGCACAGCTGGGTTCCACGACCGGCTCTGCCATGGAGTCCCTGTCTCTGCCATGGAGACGGTCAGCTCTGCGGTAGTTCTGAAAGCACTTTAAAGCACACACTCCCACATTCTTAATATCCAAACTAGCAATAGATACCTCTGAAAATACCAGGTAGGTTGTTTTCTCGTCTTTGAAAGCATCCAGGCTTTTTGGTTAGACAGAGCAGGTTTTTACTCGGTTTTGTTTGTTTGTTTTTTTTTTCAACTGTTTCTATATTTGTGAGTTCTGTTCAACTGCAGACAGACAGATCCTACCTAGATTTAGGCAGTGCCGTGTGACATTAACCACAGTCTCCATCCTTTCACCACAATAGTAATTTGTGAAAGCCTACTTGAGAGTTTGATTATATACCTTTCTAGAGCTCCTTTCAAATCAAACACTCCCTCTTTGGACTCTTTGGAGGGATCTTATTTCCTGACTTAAGTAGTGACAACAAAAAAGTTTCATTATTCACCATCAATGATGTCACCTGTCTTTGTGAAGCCTCAGCTCTGCAGAACGGTCAGAGTTCCTATGAGAAACAAATGAATCTATTTGTTAAAGCTGTTTCTCATATAGACTAAGAGATTCCTTAACCCTTTCTTGTCCTTTATTGATTGGGGCTTCATCAGTGTTTCTACTGTCGTTTCTTTGACCTCCGTTTAGAAGGGTAATGTATAAAAGTCTGCATTTTTGTGATTTCCAAACACATGACCTTTTTTTGTGATTGGCAACCCTTCACAACCGACCGTCACCATCACCATCATCTCTGGTACAGAATCAAAACCCAGATTTAGGTGGGACTCTCTGCTTTTGCTTTAAAATATTTTAATCAATGAAAGAGGNTGCCAAGAAAAGGAAATCTGAGTCCATTAGGTGGCTCAGCTGTAAAAAAAAAATAGCATGTACGTAATCAAAACGTATGGCCAAAATATAAAAGATATGACAGTGATATTAGAAGACCCTGGAGAGGAGAGGTCGGGGAGGGGGAGGGCCCTACAAGAGTGGCAGTTGAAAGAACTAAATCCTCTAAGTAGGAATTTAATGGATAATAAAAAAGGAGAAATGAACTGACCAATTATATACTTAGGGATCCAGAGGTGAGATATCAGAGGAAACCACTAACTTTTATGCTTTCTTTAGAAGAGAGGGCGAGTGCAGGGAGTGATGCTTTATAAGCTGCTCGCTACTCTCAGTTTGACGTATACAAGAGAAAAGCCAGGACCCAGAATTCAAACCTGCTGAGTCCGCACAGCTGGGTTCCACGACCGGCTCTGCCATGGAGTCCCTGTCTCTGCCATGGAGACGGTCAGCTCTGCGGTAGTTCTGAAAGCACTTTAAAGCACACACTCCCACATTCTTAATATCCAAACTAGCAATAGATACCTCTGAAAATACCAGGTAGGTTGTTTTCTCGTCTTTGAAAGCATCCAGGCTTTTTGGTTAGACAGAGCAGGTTTTTACTCGGTTTTGTTTGTTTGTTTTTTTTTTCAACTGTTTCTATATTTGTGAGTTCTGTTCAACTGCAGACAGACAGATCCTACCTAGATTTAGGCAGTGCCGTGTGACATTAACCACAGTCTCCATCCTTTCACCACAATAGTAATTTGTGAAAGCCTACTTGAGAGTTTGATTATATACTTTTCTAGAGCTCCTTTCAAATCAAACACTCCCTCTTTGGACTCTTTGGAGGGATCTTATTTCCTGACTTAAGTAGTGACAACAAAAAAGTTTCATTATTCACCATCAATGATGTCACCTGTCTTTGTGAAGCCTCAGCTCTGCAGAACGGTCAGAGTTCCTATGAGAAACAAATGAATCTATTTGTTAAAGCTGTTTCTCATATAGACTAAGAGATTCCTTAACCCTTTCTTGTCCTTTATTGATTGGGGCTTCATCAGTGTTTCTACTGTCGTTTCTTTGACCTCCGTTTAGAAGGGTAATGTATAAAAGTCTGCATTTTTGTGATTTCCAAACACATGACCTTTTTTTGTGATTGGCAACCCTTCACAACCGACCATCACCATCACCATCATCTCTGGTACAGAATCAAAACCCAGATTTAGGTGGGACTCTCTGCTTTTGCTTTAAAATATTTTAATCAATGAAAGAGGTTTTTTTTTTTTTAAAAAAAAAAAAATGTTCTAATTTCCTTTTTCCCCCTGATGCCCTTGGATTTGAATTTTTTTATAAAATTAGGACAATAAGGCATTTCACTTAAGAGTATAAAATTCAGTTTGATAGAGGTAAGTATTAATAGACAGCATTAACTGGAAATTGGTAAACAGGCAACTGATGGGTTGAGTCTGCCATTGACTTTACACTGGCTTGGCCGACTGCAGACACTCCTGCGTGTTCCCCCAGGACTCGCTGGCCTCCGTCTGCACTCTGTGCCTTTACTCTGTCGGTAAAACCTCCCTCCTCTCCTTCTCAGCTTGATGTGTTCGATGCAGCTGAGCGGTACCAGCAGGCGGGCCTCCCCCTCATCATCCTGGCCGGCAAAGAGTACGGCTCGGGCAGCTCCCGAGACTGGGCCGCCAAGGGCCCTTTCCTCCTGGTGAGTAGGACGCAGAGACAGCCCTGCAGGCAGCTGCCCCCCTAAACCAGAAGGGAAGCTGGAAGGAAGGCTTTACTTTCAAGAAGATGCTGTGGGAGAGCAAAGCAAGCTCGGGGAAGCGTGTTTTCTCTCCTCCTGGTTGGTAGATCGGGGCTTCTCACTGAGTGAAGTGAGTCACCAGGTTCCCTGCCATCAAATGTTGCTACCCTGGGAGCCATGGATCTTTGGGTGTGTCTGTACGACAGTTGAGGGGAGGATCTTGACGTCTATGAAATTACATCCAGAAGTGTGGAATGTGTCTTTTTTTTTTTTTAATGGGGAAAGTTTCATGGTTTTCATAATGTTCTCAGGTTAGCACCTGAAGCTTATTTAAGGCCCTTGTCCCAGGTCAATGTGAGGAGTAAGCTGCTGCTACTGTCTTGACTGTTAGGTTCACAGAAGGGAAAACATCAGGAGCCTGAAAGTGAAAGTCTCCCAGTCGTGTCCGACCCTCTGCAACCCCATGATCTATAAGTCCATGGAATTCTCCAGGCCAGAATGCTGGAGTGGGTAGCCGTTCCCTTCTCCAGGGGATCTTCCCAACCCAGGGATCGAACCCACATCTCCTACATTGCAGGTGGATTCTTTACTAGCTGAGCCACAAGGGAAGGCCGGGAGCCTGAGCTTTGAATAAACTCAGATAATGCACTTTTTACAGCTGCTCTTTACTGCCAGTGAATGGTCTGCGTACAGGCTCAGTAGAAAACGAAGCCCTCTCTGTGTGTAGACAGACAGCTCTTCAGAACCTTCAGCTGTTTCAGGGTTGACCTGTAAGCTCTCCCTGTGGGAGGGGCCCCACAGGGAGTTTTTACTGCTGGCCCTGAAAGCAGGACCACTCCTAGTGCCTGGCTTAAGTCCTCAGGGTGGGTAGAGTAGCTTAGCTGATATCGATTTAAATAACAATGGCTTGAGCAAATCCATGCACTTGGCAGACGCTAAGTCAGTTGAGATCCACAAGTGCCGTAAAAAATACGTGGCTGTCTGGCAGACAGCCCTGCAGATGCCCAGGTCTTATCAACACTCGCCCCACTTTTTTTGTCCATCAGTTTGCAGTGGAGGAGGGGATGTTGGGAAAAGATATGTTAATAGTTGGTAATTTCTCAAAGGCCTGCCTTTTCTAGAAACTGCTGAAAAGAACCTAAGAAATTACAAAAGGAAGAATTTTAGGAAGCCAGCCGGGCACTGACAGCACCAGTGAGAGCAGGAGCAGTCGGGGGCTGGGGGGACAGTAAGGTCTGGATAGACGAGTCCTGGCACGGGTGCTCTCGAGTCTAGTGGAGCTGCACCAGCCACAGGGCCAGGGAAGGAGCCTGGCTACGCGAGAGAGGTGTCAGTGGCCTCACAGAGGGAGGCTCTTACACATCTGAAGCTTCGTGGGGTGGGGTGCGGCTGACTGCAGGCAGGACACACTTCTACCCCTGGGAGCAGGGGGCGGCTCCTCCCATTTATTAGAGCGGGGATTGACGTCAGGTTGGCTGTCAGTTACCAGGGAGACCAGAGCTGGGGCATGTCCCTCATAGCCCCTCAAGTAACAGCCATCAGAGGGTGAATGTTTCCCTTTAATGAACTAACAGGTGGGGCCACCCTGGGTTAAGGGGCAGAGGGCAAGCCCGACCAGAGCAGAGGGTAAACAAAGAGCAAGGGAACAGCCATCTTTTGGGGTCCTGACTCCACAAGTGTCAGCTTCTCTACAGAACTGCCCTGAGTTCTGTCTGCCCAGACGGCCGTGCACACTTCCTTCCGTAGTCGGCCAGCCTCAGCCACGTTGTCCGCAGGCAGAGAGGGCCGGGCAGGGTAACCTGCAGCCCCACACAGCCCTCACAGAGCTTGGGACGTGAATAACCTGTGTTTACAACCATTGCCCCTTTCCCCCAAATAAATACACAGTATATACGTACATAAATCTATACAAAATACCTACTGTCCTAAAGAAGCTGCTCTTTTAAATCTGTGTTTTTAAACTTGGAAACCTTTTGTGATTTAAAAAATACCTATGCCCAGATCTCATTCCCAGATGTTCTGGTTTGGTTGGTAAGGTGAAAGGCCTGGACGTCTGGATTTTAAAAGCCTCCCCTGGTGACTGTAATATCAGCAGAGACTTAGAACACCTCTGTCTAGCCATGGTTCTCCAGACTTAAAAGAATCCCATCTTCTCCCACCCATGCTTCCTGCAAGAGATTCTGATACAGTAGATCAGGGGTAGTAAGTACCCAAGAATCTACATTTTTAACAAGCTTCCTGAGTGACCCTGATTCAGGGGATCTGAAAGAATGTTGAGAGCTTTTACGGGTATCTTAATATTATATTACAGTTAACTAATATTTGAGATTTGGGTGTTCTAGTTAATCAGGTATCCTGGTTTACTGATCATTGCTGTATATTGTCAGTTATAGGTTACCAATAAAATGTAATTTATAGGAAGCTTTTTATCAAGATTATATTCAGTGCAATTTGATCCTTGAAACAGGAGGTATAAAAGCAACACACAGTGGGTGGTCAATTCCTTTCTCTGTAGTATGTTCTGAAAGTTGTGTTTTGATTAAATCTTCTGTGTCTACTAATACAGCCTACAATAATACCAGAATTCAAGGGGGAAAATGAATTTTCTTTGTGTTTCTTTGTAGTGTGGTTTCCAGACACAATGAGAGTTTGTATCACAAACTAAGTGTGTGGTTAGACTTTCTGGGTTCAAATATCTGACAGACCACTGATTCCCAGGGTGCGGGGCACAGTTCCAGTGTCTCCATCCAGGGTTGGTGGGGGTGGAAGCAGAGAGTTCATTTCATTGCCTACATGCTGCTTATCCAGTGGAGGCAGTCGGTCAGCTACGGTGCTATTTATAATGGCAACATTTTATGTACAGGATTAATTGGTACTTAAGAATTTAGGCAGAGTTGTGACCTAAGAACCCTTTTGTGCGGCGTCTATCTAAAGAAAAACTGTGTCTGAACTACTTACTCTCTTGGTTTCTCAGGGAATCAGAGCTGTCCTAGCGGAGAGTTATGAGCGCATTCACCGAAGTAACTTGGTCGGGATGGGGGTGATCCCTCTAGAGTACCTCCCTGGAGAGAATGCAGACACCCTGGGACTCACCGGGCGTGAACGATACACTATCAGCATTCCAGAAACCCTGAAACCGCGAATGAAAGTCCAGATCAAGGTAAGTCGGTGCCTTTCCATGCCAGGTCCAGCTGAAAGGGACCCCCTGTTCGTCATCAGTCTTTTTGTATTTGTTTTAATTTGGTCATGCTGCAGGTCATGCAGGATCTTAGTTCCCCACCCAGGGATCGAACTCGTGTCTCCTGCATTGGGAGAATAGTGATGAAAAGTTCAGGGGCAGGGCATTTAAAACACCTTTTTATTATAAAAATGTGGACACACTCACCCCATCCCTGCACCTCACCCCAGGCCCTGGCTTTGATTAGCACTGAGGTGAAAATGACAGATTAGCCCTGGGTAAGGCGAGGATGAAGTATGGCACCGTGGTCCCAGGGTGATCTAGCCGCCCAGGCAGACTGAGCTGCCGAGCCGTGTCCCAAGGTGAGCCTCTGGGCCAGTGCCTAGGGGACAACCTTAACAAAGTGCCTGCTAGCTGCCAACACTTCCTTCCTCCTGCTGTCCCTAGTGAAAGCTTCGAAAATAGTCCAGACATCGCTAGTAATTGCTGCCCCAAGAGGCTGTTTCTAGTTCTCCGGTGTCTCTCGCTTCCATCACAGATGCTCTGCAGGGATTTACGTTGTAGATCAGTACCTGGGGCATCTTGTTAAGTAAAACACAGCTTACTGCTCAGTGGGTCTGGGCTGGGGCCAGCCGGCACCTGCTCCGGGTGCTGGGTGTGGCCGGGGCATGGACTGCACTTAGAGGGGCAGTCTGAGGCTGGCTCGTATCCTCCCTCAGCGATTCTTCTCTGCTTCTCCATCCTCCCAGCTGGATACCGGGAAGACCTTCCAGGCTGTCATGAGGTTTGACACCGACGTGGAGCTCACTTATTTCCATAACGGGGGCATCCTCAACTACATGATCCGCAAGATGACCAAGTAGGCCCTGGTCTCCTTGGAGAGGGGCGTCCCAGCTGCCCGGCAGCAGGAGGAAGCACGGCATCCACAGCCCGCAGGCCCTGGGTTGGCAGCCTCTCCGCCGCCGTCCTCCTCCCCCGACGCTCCCCTCCATGCAGGGGTGCTGCCTGCCTAGGGCGCCCTGAGGTTCCAGTGTGGACCCTCTGCACACAGAATCAGCAGTTCCTACACGCTCTATTTTTGTTAATCTTTTTATCTTGTTCTAGAATTTGGGAGCTTAGAATGCTGGGACTGTCACTTGTGCCAAGAAGGGAGAGCTGAGCCCTTTAAGGTCACTGATCACTGACTGTTGATTTTTCACTCTTAGCCTCTAATGTTCCGGTGAACACGCATCCGTCTCCTGCCCAGTGTCTGGCTCCTCTCTGTTACCCTCTGCCCAGTGAAACCTTCCGCTTGAGAGTCCTTCGCTTCTGTGCGCTACCAGTGTTAACTGACAAGGCAGAGGGGAATGTGTTCACACGTGGTGACTGGTCCCCCACCCTGCCCTTTCCTCCAGTGAATGACCCAGGCACCTCGTAAACAGCTCAGACATTGAAAGTTTTTGCTTGTGTACCTTTTGACAGATCCACACTGAAGAAATATGGAGATTTCTTTCAGCAGTTTCATAAAGCTTCTCTAGAAAACTTTTCATATATCAAGAGAATTTTGGAGGTGGTTTTGGAGAGAGATGCAGAACATTTCTCATTTGAATAAGATTAAATCTGTTTTCAAGGAAAAACTTTGACTTTGGTATTGAATTCTGCGTGTGTGGCCCTCATTTTGCGATATTTAGAGCAGAGCAAATTTCAGACTGCAGGTTCCTGAAGTCTGAGTGATCTCTGAGTTTTGTTTTCCAAAAATATATTTATTTGGCTGTGCCAGGTCTTAGTTTTAACATAAGAACAATTAGCTGTGGCATGGGGGATCTACCCTGACCAGGAATTGAACCCAGGCACCCTGCACTGGGAGCATGGAATCTTTAGCCACTGGACCACCAGGTAAGTCCCTCGAGTTCTTTTTTGTAACCACATCAATAATATGCAGGTTAAATGGCTGTGCTGAACCTCATTTACAAGCACACAAGACAGTAGCAATAGCCTGGCAGCAATGACAATGTAGCTTGGTGAACAGACCATAATTTTTGTTTTTCTTCAGCTGGGTTATCTGCTCACTTTCATCACTGCCATCATTTCAGGACACATGTCGTAGTCTACTCCAGCTGCCATAATGAAATGTCATAGACTGAGCAGCTCAAACATCAGAAATTTATTTTCTCACAGCTCTGGAGGAGAGGTGTCCAAGATTGAGGTTCCAGCGAATTCATTTTCTGGTGAGAGCACTCATCCTGGCTTGCAGCCAGCCACATCTCCCCGTGTCCTCGAGTGGCCTTGCTCAGTGCATGTGCACAGATAAAGGATGAAAGGACAGGCTCTCAGGTCCCTTCTTACAAGGGCCCAGCTCTCGTGACCTTTACTTAAACTTACCCTAGAGGCCCCATCTCCACAGAATCACAGTAGGGGGTTGGACTTCATATAGGAATTTGGGGTGGAGGGGGGGCACGTTCAGTCCGTAACAGGGCACCTTATACCTTTCAAATTAATCTCCCTCTAATGAATTTTAAGTCTCAGCTTTCAGCACTCAGGGTCTGTGGGCTGGTCAGCAGAACTTGGGCTTGTGTGCTCAGTCATGTCTGACTCTGCAGCCCACCAGGGTCCTCTGTCCATGGGATTCTCCGGCAAGAATACCAGAGTGGGTTGCCATTTCCTCCTCCAGGGGGTCTTCCCAACCCAGGGATCGAACCCACATCTCTTGTTTCTCCTGCATGGGCAGGCGGAATCTACCACTAGCGCTGGAACACCCAGTATCAAATCCGGACCCCAGCTCTCCCCCAAATAATGGACAAGGCAGGTTCCTGAGCCTCCTGGCCTCTGAGATCCTGGGATCTAGCTTCTGTTCATGAATGAAAATCACAAACAGAACCCTGTTGTACAATAAAACCCTGTGACCCACATATTAAAATCAGCCCTAGCATAAAAACACTAAGGGCTGAAAACACACATCCACCCCTCAGGCCTCCGTTGCTGAACCTGGGAGCAGCCTGGCTTCCCACCCTCAGTGCTTATGGGGAGACATTCTTGCAGCTGTGACTTCTGGAATGGGGTCCCTTCACCTCTGAATTTCTCTCCTCTCCCTTCCAAACACCCTCTATCATGTTCATTAATAATATTGGGCCAGTGTCCCATCCTTGCTCTCAACCAGGCTGGGCATATAAACCCCTTTCACCTGGTTTCTCAAGAAGGCACTGGGTGCTTACTCTCCAGGTGAGAAGCGTGCTGGGCCCAGCCCCTCCTTCCTGTCTATGGGGTTCCCATGTCCTTTGTTCTACTGTTTTCTAAATTTGTATCTGCCTGATCCCTCCTAGAGAAACAAGTGCTCCTGGCGCAGTGAGTTCACTGACGGACATTTTTCTTGCAACAAATAAGCACATGTATCTTTGGCTATGGAACAGCTCGTGTAGGTGGAACGTGATCTAGGAGAAGGATATATTAGACAGGACTCTTAGTGTTAGAAGGACAATTCAAACTGCCTAAACAAAAAAAATTGGCTCAAGAACCAAGGTGGTCATTGGCACAGGGGTGATTGGATCCAGTGACTCAGACTCAGGTCCTTCCAATTGATTTCCATTTGTGATGGCCTCACTCTGGGCCAGTCTGTGTGCTGGGGGTATGGCCACTGGCAGCTCTGGGGTAACAGTTAATCATTTGTGATCTTAGATCCCAGTGTCCCCTAGGCTAAAAATATTGGGAGTTTCCTAGTCACCTAAATGAAGAACCTTATTTTGGGCACAGCTGGCCTTTCAGGGTTGAGTTAGGACTGTGTGGCAGAGCCATGAGAGCTGCTTCCGAGAAACAGGAACCCAAGCTCCACGGGCTGCCTTCTTCGGAAGCTGTTAAAAGTCCTGACCACAAACGGAATTTAAGTTGTTTTCATTCACCTGTACAGACTATATAATTATAGTTGATATTTAACAGTTTTAATAATTTGCATCCTCAGAACTGAGGTCTGCATTTTAAATACAGATTTGTTGAGTGGAATTGATAGTTTTATTACATGATATAATAAAACAGTTATTGGTAGGATCCTGAAATGAATACTCTAATTTGGTTCCAGTCATCTGGTCAGCATCAGGGCTTTTGAGTATCTGCTACTGTGGTTCTTCTACAGGATGTTGATAACGTCCCGGGAATACAGGGGTCTAGGGTCAGTGTATTTGGGAACCATTGGGTTACATGGGCCTTATTACTGCAGGACTGACATAAGGATACACAGCGGCAGGGTGTGCTGTGAATCGTTCATTTGAGGGGAGAAGGGGTAACAGACAACATGGAAGCCTGCTGCTGCTGCTAAGTCACTTCAGTCGTGTCCAGCTCTGTGTGACCCCATAGACGGCAGCCCACCAGGCTCCCCCATCCCTGGGATTCTCCAGGCAAGAACACTGGAGTGGGTTGCCATTTCCTTCTCCAATGCAGGAAAGTGAAAAGTGAAAGGGAAGTCGCTCAGTCGTGCCCAACTCTTCGCGACCCCATGGACCACAGCCTACCAGGCTCCTCTGTCCATGGGATTTTCCAGGCAAGAGTACTAGAGTGGGGTGCCATCGCCTTCTCCAAACATGGAAGCCTACTAGCCCGCAGAACTGCTTTCTGCAGAGCATCGCACAGCACCACGTTCTACAGGTCACACTTAAGCAAACACTGACCTGCTGGCTTGTTTGTTTTTAACTCAAATAATATCAGTTTTAAGGGTGGGAGTCAGTTTCCTGGCCTTGTGACCCAATCAGGCATCAGACTGAAAGTGACTTTTCATTTCAGGGGAAATATCACAAGGTCAGCACTGGCGGGGACCACAGTTAACAAAAGAGTGGTTGTATCAGATTATCCTCCCCAGGATGTTCTAAGGGGGCTAGGCATGTGCCCAAGAAAGACTCCCAGTTGGTTCTGAAACGCAGCCTTTGATCTAGAAGTCCAGCGACTATTTGGGCATCAGTCAAGAGTATGCAATTCTTAAATCCTTACTACTGTTTTCTTTCCTGCAACAAGTCTCAACCAAATGCCTACTCTGTTCCATGCTCTATACCTGCAAGGGCTTGACTTCAGGCTAAAGTGAAACAAGGAAATTCTAAGTTTTTCTTGTTTCAGCTTTCGTCTGCATTCTTCGGTTGGCTGTCAAGAAGGAAGAGCTACTCACCTTCATCCAAACTGAATTATTTAGATTTCCAGCAGATTTTCCAGCAGTGAAAATCTCAAGCTCCTCCTTTAACCCTTGGAATTTCATGAGTGATAACAGCAACAAAGGTGTCTTGGTTATGTTAATAACTGAGCTTTGGACCACACCTGAGGGAGGGCAAGCATCCCTGGTGGCTCAGAATCTGCCTGCAGTGCAGGAGACCTGAGAAGTGCAGACCTGGGTTGCCAAGAGCCCCTGGAGAACAGAATGGCATCCCACTCCAGTACTCTTGCCTGGAGAATCCCATGGATGGAGGGACCTGGTCGCACAGTTCATGGGATGGCAGGGCAACTAATACTGAGCAACTAATACTTAAGAATGGGGGCTGGTTACCAGGAAAACCATCACAGGATCAGAGGGTTAGAATTTTTCAGTCTCATCCCTTGCCTCAGGGGAGGCGAGAGGGGCTGCAAGTTAAATAAGTTACCAATGGCCAATGACAATCAATCATGCTTACATAATGAAGCCTTCAGAAAACTCAAAGAGCAGGGTTCAGAGAGCTTCCAGGTGTATGAACACGGAGCGATTCAGAGAGGACATGGACATTCTGAACGCTTTCTGCATATCTTACCCTGTGCATCTCTCTCACCTGGCTGTTCCTGAGTGTCCCGCTGTATCTCACTGTTCACTGAACCCAGGAGGCACGGCAAGGAAGCTGGAAGAAGATGCAAGGAGCCGCAGGCAGGCTAAGTCACTTCAATTGTGTCTGCCTCTTTGAGCCCACCAGGCTCCTCTGTCCATGGGGTTTTCCAGCAAGAATACTGGAGTGGGTTGCCATTTCCTCCTCCAAGGGCTCTTCCCGATCCAGGGATCAAACCCATGTCTCCTGCATTGCAGGTGGATTCTTTACCACGGAGCCACCTGGGAAGGAACTGCAGACTTTCTTTACTCACTGTGGGAAGGCAGGCGTGCTTTACTCTCTAATGGCTGGCACAGCAGCAGCAGCAACAACACAACCCAACTCAATACAACTCTTACTCCCCTCAAAGAGCTTTTCAGGTGGGGGCTTATATAGCTTTACAGAACAAAAAGTGGCCTGAGGCCACGCAAGTGCATCACGGCAGGCATGCGCAGTTCTATAAGTGACCTCAGCTGCTACATAACCATGTAAAGGCACTATTTACAAAACGTGGAGTGACAGCAAAAGGTCATGGGGCAAGAGACCCTGACCACTGCCATCTTGGCTAATTTGTAGGAACAATCCTTACACTGAGTTATTTCCTTTTACAATAAACCAATAATCTCTGACTCCTATGAGTCTCTAGCAAATTAAGCCAACAGAGGAGGTTGCTGTAACTTTCATCTGTATTCAATTGGTCAGTTCAGTTCAGTCACTCAGTCGTGTCTAATTCTTTGTGACCCCATGGACTGCACCACGCAAAGCCTCCCTGTCCATCAACAACTCCCAGAGTTTACTCAAACTCATGTCCATCGAGTTGGTGATGACATCCAACCATCCAACTTCTGTCGTCCCCTTCTCCTCCCACCTTCAATCTTTCTCAGCATCAGGGTCCTTTCCAATGAATCAGTTCTTTGCATTAGGTGGCCAAAGTATTGAAGTTTCAGCTTCAGCATCAGTCCTTCCAATGAATATTCAGGACTGATTTCCTTTAGGATGGACTGGTTGGATATCCTTGCAGTCCAAGGGACTCTCAAGAGTCTTCTCCAACACCACAGTTCAAAAGCATCAATTCTTTGGTGCTCAGCTTTCTTTATAGTCCAACCGTCACACATCCATACATGACTACTGGAAAAACCATAGCCTTGACAAGATGGATCTTTGTTGGCAACTGGTCAGAAGCACAGGTAGTAACACTTTGTAGGGAGGAGGCAGGCAGTCTTACAGGACTGAGCCCTTAACCTGTAGGGCTCTGACACCATCTCCAGGCAGAGAATGTCAGAACTGAGTTGAATGGTAAGACACCCAGTTGATAAACTGCTTGGTGATGTGGGAAAAAAGCCCACATTAAAACTCGTGATCAGAACCTTAATACACATAAAATACAAATGGAAAATGAATAAAAATCAGCAAGTAAGTCGGCTTAGATAACTGATTTTTATGATGTCTTACTAAGAATACTTCTAATAGTAACCAAGATCAAGCAACTACTGTGTATAATCAAGGACTTCTCACATGTTATTTCAGCTAAAAACTCTCCACTAGTCCTCACAGGTATGCATTATCCTTATTTGGCAGATGAAGAAAATTAAGCCAAGGAGTGGTTACGTAAAAGGCAAGTGCTCTGACTCTGCCTGCAAAGGCGATCATCAGATCAAAACCAGGATGTGGTGGTGGTGGTGCGTCACCCGCTGACCTCCAGGATGGATCTGGGTAGTCTGGGTGGGCTCTCGGACACCAAACAGCCTTCAGATACACATAGGTGCTATTTGAAAAGTTACGTGATCGCTTATATTGAGCATATTAACCTTTCATGATGTTCGCAAGTTTGTTTAAGCTGTTGACGATCGTAGTGAATTACAAACAGCTCATATGTTTTAGGAATTTGCTTAAATTACTACAGAGCCTACCCTGAGCTGAACATACAATACCTTGGCCTGGGTGGAGACAGCAAAACTCAGGTGTCTCTCTGTCTGGAACACACCAAACTAAACTCCAGATCATCAGCAAACCCTGTTAAAGGCACAGGAAACCTTTGCCTGCATTCTAACTTTTTAAACAGAATGGACAGCCAAATTAAACTGTCCCTTCAGTATCATCCAAGGGACCTGCCTGAGAACACAGTCCAAATGTTGACCATCAACTATTACTGGAAAATGGCTTGAGATGACCAATTGAAGGGAACAATGGCACAGATTAGGAAAAAAAATTAATTGGGCGAGATGTACAATAAAGTAAAACAACAGAAATCAACTTTGCCAGGATTATTGTATCATTTACATGTCCCCATTACTAATAATTGTCCACTTCTGAGAACATACTGTTTAGCACGAGGAACTCTACTCAGTAATCTGTGGTGAACTAAATGGGTAGGAAATCTAAAAAAGAGGGGCTATGTGTATATGTAAAACTGACTCACTTTGCTCTACAGCAAAAACTAACACTTCAGAGCAACTATGTTCCAATAAAAATTAATTTAAAAACTTTAAAAAGAAAAATAACTAAATTTTAAAGGAGAAAAGTCAAAGAGCCAACAAAGAAAAAAAATAAAAAGTCCATTGCTGATTTTTTTTTTCCATTGCTGAATTTTAATAATAGGTGCCACACGTTGCTACACAGAGAATACAAGTGTATGTGACTCTTATGCCTATGGATATGTATATACATTGAACCTCTGGAATTACCAACATGGGAGGGATCAGAAAAAGAAGCCAATAGAAAAGATTGGGGAAGAGTTACAAGAGCTAGTGGCCAAGACAGAGTTCCAAGAAAGAAGTATTTAACAGGGCAAAAACAGCACAAAGATCAAACAGAAGGACTCAGAAGTGCCCAACGGATCTAACAACCAGAGTCACTGACGACCTTGACAAAAATGACTTCAGTAGATGGGTAAGGGCAAAAGCCAGGTTACAGTAGGTCAGTCAGTTCAGTTGCTCAGTTGTGTCTGAGTTGTTTCAACCTCATGGACTGCAGCACGCCAGGCCTGCCTATCACCAATTCCCAGAGCTTACTCAAACTCATGTCAATGGAGTTGGTGATGCCATCCAACCATCTCATCCTCTGTCATCCCCTTCTCCTCCCACCTTCAATCTTTCCCAGCATCAGGGTCTTTTCCAATGAGTCAGTTCTTTGCATCAGGTGACCAAAGTATTGGAGCTTCACCTTTAGCACAGTGGATTAAGCAAAGGGAAGTATGGGAAACCTTTCAACATTCCATTCACTCATTCATTGATCCCAGTGTGTCTGACTGGCTGTGGGTGCAGTGGGTTCTGAAAGGAAGGATGGCAACAAGTTAAGGCTTATTCATTTTTCCCAAGCTCTCCCGGCCAACAAAGAATTGAGTGCTCTAATCCACTCACTTGTGCTTGACAGACATGATATAGTATCAGTACAAACTGCTGAAAATGAATAGAAGTTGAGTGATAAATACTCAGTATGGTACAAGCCATAGGAAAAATAACTTGACTGTAGTACAAAGAGATCCATGATTTACCCACAGGTCTAACTTCTTCACTCAAGGCCATTCATTCCCTGCATATCGAGGTCCTGAGCCCAAGTGGACATTTCTGCAGCATCAAATGGGATCTTCTCAAAATTAAAGTCCTTCCACTTTGCATACAGTGTCTGAGTTCCAGTCTCAACATCTTCCACCACAAAACTTTCGATCTTTATAACTGGAATCTCGAATGTCTTGTACCTCACGTGAATTCCCCAGTCATGGAGGCAGTCCTTCCTGGCACAGAAGATCTTAGCTTTCTTCTCAAAATTCCCATACTTCTTCGGTTTGGGATGTAAGTTAGTCACGAAGCACTCCCTGAAAGCATCTCTAACCACAGTGAAATGGCATTCCTACAGATAAAGGAATCGAATAGCACCCGAAACAGAATGTTAGAACCAGAATGTAACTGTGATTTAAAAAATAAACTTTCACAATAATCTAAGATGAGAAGGAGGCAGGATCCCACTTCTTTTACAGATGGAATAGGGAGGAAGTGTGAATTTGCCTCAAGACCAGAGTAGAATCCATGCAGTCTGACTCCCAGCCACACAGATGGAGGTGAGGGTGGGCATGGAGGTACCAGTGAGGTGATGGGGACACCCCATACAGAGGAGGACTAAGAAGCTCCCAGGCAACCTGGCTCCCGAAAACAGACTGTCGCTGTTGCAGTCCCTAAGCCACATCTGACTCGGCAACCCCCTGGACTGTAGCCCGCTAGGCTCCTCTCTATGGGATTCTCCAGGCAAAATTACTGGAGTGGGCTGCCATTCCCTTCTCCAGGGGATCTTCCCGAGCCAGGGACTGAACCTGAGTCTCTTGCATTGGCAGGTGGACTCTTTACCACTGAGCCATCAGGGAAACCCCTGAAAATATTAATAGATACTCCTTATTAATTCAGAGACAAAGGGGTATTTGCTGAAGATCTGGGAAACCCAAGTTCACCAGTGGCCCTGACAGGAAGAATCCCAAGGATACAGAGAACAACAAAGGGTCAATGTGTATCTGAAGAGTCTCAGGGACTAAGCTGTCCACTGGCCCCATCCACAACGTTAGAATAAACCAGAACAAAGTTCACAGTGCACGGAACAAATACAGATCCTACAAACCAGGCCCTCAGGAAAACAGAGTCTAAAAGGGCTATTTCAACAGAAAATCATCCGAAGTGGAGCTGAAAGGACCTTTTACAGCTAAAGAAAAAGACTCAGAAAGGTATGGGAACTTGCTAGTATTCGCCCTAAATGTGTTTCTTGCTCCAGTGTTGGACTGACTAGAGACTTCCGCTTTCTGAAGACTAAACAACCCTGATGTAACAACTCATCATATGAACCAGCCCAGGCCCCCCATTGTCCTCAATAAGCAGCAATAGAGCAGCAATTTTTGTCTTTGGAGATTTTTCTAATCCTTTATCTAAAAGTTTTAAGAAAAAAAAAAATAGAAAGCTAAGCTGCAGATGTGTTTAAAATCAGGAGATTTTGCTTCCATTGTAAAAGTGATCCATGTCCCCAAAAGGAAGTTTAGAAAACGTAAAATAGGTGTGGGAGGAAGGCTCAAGAGGGAGGGGACACTTGTGTACTTGTGGCTGATTCACGTTGTTGTGCNGAAAGCTAAGCTGCAGATGTGTTTAAAATCAGGAGATTTTGCTTCCATTGTAAAAGTGATCCATGTCCCCAAAAGGAAGTTTAGAAAACGTAAAATAGGTGTGGGAGGAAGGCTCAAGAGGGAGGGGACACTTGTGTACTTGTGGCTGATTCACGTTGTTGTGCAGAAGAAACTCAAACAACACTGTATAACAACTGTTCGCCAACTAATAAAAAATTTTTTAAGAAAACATAAAATAGTAGAAAGAGAAAAGAATCATGCCGTCTCACTGCAAAATGTTAGTATGTTTTAGTGTACTTCTGCTAGCCTTTTCTGGTACAAACGTTTAAGTGTTTTTACTGGTGGTGGGGATGGTGGTATTGTTGCTATTATTTCACACTGCTCTGAGCATAGCATATTTACTACTTTGTATCCTGGTTTTTTTCCACTTGGCCATTAATTTGTAAAAAGTTTTTCCTTATACTACATAAGCTTCCTCATAATTTTGCTTAACAAATTTTATTTTGGAGTAACTTCAGATTTACAGAAAAGTTGAAAAGACTGTCCTGTGTACCCTTCGCCTAGCTTCCCTAATAAGCACTTTCCATCTTACATATCATGGCATATTTGTCAGAACTAAGAAATTAATATCGGTACATTACTATTTACGAAGCTATAGATTTTACTACTTTTTCTAATAATACCTTTATCTGTTTTAGGAGCTAATCCAGAATACCACATTGCATTTAGCACAACAATTATTTGTAATGGCTATACAATATTTGGTTAAGCAGTAACTTTTAAGGTATTCCTTTATTGCTGAACATTCAGGGTTTCTTTTAAATGTTTTAGCCTTTTAAAACTACGTGGACCTTGGCCAGGATAACAAAAGAAATAAGAGGATTCTTACTCTAATTCTCTCACCGATAGATAAGCTTTAATGAGTGCTAAAAAATGACCCAGTGCTCTTTGTGAAAAAGGTTGCTTACCTCCACCACTCTTATATCAGCTGTGTAACACGCAAAGGTTTTGCACTTTCCGCAGAGCAGTTTTTTATTTCTCTTATCAACAACAGGTTTTACTTTTCCTTGACTATCCCTGATTAATTTTTCTTGAATCTGTATCTGGCGAATCTAAGTGCAAAAAAGCAGACAAAAAAACCCTTCAAATATGTACTCTGGGTATAATTAATAAACACACACACATACACCTGTACATAATAATTTATTCCTATACAACTTCTATAAACACACAGTACCTGGTTTTGTTTATAAAAACCCCACAGATAATTTTGATTCTCCTAATTCTTTGTTAGTCAGTGTTTAACTGTGGCCTCTCCAATTAGTCTTTCCATATCTTCATCAAAGATCCATAAAAGCATGAAAGATGTCCATAAAATAGTCGTATGAACCATGCTTTCTACATTAGTAGTTGGTAAAACTTTGAAAATCCTTCACAAATAGACATATGACATGCATTGCCTGTTTCAGGAATAAAATACCCACTCCCAAGGTATAAACCCATTGAGTGGAACAGCAGGCAGAAGAGTCCTCCACCACCTAAAATCTTTTTTCTCTCTTCTCTTCCAAACTACAAAGAATATTGTTGAATTACTTTAAAGTTAAATGTCTAAATAGGATGACTACATTCTACCTCAAAATTTAGGCCTTGGCTAAGTACAACCAAAAACGCTAAAACATTATATATAAAATAAACATAAGATTCTGAAGGACGAAGAGAAGGCAGACCAGCTAGGAACCACAGGGCCCTAGAAACCACATGGGAGTGAGATCCCTGGAGTTTGTCTTTTTTTGCCTGTGTATATATCCCAGACATGGGGCTGAAGAAGCTGGCAAGCAGAAATGCCTCTCGGCACACACAGAAAGTCTCAACAAAAGCCTGTCTCTCTAGCCAAAGGATGAAGACAGGGGCAACTAGCAAGACAGAAATTTTTAGACAATAGCTGTTCCACAGGGAGAAATCAACAATGACAAAAAAAAAAAAAAAAAAGAACAGAAAAGAAAAGAACCAAGAAACCCTGAATCTAATAGAGAGGAGCCTAGAATTCTACTTCGCAGGGCTGATACGAAGCATCTCAACACTCCCCCCTGGTGGTGTCTGAGAATGCCACACAGGGAGCCAGGATTTTCAGTCCTGCCACATGGTAGCCCCCTTTGCCTGTAGAATCCATAGAGATCACACTGGGGGCCAGAACTTCCATCCCCAAGCGGAAGTAACAAGGAGCCTCCCCTTGCTGACATCAACAGAAGCTGAGTAGGAAACCTAGACTTCTACCCTCACCTGGCAGTTATGAAACAGGGTCACCTTTCTCCCCTGCCAGGACAATATCAGAAGAAGCCAGCTAACACGGAAGGTTAAGATCCCAAATTTCATCATCTGGTATGAAAACCTCTGGGTTTTGATTTAAAAGTCACTCTTTATACCAAAGACCAGAAAGATCTCAAATTGAATGGGGGGGAAGAAAAAAGACAACCAGTTGATGTTAACATTGAGATGACAGAGATTTGAGAATCATCTCACAAAACCTTTAAACTAGCTATAATAAAAATGCTTCATTGGGTCATCATAAACACTCCTGAAACAAACAAATTTAGAGGCTCAACAAAGAAATGGAAGATATAAAGAAGAACAGAATGGAAATTTTAGAACTAAAAGATACAATAACCAAAACAAAAAGTTTAGTGGATGGGCCCAGTAGCAGAATGGAGAGGACAAAGGAAAGGATCCGTGAACTGGAAGACAGAACAACAGAAATGACCCAATCTAAACGATAGAGAGTAAACAGAAAAAAATTAACAAATGAGCAGAGCCTCGGGTAACTTTAGGACTATTTTAAAAAGATCTAAAAGTTATGACAGGAGAGGGGACAGAGCAGAGCTTAAAAAGTACTCAAAGAAAGAATGACTAAACATTTCCCAAATTTTACATAACAGAACCCTACAGATATAAGATGCTGGACAAAGCCAAACAGGATAAATGCAAAGAAACCACACCAAGACACATTATAATTAAACTTCTGAAAACTAAAGACACAGGAAAAGAACTTGGGTGTGTATGTATGGTTTGCCCTTTACCTTCATTTATTTATCTATTTCTGGATTTACATGGTTTTTTATGTAGTAATTTCACCTTTAAGAGATTTACCCTATGGGAAGTCCAGATTATTTGATTTATATTGTCTTTTAATTTTTTTTTCAATTGAAGTGGAGTTGATTTACAATGTTATGCCAATCTCTGCTGTACAGCAAAGTGACTCAGCAACACACATATAGACACATTTTTTTCTAGTATGGTTTATCACAGGATATTGAATATGTTCCCTGTGCTATTCAGTAGGACCTTGTTGTTTATCCTCTTGTTGTTTAAACTATTACATATAATAGTTTACATTTAATTCGCTGATCCCAAGCTTCCCTCCCCGATCCACTCCTCCTTGGCAAACACAAGTCTGTTCTCTAAACACACAGGAAAAAAGTCTTGAGGCCAACCAGGAAAAAAAAAATTGGCACCTTACCTACAAAGGAAAAACAATCTGAACGACATCAGATTTCTCATCAGAGAATATGGACAGCAGACAAAAGTGACACAATATTTTTCAAATGCTAAAAGAAAACCCTGTCAATGCAAATGCCTATATTCACAGCAATATATACTTCAGAAATAAAGAGGAAATCAAGACATTCTCAGGTGAAGCAAAACAAATTAAAGAATTTGTGCACCAGCAGACTTTCCCTTCCCTAAAAGAAGAGCAAAAAGAAGTTCTCTAAAGAGAAGAACATGTCAGAAGAAAACAACCTGAAACCTCAGACATAAAGGAAGAAAGAGCATGGTGATGACAGAGCAGAGCTGGGTGTGGAAGGGTCTGCTCTGCCCCACTGGTCTGTGGGGCTGCCTCTGTTTTATCCAATGTTCCAGGTGGAACCAGACAGCTTAGGTGTAAGCCCGGTTCCTCCCACTTACAGCTGTGTCATTCTGGGCAAGCGCCTCAAATATAAAATGGCAACAGTCATAGCATTTACTTCATAGGTTGTTGGGAGGTAGCATGAGTTAATAATTGATCAGGACTGCCTGGCATAGCTTTAATGCTCCTTGTATTCGTCTTAGTCTGCTAGGCTAGACTTTTGCCAAGAACCATGAAAATGTTAATGATGGTGATTTGCACTTCAATACTGGGTAGAGCAATATCTATTCATGAGTTATTTTTTCAGAAATGTCATTGCTATTTTCCTTTATGTATGTGTCTATATAAACTCTGGAGCTATTTTACAAAGCTAAAATATCATTTATATTTTGATTATGGGCTATGATAAATGTACAATTGAATTTGCAGTGAATGCACATCTTTAAAATATTCAGTCATTCCATTCAAGAAAACGGTGTTTCTTTTCTTTCTTTCTTTTTCAAAAGTTTTTTACTTGGCTCTGCCGGTACTTCGGAGAAGGCAGTGGCAACCCACTCCAGCGCTCTTGCCTGGAAATTCCCATGGACAAAGGAGCCTGGTAGGCTTCAGTCCATGGGGTCGCTAAGAGTCGGGCAC